>JAFHLA010000334.1:1200000-1787432 GCA_021432705.1 Caranx ignobilis
TGTACTATCTGTTTTTTAATACATCATGTTGTTTAGGGAAATTGCAAAAGCAAGCATGATTTCCTTTTTGCATACCTCTGAGTTTATTTATTTTTTATTGTTGTTATGGTTTCTCTTCATTAAATTATACTCCTACTCCAGTTGAAAACACACCCAGATTATATAGATGATCCTATTGTACATTATCCTCCTGGTATTCCCATTGCAGTGTACTTTATGGAACATTATATTATTTCCATAAGTGCTTTTATTTCCCTCTGTTCCCCACATGCTGGAATTCTACACATTTTACTCCTACCCCCCACACTCAAGAACAGCTGGAAAGATCCTATCAGGTATTCTTATATATTTGCATAATTGTTAATATACCTCACAGCGTTGTATTAAAATGTAAATTCCTAACCACAAACAGCGAGGAGATGGGAGCACGATGCTCTCCTTAGACAAATGCAGGCACAGGGAAAATGGATACCATTTGCATAGTAGTGAAGTGACACAAAGGAAGGCCGCAAGGCACTGCTGGTCCACCAGGTATTATTTCACATACAGTATGAGCTGAAGTCATGTCCAGCAGTTAGTCTAACTTAGCAGGTGTATAAGGCAGGTACGTGTGCTTACAGGCTATTTTAACTCCAGTGTTCAGTGGTAATTAGTTGCTCCATGTCATCATAAATAAATGGTGGAGAGGTGAATTGTTGGTAGTCATAATCCACCTCGGGGTTCCCCTTATAACATGTAGTAAGGCATACATGTACAGTATGCACTTTCCAAACTTGAACTTCTCTGTTGCTGCTGGGCCGATTTCATTATCAAACCACATTTTTTCTTAGTGTCCCTGGTAATAACAAATAGCCCATTTTCCAATAAGTTGGTAGCAAGGCAACATATCTCCCTATTTTGTGAAGACGTTCCAAGGACTTTAATTTTCAGTGCCTTCAGGAGATAAAAATGTCTGTCTTTTGTACAGCGACACATCTATGGTTATTATAACTTTCATCTGCAGCCTAGCTTTTCATCACAATGCCACTACATGGTGGCATTTAGTGTGTCAAGCTGTATAGTACGTGGCCGTGAGCATGTTTATTGCATGTGTGTGCATGAAGATATATGCATATGCATGTGACTGCTATGGGCTGGTCCATGGCAGTCAAAAGAAGTTAGGGGTGGGCTTAGTGAATGTGCTGCAATCTGACGGCAGAAGGGAGAGAGTGCTACCTTTATATTCAGATAATATGGTGTGATAGAAGTTGGTTCCAGACAATTCACCAGTCTATCTGAGGATCCGTGCAGGGATTGCTTTTTGCAAATTTATTCAGGCAACGTTAGTAGTACACTCGGAATTCAAGTTTCAATCATTTTGTTGAGCCCTAAACTTGACAAAAGGCCTTGAATTATGCTCAGCAAGCACCTCAAGTTAGGAAATGCAATGTGAAGGCTTTTTTGAAAGATGTTAGCAAAGACTAGGAGCTGAAACATGAACATCATAGCTGCAGTGTGGGCTGTACCTGACCAGAAAGTTCATCAGTCTTTAGTTTGAGGTCTATCCATTTTTTCACCTAGTTCCCATTTCGATACCAATTAGCTGACTGATTGATTACTTAAATTGATTACATGTTTTGCCAAAATTCTTATTTGAGTTTTAATTTTTAATTGTTTAGTTATTTATTTATTGATTTATTTTTTCATGTAAATATTTTGGCAGTATACTTCATTTTCAACATATCAGTTACATTTTCTGACATTTTGTACACAAAATGATCCATAGATTTACCTGCAGATTAACGGTAACAGTAAGAACAGTGAATAGTTATGTAGATGAAATGAAAGCAGCAACTCAGAGTGGGCTGGATTGCTAAATTGCAGTTATCAGGGGATAACAGTAGTCCTGGCTATGTTAGGAGCATCTGGCCTTTATGCCACTTACAGTTTCCCCTCGCCCCCTCAAACTGACCAGGGTCAATATTTTCTTTCTAACGTTAATTCCAATGTCACAGTGACAACATACATTCTAGCACCTTCACTGAGAACCCGAGGTCCTGATCAATATCAAATTTTAGAGTTCAGTGTAAGTCAAGAAAGAGCACTGGTTAGGCTAAATTATGTAAAAAAATATTGGGTATTTACAGTATACAGTGTAAGAGTAAGAGAGAGTGTATCTGGTTTCATCCAGTGGATTGGAGCAACTTGATACTTGGTTGATACTTGTTAAGACTCTTGCTTACTATATCGCCTCAATATTTTAAACTCACCTGTGGTGATGGCTCTTAATCTGGAGCAGTCAGAGCCGAGCAGCAGCTTCTCCTGTCAATCAGGGAAACTGAAGTGTGAGGTAGCTCAGCAGCCAAAGTGGAGACTGGCAGCTGCCATGCAACAAAGGATATCATGGGCTCTGACCCTATTACATGTGATCTACATATCATACATATATAGTCTGGAAGGTTCATAGTGTCATCATGATCATTAATAGAATACTCACAATAACAGTTTGAATGCACTGTCAATGCAATAATAATAATTGCATTATTGTTTTTTCGGCAAAAGGGAAAAAAAGGAGGATTTCCGCACACTTAAATCTGTGCACATGTTCTCATGTTAACAGCACCTTAATCAGTCGTCTCCAGGTTGAGTGGTGGCCCTGCTGCATTATTGTTTTTTGTAAAATTTTGTGAAAAGATCCATACCCTGTCCTATTCTTTGTTTTTTTTGTTTTTTTGTTTGAAAGTCTGAGATGAGAAAAAAATCTGATGTTGCTGAATTTGATTAGACATTCATTACATCACCCTACTGATGGATGCTCTGCACATCAATTTTGCATTTATCCTCATGGTTTCTGTGTGACCATCAGTACATTTGCAGTGATATATTTGAGCATATATGTGTGGGTTTCAGATACATATACCTACACTATGACTTCAGACATGATCAGACTGGCTTGGTTCGTCTTCCGAGCAAACAGTTGACATGCTTAGAGAGCATACAGAGAATATGATGCTGTAGGTTTTCATGAGATCACACACAAACCATAGACTCAGAATGAATGTCAAGTTCCATGACAAAGTGGCAGGGTGAAATGAAAAGAGGGTTTAGAGCAGTTGTAGTGGTCTTGAAAAAGAATTGTGAGGATTATTGAAGTAATGACTATGAATTCTAAGCTTCTATCTTTGAATAAGTGACTTTTGATGGGATAAGATCGTATATCTTATAATGAAAAAGTATATGTGGCTTGTGTGTCCATGGCGTCTTGGGAGATTGTTATACTGTTGAGTAATTTTCAGCAGATAAACCCTTTTTGCTGTCTCTCTAATGTCAAGGCTGAGTGCAGTATGAAGGCAACAGATGGCACGTCCAAAGCAACCGAGGTATAGTAGTTGTATTTTCAATTGTCCTCTCTATCCATTTATCATCCACCATAAGGACTCCATGCTTTCAAACTACTGAACTGATTTGCACATTGCATTTAGTGAAGGGACAGGACATGGACCAGGGAAGAGCATGTTACATTTAGGGACAGATCCAGATCATTTGCTATGAATTTGAATTTTTTGTTTGTTTTGTTTTTTCTTTAAATCTGGTGCATGTTATTTGTCTTTGGCAGAGATCTGGAGGGACACAACTTTCAAGTCAGGAATTGTCTAGGGCTACAACTATCAAAGTTATTCTTTAATGTTATTTTTCATTCATTAGTGCAGATTTTTAAGGCTAATCAATTACTTTTTTAGAGTATAAATGGCCAGACAAAGTGGAAATCCATCACAATTTCTCAGAGTCAAAGCAATGTCTCCAAATTACTTTAATTTGATAAAAAATCATTAAACCAGAACCAGAAAAAAAAACAAAATTACTAGCAAGTGTTTATCTTTGTTTTTAATAACAGTTTTTTTTTATTCATTAACAGAAACAATAATTAAGGCAGATCATTTTCTTTTGTCCAAACAGTTTACAGATTATGTCAGTATTAAATGTAAATGCAGTATTGGAAAGGGAGGAGGAAACCAGACCAGATTTCAGCCTGACTGGGAATAATTAATACATTTTGTGAATTTTGCTCCTACAATAAGTCTTATATCTTCATGTACAGCATTTATCTAACAGCAGACGGTGCATGGTGATGTGCTGTAAAGAGTGTGTTGAAATGACATGTTAAACATAAAGAAGACTCATTTACACATGAGACAAATGATATCCAAACACAGTGAGGAAGCCATCTTCTCAAGACACAAAGAAAAATGTGTTTGCACACCATTACAGGGGCAGATAAAAAAAAAAAAAAATTGCTCAGATTTGATTCTGTGGTATTGGAAAGAAAAGGCTGAAGAAGAGTGGCTGAGACCTCATGCTGTGATTTGTCTGTCAGGGAAATATTGCATAGGATTGCATAACCCTGAGCAGACCATTGAGCAAAGATATGAATTTGATTTATTCATAAAAGTCTTGAAACAGACAACTTTCACTGAGTTGGTTATTCCTGAATGAATAAAAGAAGCAACATTTATGTAACAATAGCTTAGACACAGCTATATGTTTTGAATTGGTCAAGGTCTGAGAAGCAGGGTTTCATTTAAGCCAAGAGGGCTTGGAAAGGCTAAGGATGAGTGGCTGCACAATATTCTCCTCCCTGACTTTCAACACAAAATATTGTGGATATAAATCCTTATGCAGTACATGTGGCTTACAAACGTGTTCAGTAATCAATTAATATGAATCCGCTGCATTTATGTAAGACCCATGACATTGGGTAAAAAAAAAAAATGTGTGCATGAACACCAATATAAATATGCTTCTTATTGCCACTATATGTAACAGGCAGACCTCCCCGCTAGGCCTTTTCAATTTGACAAGATCCAGAAGTGAGACACGCAAAGTTTGAATCAATTCCATCACAGTGGGAAAAAAAAACAAGCAACAACCCTACTACAGAAGTCCTTCAGCGTTATTAACACGCTGCAGCATACATGAAACCTAATTAATAATTAAATCTTTATCTATTTAGTAAAACCCTGTCAGTTAGATTGAGGCTGTATACATTATGCAGATTGGACTTTGCCTTTCAAGGAGAACTAATGTGCCATAGTGAAGTCAGCCACTGCATCTGTATGTTGACATTTTCATTTATAGCAGAGAAAATGGTATGTCTGCTGCTTTGTGTCACTGTTGCAGGGGTGACAGGATGATTTCCTTTGGGGGACTTTTGTCTCACTTTCAACATTCAATATGGTGCATTAAGTGAAATGGTGCCTTCAAGAGAGGACTGTATTTCCCTTCATAGTTTTAAAGAAAAGAATCCATGAAAGGGATCAGTCACCCATTGTGGACACCAACAGAAAATGGCTTACAAATTGTAAATTCAGAGGTCATTTTGAAAAGGTTAATATAATTTAGAATTTGGTAGTATGTGCTATTAAAATTAATACCGTTATTCATATTCAAAAAGATGAGGTAAAGAAATTATTGGAGGGATCAGTGGCCCTGGGTGCAGAAGGCACTGATGTAAGGGAAGAGTTGCATCATTCCATTCATTAAAAATAATAGAGCCAAGCGCCTGTCCTCCCCTTCTTCTCCAGAGACATAGCCAAATATAATTATACCTTTCCAGGTGACGGGGCCCAGGAGCTCACCGGTGACTGAGGAACTTTCAATTGCATAGTTTAATTTAAGCAGACAGCGGTGAGGCCAGTGGTGCTGTCAGATGGACAAGCTGAAAAAGTGTTGAAACCTCCACCTTGCAAACTTCTGCTCAAACACAGTGCAAATGTGAGGACATCTATGTCTCAAGTCATAGAAACCAGTGATACCTAACAGTCTGTTGACTATGTATGCATTCAGCTCCCAAATCCCAGAAACTAAAATCTGAAGTGAGCATGCTGATTGTTTGCCTTCATGTAGTATGAAAAATCTAAAACCAGAAAAAACATCAACTGATATCTCTCTGATTAAAGATGATGTGAGATGTGTTGAACTCTTAGACCCCTGCAGCTTTGGTGTTTTACATGGTGCTGCCTCAAATCGCAGCAGTTCAATAGGTTCAATAGGGAAAAAAAAGCGTTTTCATGACTTTTCAAATTATACCTCACTGAAAATCTAACATTATTCTAAATGTTAATTATAATGGGCCAGAACATTGTCTTCACATAAAGCCCTTAATGGCTTCAAAAGAGCCTTGTATGTAAAAGAGAAAGTCAAGACTTTGAGGCACAATTGCTTGCATGGAAAAACTGGAGGAAAAAAAAAAAGACTACAGCTGTGTCCAAAATCACTCACTACTCATATATAGTGGACTACTGTATATAGGGGCTATGCCATTTTGTAGTGCTGTCCGAATGTGTAGTGAGAATTAATATACCCCATATAATGGACACATGGTATGCTACAATGCAGCGTGAAAAGTACTGTCGTCTACAACCAATGGTCACTAACCAAGCAATATGCATTGCTGTTGTGCATCGCTCTCATGATCTGGACTGTTTTAACTTTGCAACAGTACTAACGCACGGGGGTGGGGGGTGGGGGGTCCGAAAGTGGGTTTTTTTTTCCATTTTACCAGTGAGCTCACTATATAGTCCTATATAGTAGGGAGTAGTGGATGAGTGAGTGATTGCAGACACAACCTACTTCCTGCAGGCCTTGCTTAGAGTGAATAACATGAAAAAAATAAATGGATGATTTCTCAAGGACCAGATTAATATGACATACTGTAGGTGGAGGTATTACGGTGCTCATTATAGGTATTACTGAGGTTCCATATTAAGCCAAAGGATATATTTACACTACATTGGAGACCTCACAAAGATGGAAATGCACCAACACTGCATGACTTTACTATTACTGTAATGCATTTTTGGAATGAATGGGTTTTGACCCTCTGAATTGTCTGCAATTTGCACAACTTTTCCCTGTGGCTGTAGATATCCTCTCCTTCTCCACATTTACGGTATGCAGCATAACACATCCATAAGGGCTACGCTGCAAAGACATTAATATAAATCCTTACTAAAAGCAACCAGAGAAATCAAATAATGGATTGAAAAATGGGGCAAATATAGGAAAACAGGCAAGAGTAATACAGGAACAGTCATGTTTCACTGCTCTTTCAATATACACTCCCAACCCCAACAGTGCTGTTTTATAGTAACAATATTTATTAAATGCCTCTCTCCTCAAGGGATATTTCTTGGCAAAAAAAACAAGCTCTTTATACAGCATCAACACAGTTTTTATACTCACTCACATTCATTAAGGGTAAGGCTGTCTGAAAAGTGAAATATGTATTACCACTGTCCCAGGCTTGGTGTTAATGTTCCCTCAGAGGACTTCATGAAAATTATCAAACATGTTGCAGAAATCAATCCATAGCTTCAGAGAACCTTGCTGTATATGGTGGTCCTTGTGCTTCAATTGACCTCCGCAGCATTTCTTTTTAATTACCTTTTCATGTTGCGGTGCGGTGCAGATCAGAACAAATGAAAGTGGTACAATGCTTCTCTAAATGGCCATTTACAGGGGCAAAATTAAGGGACAAAGACCTCTTTACTCGTGGCGCTGCTGATTATTCTTGGAAGCAAAGGCAGTTCTGGTTTTGTAAAGATGTTAAAGAGAGATTACCAGTCTGGGGCCTGGCACAGCAAGGGAGCAGAACAAACATAAAAGTGCTCTTTATTTGTTTTAACATCCTCTTAAATAGGTCAAAGTCATCAATATTCTATTAGTATCCTGTTGAACAAGAGCATCACAGAGTTAAAGGATAACTGCAAATCAAAAAGTGATTTGAACAGCTTAAATTAATAATGGCATTTTTAACATACATTAATTTTAATATACAGCGACTGGCAATTTATGCACATTCTAATTAATGAATTCTTTTTCATCTTTGTTCATCTGAAGGTGGTGAGAACCTCGCATTATGGTGTATGGTAATGTGAAGACAAGCCTTTGTCTAAGTCAACGGTTCAGCTACTAGTGTGACCTTTAACTTTACCCATTTCATATTAGTAACTGGTACTTGTCAACACATTTGCTTTAGTCAAACTGTTTTCTACTGTACATGAGAACATGCTGTGGTCTCACTTTGTTATTTCTGTTTCTCTTACACCTTATTATTCCTGCAGAAGCACAGCTGGGATTATCCTAAAGCATATAGCGTATATCTCTGTCATTGTGCTGGCTTGCATTATAAGATAGAAACTAGTTATTTTCTAGACGTCGTGCCTCTGTTTCATCCTATCTGATAGCAAAGCATTTACACTATCAACAGATTTATGGAGAAAAAAATATGGACTTAATTTAGGCTCTAAAATCCCATTATGGAAATGATTTAGCACATAAACCTGCAGGATATTTGAGAGCAGCAGAGGGTGCACACATGGTGGTTTGAGGGTTTCCTCACAACCCCTCCACAGGCCTTCTGTAAAAAGGAAAGTGTTCAATCTGCAGTGCCTTACCCAACCTCACACATCTCTGCATTTTGCAGTGGTGCAACCTGGATGAGATAAAAACAAAACAAAACAAAAAACTGATGAGATTGAAAGGAATATCCTGTTTGTTGTATGTTTGTCCTGCCTTATAGTATCTGTATCAGGGGCTACACATTCACATTACCTTTGACATTATTGTATCTTGGTGTTAGTTTTATGCACCTGGATTTGGAACATCCCACTGTTTGATGTGTTTGCTGAAGGAAAAAAACAAAAAAAACAGCTGGGTGCACATTATAGATTCTATATGTTGAGTGGCGACTTGTTGTCTAAGAAAAAAAAAAAAAAAAAAAACACAGCAAAGCTGATTCTTCTGCTAGCTGGCAATTTCCAGACACAAAAAACATTTTTGTTTTTAAACAATGAGCTGTCAGTCTGTCTCACCTAATATTTTATTAACTCCCTCAAGGTGGAGGTTATGGTTTCACCTGTGTCCATTAATTTCTCAGCAGGATACAAGTGCAGGGAATACATTTGTATCAAACTTGGTGTGGGCCAAGGAGGATCCAAATACATATTGGAGCAGAACCAGACCATTTTCTATGAATTTGAATTATTTTCTCTGAAGTCTGGTGTATTTTGTTGGACACTGGCCTTGGCAGAGCTCTGCACTCTGTGTGTGTCTTCAGATTAGATTGCATCAGTTGTGTGGACAAATGCTTTGTGTCAATTCATGATTTAGTTTTTATTTTACTTGATGATGATTATCTTTAGTTCAATTATGCAACAATTATTTCTCAATACATGACGTTTACAAGTTGTTAAAAAAAAATATATATATATATATATATATATATATATATATATATATATATATATATATATATATATATTGCAGGATATTTGAGAGCAGCAGAGGGTGCACACATGGTGGTTTATATATATATATATATATATATATAGGAGTTTATCAAAAACAGTTAAGTTCACGCACACACACACACACACACACACACACCTGTAGACATCTTGGTTTGTTAGATATTCACTTACTGTGATATAAAAGCAACAGTTTCTCACATTCTTTCTGCTCTTCTTCTTATGATTATTCTTTTTACCCTCTTATTTCATTCAATCTACATAGTTGAACCCAACATCATTTGACTGTAGTCAGCCCCAACAAAGCAAGAACAAACAAAATGAAGAAAAATGTCCACAGTAAACAGAGTGAAATTGCTGCTCCTTTGCATCAAGGGTTTTTGGGGCATCAGCTCAGGACATCTCCATGTGGAGGTTTACCGAGCATGTTCATCTGAGACTCAGAACATGCTGTATGTATTATATAATTAGTCAGGGAATTTGCCAGCACAGGAGGACGTGAATGGGGAACAGGACACCTGTGTTACTCTGTGTGGTCTGCTTCCAATGGAAGTGAGCATATACAATAAATGGCTACAATGGGTGAATGCATTAGATGAAGGAAAGGCAAGGGAACAGTGGGGTAATTTCTTTTTTCCAAGCATGACTTTTCATAATTGATTAAGCTGTGTTTTTTAGCAATAAGCGATATGTCACACACTGAGATTTCTTACTTCAGACTTCAGAGTATGACTTTGCCGCGAGTCACTGCTCAACAGCAGAGCAACTTTATTTTCTTCTAATCTCCTCATCGTCTCCCTGAGGACATTACTCATGCTCTTTTTCATCAACATTTCCTGGGAAATGAACACCACCAGTTCCTAGAGTCCTATTTACCAGACTCTCTTGGGCGCTTCCACAGTCTTCTGGGAATTGGGAGTGGCACAAATAGGGTCTGTTGAATCAAATGTGAATTTAAATGTGAGGCATACTTATGCATAGACCAAGCAAAATCACATTTACCAGAACTAGTCCAGAACTGCAGGATGCTGGAAAAAGCACAGCATGCACTGCTTGCCTTTACTCAGAGGAAACACTTATGACCCCCTGAAGCCCTGTGAGTCTGCATAAATCATATAAACCTTAATTATACTTAGGTAACACAAAACCATAAGTAGATACATGGAAATCTTATTGAACTGAATAATACCTATTCTAAAAAAGAAAAACAAAAAAAAAGGCTTCTCTGCCCTCTTGTTACTCTCACTGTTGAAGCTGAAATGACCCTTTCCTCACCAGAAAATTAATCAGCACTTGTCTGATCATATATTAATCACTGAAGGCATTTCTCAAGCAGGCGTGCACAAATGTTTCTTGTCCCCAGCCTCTCAGCTGTGTGCATTCACATTTTTTTACTCTGTTACAGTGGCAATAACAGTACTTTGGAAATCTTTTGCTTTCAGTATGAGGGTCTAACAAAACCAAAATTACCACCTCACAGTTGTACTGTATCCCTCTGCCAACCAGCCAAGTTGCAGGAAATAATGTACAATAATAATCCCCCCTCCCCTTCTCTTCCCGCCTGAGTGCCAGATGTGATGAAATTCCCCTCCAGGTGCTCCTGAAATATCACACTCACGGGAAGATGAGGTTTCTGACATCATCACCTTTGACCTTTGCCCTCCAAAATCTGATCAATTAATCCTTGAGTCCAAGTGAATGTCTGAGCCAAATTTGAAGAAATTCCCTTAAGGTGCTATTGCGACATCGCATTCACAACAAATGGATGGACGAACAACCTGAGACCACAATGCTGCTGGCCCTAGCGATCACCAGCATGAAGACATAGAAGGTGACAGATATTATACCTTTATTTTTTATAGACTAAATCGTATAAATGTAAAAGCACAATAATTAACACAAAACTGCCCTGCTTTGAACAGTTGATTTCAGAGCCTGCAAATTTTTTTGTCAGTTCTCACATTTTGGGGGCCAGAAGGCAAGATAAACACTCAAATATATAAAGAGCCTTCAAAAAGTGATATTTCCATAATATGTCCCCTTTAACATCGTGGCAAAGAACCAATGTAACTGGTTGCCTAATTCCTTCATTGAGCTATCAAGGCTCTTCAATATCCAAAAAGATTAAGAGAGGTTGTGGGACTGACCTCTCATTCAAGAAATGCTGTGTTTAGTTAAAATAATTGTGAGAACAGCAGCTGATTGGCTGCAGAGAATTAGAAGTGATTAAGGTTCAAGACCAAGTTGAGGCTGTGTGATGGACAACTTTGTTATCCTGTTACCTCAGAGATACAATATGACTAAGGTCATACAACTGACTGACTGACTGACTGCTGCAATGAGGCAGTGCTCAGGATCAGTCAATTGTGTAGAACTATTAAAACAGCTTCCAGCTGTATTAAGCTAAATGTCTCATCAGCTAAAAGTCAGTAGCTCACATCCTTAACTAGTAGAGTGGAAGTGAAGTAGGTCTGTGCTGTGTGGGAGTGAAAGGGAGCAAGAGAGAGAGAGAGAGACTGCATTATTTCTCTGTTTTTTTTTTGTTTGTTTTTTTTTTTTTATATACCAGGACCCTTGCTGAGTACTGTTGGTCTGCTGTAAAGTGCAGCATTATTCTCCTTTTAGTCACTGAAACAGAACAGAAAGTGATTTAATGGGGAGAAGTGAGCTGAAAGCATAGAACAAGTCTAATGAAAAAGTTATGATATAAAGGAACAAATGCTGAGAAAATAAAAGCTGGTGATAAATTGAACATCAAATGGCTCACTCATTTGGTGTTTGTAAAACCCTCCACTGCTGCTCTGTGTTGACGGGTCATTATATTACATCACACCGATATTATGGTTGTGTGTTGGATGGATGGATGTTTTGACTTTTCACATTATAATGGTAATGGTGCAATGGTAATGGAGGTTGACTTTAACACTTTCCGAATGCACTGTAACTATGAAAGTATTCAGACTCATTCCGATTATTTTTATGTTTTGTGATGTTGCAGCTTCACGTGAAAGCAAAGTCTTTTTTTCCTTGTCAATCTAGACTCGATTGTGATGAGTGTGTGATGTGACAGCTTATCTCACCTGGATGTGGAGATTTTGTCCTTGCGGTGCACTTCATGTTTTTTTCCTGTTGGGGGTTGAACCTTCTCAGTATGAGGTCCTGAGGGCTCTGGATCAGGATCAGGACATCTCTGTACTTTGCTTTGTTCAGCTTCCTCTCAACCTTCACCAGTCACTTTGTCCCTATGGCTGAAAAAGACCCCATCAGAGTGATGCTGTCAGCGCCATGCTTCACCACTGGGATGGTGTTGCTCAGGTGATGAGCGATGTCATCCTTCCTACATACATAATGCTTACAAATGAGACCAAACATTTCTGTTCTAACATATTAGATTGAGGGTACTTTTAGTTTGTTTGTTTATCTTTTTGCAAATTCTCATGGAGGAGAGGTTTCAGTCTGGTCATTCTGCAGCAAAGCCCAGATTGGTGGAGCACTGGAGTGATGGGTGTCCCTCTAGACGTTTCTCCCTTCTTCACACAAGAACTCTGGAGCTCAGCCAGAGTGACAATCACCGTCACCTCTGTTACCAAGGCCTGTCTACATTGATTCCACAGTGTGGCTGGACAGCCAACTCTACAATGAGTCCTGGTGGATTCAATTCAATTTAGGAACCAAGGAGGCCACTGGTAGGAACCTCTAAAGCAGCAGATTTTTTTGTATTCAGTGTGTGCCTTGACACAATCCTCAGAGATGATAAAGAGAAATTGGAGCCCATTTCAAATGTCATAGCAAAAGGTCTAAATGTTTGGATTGCAAAGGCAGTCATATGAGTGATTAGTGGATCAGTGTGATCGGCAAGGATCGGTGACCATCTGGAAGGGTCTGGCTCTCACTGTTAGTTTTACTGCTAAGCTGTCAGAAAAGTGAAGAATTGTAACCAGAATTTTTGTTTACCCTCATCGAGATACAGAGACATTCCCAAGTAATTCAGTAGTTAAGAGTCAATGTCAACTTTCACATCTGATTGAATAGTTCATTTAAGAAAAGTTAAAAAATATGTAGCTGTCACTTATAGAAAATTCAGCAAATCTGATGGGAAGTAGTCTGTTAGTTTTACCTTATACAGTATAGGGTTAAAGTGTATCTTACTGTCTTGAAAAACCTTAAACTGTAGAAACCTGGGAAGAAAGCACCTGTCCCCAGTGAATTCATCCATGGTATTACCAGACCACAAAGAGCAAACTGAAATTGTGGGCTGGCTTTGTCATGCTGAAATACCTAAAAAAAGGCAAATTCTCCAGAGGTTGAGGGTATTTCCTATTAAAAGAACTAAGAATTGGAGTGATTACCAGACACTGAGCATGGATTTAGCAGTATTACAAGGGTTACATTTTGATCCATACTCATTGCTGATCTTTTCTTGATATATATCACCTCCTGGGAGTAGCCAAAGTTCCCAAAGCACCTGGTCATGCCCTCTCTCCTCTATTTGCACGTGTTCAGGGGTGAGTGGGTGAGTGGAAAAACTAAACCTAAGCTGGAGTGCAGCCAATCCGTGGCAGACACATTAGACAGTTGTAAGCACAAAGTAAGGTCATGCTCAAACTTAAGTGGCCAAGACTGTGAACCTTCGCCCTGCTCACTGGAGAGGTTAATAGGGATTAACAAAGAAGTGCTCTCTTGGGAGACACTGGTGTGTTGCCTGTTTTTAAAAGCAAGTCTGGACTTGACTTACAGCAGTGCCTACTATAGACAATGGTAAACTGGAGTTGTAGAAAACATGATTGGTACCAGTTTCTCCCTATCTTAAGAAGAAAAGGAGTCTTTTTTCACAGCTGCATGTATCTCTGTTTATTTGACTATAGTACTGTATGCTCTGGTGCAAACAAGTGCCTATCAGTCTTGGCGTGAGTGTGAAGAGATTGATAACAATGAGATATTGTGGTGTGGACCTGTGGCAGTTTGGGCTGGGTCAGCAATCTCCCCCCAAGGCTTAGGTAATGAACAGATAGAGCTGTTATCATCACTGCGATAAAGACAGGACAGAGCCACTACATCAATACAGGAACTTCATTAAGAATGCACCATTTCTGAGAGCTGAAAGGCCAAAGCCTCAGTCGTAAAGTCAGGTCTTACACCTTCATAATTATTCAATACATTGTTTAGATTTAATAGGCTGGCATGCTTTTTCTTCTTAGAGAAAGGGAAACCAGTGTGGTAACCCTGTGATAACTCCCATGAACAATTTCTATATATATTATATATATATAATATAACATAAATGTAACATGCTACAATAGAAGTACCAGATGATGATGTAGCACTTAATCCAATTTATATCTGCTTGACAAGTGACATGTAATCATAATGGCAGATATTATAATCTCACATTAATACTCAATGGGGCACGATATAAATTAAGCAAAAATAAAGTGGGACATATGAGCACATCAGTCAGTGGCACTTAGGGTCATGTGGATGGATGCAGTTAGCTGTTATTGTGCAGTACTTTTGTACACAGTGAAAAATGAATGAATGAGCATTTTCACAATGTTAATTCTCCTTTAGTGAATGATCTGCTGCTGCAATGAAGTCATAACTCAACAAAATGAGGATTATGTTAATACAGTGAATTACACAGTGATACATACAGCGCACTGGGCTGAGGACAGTGAAAAATATAGTCCGACTAATGCATTCGCATATGAAAACATGTGCCAGTGATGCTTGAAAACTAACATGAAACACCATCATCGGCACCCATCCATTTCACCTCCTCTGTACTACTTTCTTGATATGTTTTTCTGTTGTGTTTGTTTTTCCACTTCTCATTTCACCATTTCATCATTACTCCTGTTGCCAGTGATTTGTTCCTCTTCCCTCCCCGCCTTTTTACCTCTCATTACTAACCTCCTTTATGCTTACACATTCCAGTTTTTTCCTCCTCTCTTTCTTTAACACTGTCTCATCTTAACCCTTTCAATCATTCACTTTTTGCTTTCCTCTCACCTATCACTCCCTCCTCCCACCTTACTTCATCATTCCATCTTTGTACTGGTGCAGCTGTAGAAATGAGACTCGGCTGTGACTAATCTGCTGGCAAAGCCTCCGAGGGCCCCTTGTGGTGGTGCCTCTTCACAGAGGACACATGTGATTGATTGAACCTGGGGAAAACTTTGTCAGGCTGGCCATCATGACTGGATCTCTTGCCTGATAATAAATTCCCTCCTCCCTTGAGTACTATTGGGAGACGCGGGTGTCATGTGGCGCATTTTCATGACACATGGTGCCCTGAACTATTACGGTTGATCCACATTGCCAGGTTCTACTTTCTCTTATACATACAGGTTCACTCTGTTTCTACTCCCATGGTTCCATGTCCCTGACCCTTAACCAGCCAACACATTTTTTATGTGCAGTGTGTGTGTTTAGACAGGGATGGATGTGAAAGAAAAATTGGATTGTGAGTGTGTGTGTGTTATTGTGAATATGTGCATAAGTCTGTCCAAATATGGAAACACAGGGCATGTATTTGCCAAGTCTCTAAATGTGCAACCGATCATTCCAATAACCCCCTTCTTGGTGCTATGCCTGGTGTGCATATCAGATGAGGGCTGGGGAGAGAGAACTGGGGAATTACTTTTATTGGCAAAGTGTCATGACAAATTGATTTTCTCACTTAAATCCCAGACAATGGACAAGACGTAGCAGGTTGACTGTTTCTCTCCCTAAATGGCCCATTTTCTCTTTCCTTCACAGATCAACGCCACCGAGTCATTAAGCATCACGAGGTAGACCCCAGCGCCAAAACCAGAGGGGCTATGGCGCCAATTCTGTCCCTCTTTCCCCCTCTCTCTCTTTACTTCTCCTCTCTCTATCCCACACATGTTCATTTATCAAGTTTGCCACCGATGGCTCTGGAGCACAAGTCTATGTATTTTATCACCGGCTCAGTCACCCATTGAAAAGACTCTGAGGTACGTTTGTCATTGGGCCGTAAGATTCTTAGTGAGGTTAGCCCTCACAATCCCCCCAACACATACACTTAAGAGGTACAGTAAAACACAGAAGTCTAACTCAGATTAATGGTGTTTAGTTCAAAATTGCACAGCCTCCTACCAGTTAACCAATGCTGATACTGCTGACTCATGGTCAGATGAGTCTGCATTTTCAAACATGACACCATGAGCAGATGAAGCAGGGCTGAAATAGGACATAAACCATAATTTTCTTTGATGATATTTTGAAGTCTTTGCAAGTTGACTTTCATGTTTTACTTAAATGAAAGAATATATGAATATAGGCAGAAAGAACATGTTTCAGTAACTGTAAAGAATGCTCAGAGAAAATGTTTATATATATTATATTGTTATTATTCAATATACTTTTGCAGATGGACCCATCAACAGCAGTATGTTGCTGATGTTCTGTGACAGCGTCCCACATTAGGAGCGTGTTGATATGAATTTACTGCATGTAACACACTGATAACAGATAGATACCTCATACAACCCCATGTCACATAACACTAAGTATCACTACAGGGGCAAAACACAATGGGCTGTCATGACACAGCGACAAACAATGATGCATTAGGCTATGCCAATAACCTGTTTCCATCTCAGCATTCACTCCTATCATGGTTACTCTACCTTGACTTTGACCACTGTCTCCATATCTCTAGTGTCACTTCATTTACTGCACTTTGGCTGTTGCATTTTGAAAAAGTGAATAAAAGAAAGAACCATGTTCTCTAGTTTTCTGTTGTAGCAATGCCCACAGATTGACTTCATCTTCATCTAAGAGCTGTAGCACATGATACAGATACATGAAATACATTATTTGTGCTTTGATTTACAGCATATTCAAATGTGGTAACAAATTCTAATAATTAGATGTTCATGTGGTTGTGTAATCCACATGGCATTTAGAAAACACATGTCACTACACACTGCAGGCAGATCTCAAGGTAATTTGTGGGAAGTTATTATGAAAAAGCTTACACACTGAATTGCCAAAAAAGGAAGAAAAAAACTTAAACAAAGCCAACTGTGTTAGAGGGCATGTTTTTTCAAAGGTATAACACCTGACTGACTGACCTGAATATGTCTCTTGATAACCATGGTGTGCTAGTGATAATACAGAAATTAGCATGATTGACATACAGTAGATGGTTACACAGCTGACTGATTTCATGCAACACTTCCACACTCACTGTTCTGCCCAACATCACCATACTGTAAGTACAGTTGTGGTAGTCAGTCTCATTCACCACCTCCTCTCAGATGGGCCAAATTCATACACACTACAGTGAAATTATTACCCCCTTTAACTTCTGCCTCTGTGTATCAACAACACAATTATGTGTCATTTGTACAACTAACATATGGGATGCCATGTTCCACACATTTAACCACGATAATGCAACAGCAACTGAAACAAGCCATGACCTCAAAATTGCACATCAATACCTGCATTTCACAATGAGGGAAGAACAAGTAAGGTCATGTTTACAGCTCCTTCACACTGCAAAAGGCCTATACATGCATGTACAAAAGAATTTTGTCAAGGCATATTTGGAAGAACATGAAGCATAGAAGCTATTAGATGCAGGGAAAAGGGGGCACTTAATAGGGCTGTCATCTCATGTTCACTCTCTGTGGGAAAGCTTTTCACCTACCAGACAGATGAATAGGGGAGTAAATACAGTGTTGCTAAGGCTCCAGCACATGAAAAAAAATGTTCATGCCTTTAGAATCAGATGCCATGCACCTATAATCGCGCATTAACGCATGTCAGGATTATGATATGCATATTACCTACCCAAATGGTTGGCTACTTTGTGACTTACATGCTCACATATTGTGTTGTCTAGATTCATCTTAGGTGATACTCCACCATCGTAAAGGGGTGTATTGGTTCACAAGTGATGTGCTGTGAGCAGACACGCCTCACACGCTGTGCCAGCATGAAATCCAATTTTAACATTTAACATCACCTGACTCCAAAGCGGTTTTCTCTCCTGGGACAGATCAATACGTTGTGTTAAATGATGACATTTGTTCTGCACTTTGAAATATAACAGAACATGAACAATTAAAGGGGGATAAATAAAGGATAAGGGATAAAAGAAGTTCAGCCCAACACTGTGAAATGGAAGACAATATTAAGCACCTAAGAAGACAGTGACTATAATTTCTAATTTTTGTGGCCTGATTTTAATTGGTTCCAGCTGACCGTTCAATGAACCCTCTCCCTAACTAAATCACATGGATACAAGGACCGTTATTGACATCTCCCCACAGTTGCATTACATGATTTAGGACAGTTAATTAATGCTTTGTATAGGACAGTGCTACAAATGACTATGTAGGTTTTTATTTATTTATTTACAAATTACTGTACTATAATGCTAACTACTGCATTGCATTGCAAGAAAATTGTTGCTCCTGTATTTCATTGTCATCTACATGGATGATAAACTATTGAGAATGCTAACTTTGATGTTTGAAACTTTGAAAAAACTGAAAAGGTTTAGCTTCTTTACATTTGTACTTGTATGTATGTATGTAGCCATTTCAGATCATTTTGCAAGAATTTTCATTTTCAAACCAGTCAGTAGGAGACATTAATGTTAACTTGCTTCTTACAGCAAAAAAAAAAAAAAAAGTACTAAATTGAAAAACAGGCACAGAAACAGTAGCTGAGGGAAGTGGGGCTTAGTGCAGTGTCAGCTCCTTCATATCTGATGGCACCAATGTCTAAGTAGGTCGTCTCAAAATCATATGTCCATTCACTTTTATATGATAATGATAATGATAAATATATGCCAAACCATTTACATCTGACAACATATTATAATTTATTGTGTCATACTGACAGTGTAGATTCTAGATAGTTGTAAATTGTTTGTATTGTTAAGTTTTCAAATGCATGCATATCCTGATATTTCCAGCTTTAAATTTAACAGATGGAGTGTTTGAAGTGGAACAACACATTAAATACAGAGCAGCAAAAGAACAAGGCATGTCATAGACTACTGAATACAGCAGCCCACAAGGAAAACTCCAGCCACTCATCCACCTCTGCTTAAGCTGAAGGATTTCCCTGATGAAGTGCAATAGGGCCACTACACATATAACGTGACAAGCAGTTGAAACAACTGATTTAAGGCACAAATTAAATTCAACAACCCATTGTGGCTGAGTGGGTAGCTGTGTGGGCTAGAATGCAAATAATGCCTTGGAGGTTAGGGCAGGTGAAGTCATGTGACATGCACTTACTGATAAAACAGCCAAGGTATTTTCTCCAAATTATAATTAATTTTAAATTAATCTCCTTGATGAATGGTAGGTATTTACTGCAGACAGGAGCAAAACTTGGCAGAGTGGGTGCTTTCCCTAAAGCATCATTAGCTAACAATGGTGTTATGCTGTGTTGAGGAAAACAACATTTTGGGGGCTTCTGTAAACTGCAGGTAAAGCTCTGTTGGTGGAGCCACAGCCTTGTTGCTGTGTTAAAGTATGGGATTGAATTTAAATAATACACATAATTTAAATAATACTACAGTGAAAATATACTCTAATGAAATGGGTCAACCAAAAATTAAAGTATCTAGTATTTGCCATTCTGTGGAAGCTGAGGGTCGGATCCAAAAAACAGCCCAAGCAACCTGTTGGTGCAGAAATGTAAACTGTACAGCAGTGCTGATGGACCTGGACAGCCACTGGTGCTGTGAGTGAGACTGACAACCTGACCTCAGAATCCTTCCGAATTAGCGGGTGCTACGACCTCACGTCCAGCCAGCATCACCATCCATCCAGAGCTGATCTGCAGCTGCACACTCCATAGCTCCTCTTATGCATGAGAATACAGTAGTTCATCTGAGAGGGTTTGGTCGGTTGATGGGAAGATAAAGCAGTGAAAATATTCTAAATATATCTTACTGTAAGACCAGCATTGGCCTTACAACATGTTTTTGTGGCTGGTTCTGCTCACAGACGTACTATTGCATCACTAACTTCGGTGCAACTTGTCTGGCTTCCTCTCCAAACTGAGAGTGTCTGTGTGTACGTAAATCATACAGTCCCATATCAAATAACCTGAACTACCACTTAAGGAAGAGGGCACTCCTAACCCTAAAGGGGACATATCATGGAAATATCACTTTTTGAAGGCTCTAACATTGGCCTTCCTGCCCCTAAAATGTGAGAATTGACAAAAAAAAAAAAAAAAAAAAAGTAATGTAATTTACAGACTCCCGCAGGTTGATATCCATGTGTTATTACGAGCTGTTCCCTCAGTTGTATGACAATGATGTCATTAGTTTTCAAATTTGCATAATACCACCCCTACCTGTGAGTACTGGTACTGGTAAAAGGAGTGGGGCAAGCAGTGGCTCATTTGCATTTAAAGGGACAGGCACTGAAACCAGCTGTTCTGAACAGGGCTGTTTTGAGGAGATGAAAACAGTGCTTTGATGTTTGATCCTTGGGGTATATTGACTGAAGCATGACACAGACACGTCTTTAAGACACCTGGGAACTATTGGGGGCAGAAAAGGGAAAAGGGGCAGAATATGTCTCCTTGTTTTCCCTGTGACCATCTTTAATTTCACAAAAACTCTTCAATGCAAAGAAAATAAGTGAACGAGCATGAGATTGCGATGTACTGTTGTGCCCGTAGGATGCCACCTGCATGTGGGTGGACATCACTGGTGCTGGAATCCGCATCATTAACCCCCTCCAGTATAATCAAAGTCCTCCTCCGCCTACTCTACATAATTGTTTCAATTTGTGAATGATGACATTGGAAGTTTTCAGGTTTCACTCTGTTCTATCACCGGCAGTCAGTGTCGGCTCAACATCCTGTTTCTATAGTAACCAAAACTGACAACAGCTCCATAGCAGCTGCAGTTGAATTGGCACTGTAACAGCCACCATTTTGTCAGATCTGTGAAAAGCACCCCTTTGTTCACTTATACATTCCTTGTATAGTAGACAGGACAGAGGTGAGCAGTCAATGGAGATTTCAGTTTATTAGCAACACTTCTGTAAACAGTGACAGCTCGCTGATACAGCCATGGTTGTGGACACCAAGGATCCCTATGAAAGTTGCACACTTCACCTGTGCTCTCGAAGGCCTTAAAGCATCTTTACACTCTAGAGTCTTTCTCCAGTTGAGCTGGCTGAGCACGTGTTTGTCCTCTGTTTCTGCTGACCAAACTTCACACATGAATGGTGTAGAATAACTTATTCATACGACTTTTAGACTTTCCAAATGTTATAGGACTGAATGCATCCAGTTCTGATGAAAGTCATTTTGCAGGATTTGTTAACCTGATGCACCAGATGTTTTTTTTTTCTTTACACAAAACCATCTGGAAAAGCTTCGCTGGAAGCTGGAAAAGGGCAGGTGCTCTGAAAAAGTACTGTTCAGGTTATTGCATGAACCAGCTGTTTATGATATATATATGATGTAGTAGGAAATCAGTAAAGATGAAACCCAACAACAAGCTGCAGTCGGAGGAGCTATGAAACCACATATATATATATATATATATATATATATAGTTGTGAAAGATTAAAAAAAGACGTCTTGTCATGGTATCCCTGCAGCTATAATGCTCATCAACATCTCTGCATTCTGACTCATCTCTGAACTTTGCCTTTATTTCAGACTCGACCATCGCTGTGACACTAGTGCACAGAAAAAAAAATCTGTCACAGTACAAAACTGCCTCTGTGGGTAGTTCCTGCTAGAGTAGGCATCACCATGGAACACACAGACACATGAAAAAACAACAAAAATACATCCCATACAGCTTAACATGAACTGTCAATAGTAGATGCTTCCAGTACAGGCATCCTCTTTAATGATCACTTTGAGCACAGACAGGACAGACACTGACAGTTTGCTCACTAACTCATCTGCATTGTTTGTGTTGACAAGATATCAGCATTGTATCTGCAGGCTGCAGCTGAGAATGAAAAATAAAGTAGAATCCACATGCTGCTCACTTGACTTCCATGGTTTCACATCTTTTCCAGAAAATATCACTTCAGGAAACCCAAACAGAGCTAGCCCCATTGTACAGATTCTTCATGAGTTAGGCAGTCAAATAACAGTCCACAGTAACACTGTGTTACTGTGGGTCTGCAGACACTGAAATTAATCACATCACAATTTTGCAGGACTGTGATGACTCATCATGGTTTATATAAAAGGCACAAATACAAAGACTGATCTCCGGTTTTAAGAATCAATACAGCATCATTCAGTTTAAATCACTTGATCAGACTATCTGTTGATGTTGTGTATTTCACAGTGGTTGCTTATGGAATGCTCATCCTCAGAATACAGATCAATCAAAACACCAGTGCCTCTGTTACAAGGTCAGTCAGTGAAATGATATTTTACAAAAAAAAAAAAAAGTTTTCGAAGTTGTCAATTTCAAAGCGGCCATGGCCCATGACCAGTATTGATAATACATAAATACATAATACATAAAGTGAAACTGACACTCACAGTGATGAACCCACAATTTTGACCTGAATTTGCAGCTCTACTCATCTTCATAGCAAGTTTCTTCTCATTGTTTAGCTGTCTGGTCCATAAATGTGCTTCCTTGGTTCACTGCTATGATTACGGCCACAGCAAATGTATGCTGCATGCTCAGTACTAATCAGCTGAGTGACAAAGTTAACAACCAGCTGGTCAACAATGTGCAACATTTCGCAGTTTGAAAGCCACATATCTCCTTCAGCAGTTTGAGGAGACACAAGAGACTAGAACTAAAAAGGAATAAATAGACTTGTGTGCCAAATGGCCAGAAAGACAGCTACAAAATGCTAATGTCGCTCCTTAAATGGAGGCGGGAATAAGCAACTGAACATTACCCATTTAAAACTGAAACGGTGAGGACAGCTCATTTCTGCTGCACCACAGTACTTTTTTTTGTGTGTGTGTTTTTTTTGAAAGTCAGTTACTTTTTACATTTAAATATCTTATCTTGTATTTGTAGACTTGAAATTAGCTCTCTTCATTATCAACCCAATGACTTCTGAACAGTTAAATTACCATCAGTTCATAACAGGTCACTGACTTTATTTCAACATTTTTATTAGCTCCTAGGCTAGATAACCTTTTGCCCTTAAATTATATAATTTTTATCATCAACCTATGCACTCTTCTGGATCCATTTTTTCAAGTTAGCGTGTGTTAATTTTAAGCCTTATTTGTGATTATATAATGGACAGAAAGTTGCCTGCTGAAGGTTTTAGATTCTGTCCTGCTGAATCACTTCATTAGTCACGTTTGTTGTTAACTCTCTCGGACGGAGGGACTTACGAGTTTCAAGCTGCGTTTTTGTGGGCTCCTGTGTTTGAGTGTGTCACACCAAGGCACTCAACTTTGAAAGCAACAGAAGGGGATAAAGCTGATGACCTTTTAAAGATAACCCTTTCGCAGTGGGGTTTCATTTTTTAATCACTGTCACACCAACATTTTAGACACAGAAATCCTTTCATACGGACCCTACACTGTCTTACTGCGAGGGCGGCTTTAGGTCTGTTCCCCTCGATAGGCTTGTCATATCTTTGCAGCCTGTCAGCATGCTCTCACTGAGGCTCTCTAGGGGCTGGGTCTGTGATGACCATCCTGTAAAGCAAGGATTCCCATGTAAAGCAGCCTCAGTTTATCACCCGGACAATGTTTCTCCGTGTTCTCCTTTCCCCTGTCCTCCCAGGTGACCAAGGTATGACATGTGTCAGTGGTGCGTGTTAGTGTTGGGAGATGGAACGGGGAAAGGGCAGGGTTAGTCTCCCTTGTATCACAAGTCAATGATTCACTGGGGTGAGAAGGACATTCTGCAACAGTGAACAGTTCCTTTAGAGTGCCCTGTATCCCAGCACACATTTCCATCCTTTGCTTAATGCTGTCTGTTCTCTCCACTCAACATTATTTATCACCAATGCAAAAGCTGCTGTGCCTCTGCAAGTCTGCTAATTATCGTGGACAAAACTATTCATGAAGTAGCAATATTAAAGACCTGAAATGGGTACTGAATTATTTTAATTATTACATAATGAATTGAATCTGTAAAAACGATACATGTCGTGATGAGTACAAATCCCATTAAACTGTTAAAAATAGAAAAGTCAAGAAATAACTTTTTTCTGCTTTATCCCATTGAAAATAAAAAGTGTTTATACATGTTTTCTCAAACAGCCACACTGAAAGGTAAACAGAAAAGTTGTTTGTCGTTTCTTACTTGACTACCCAAAAAGCAGTTCTCACTGAGTATAGCAACCAGTAGAGGCAGATGGCCGCCCACTCTGAATCTGGTTCTCACTATTAGGTTTTTACTTCTTAAAAGAAGTTTTCCCTGCCACTGTTTCTGAGGGCTGCTCTTGGTAGGAACCACTGGTTCTCTAAATACTGTAATGGAGGGAAGGTCTAGATTTGCTCTACTTGAAAAGTGCCTTGAGATCATTTCTGCTGTGACTTACATACAAATAATTGACTTGACAATACTGGTGGTCATTATGGCAGACATTGAGTCGAGAGATGTGATTATGTAAGAGTTGTCAGTTGGGCCTTTTGCCTTGAGTTGAAGTGATAAGGTTTGTATCCAAGCAATCGTGTTCCACAGGTAATCATGATTACATGAGTTCAGCTAAATCTGAGGGGAAACACAGGTTTCATATTGTGACTTGTGATTCTACCCAAAAAGATCCTTTCTGTGAAATGCACTGTTTTTGCCCTTGAAAGTACAAATATATTTTTGCATGTCTGTTTTCTGTATTCACTCACAGTCCAATGTGTTTTTGCCCATACATTGGCAACATCAGGATCCAATAAAAGAGCCAGCACTTGGCTGATTTCACAAGTGCATTTTGTCATCAGCCTAATAATACAAACTGGTCTAAGCACAGCAGCGGTTGGAATTAGTATTTTGCAGCCAGCAGTCTGCTGCAGGATAAACATTACAGCCTGCCCCAAATAAGACAGATAAAAAAATCAACTAAGTCAGCTAAGTGTATCCCTGTAACTTTTAACATTTAATCAACTGCTCATCCAAGGATCATAAAGATCCAGAGACATATTCAATGTAATTTTTTTCTCAGTGGTCCTGGAACCTCTATTCTTACCTATGCAGCAGCATCAACTTATCTTCACATCTGAATTGTAGAATATTTGTTTGAGCACAAAGAGGCAAAGGTGGGAGCTTTTGTGTCCCCAGGGCCTTGACGGTTCATGAACTGAAGCCGTTGCTGTTGGTTGGGTAACAGTAAACTTATGATTAATTCCCAGAACAACTAAAACCAACTGTGCCTGGATCAGGTTTACTCTCTCTAGTCTTTTCTTTTACAGACCAAACACATGAATCAAATTAGGATCAAGTCTATCATGACAAATTTACACAATACAGATTTATAGTTCTGATACTGCAAATAAGTTGCTGTTTTTGTTTATTGCCACTGATATCAATCATCAGTGAGTGACATCATAATCCCAATACCAATCATTTTTGGTATGCGGTGCAGATGGCAAGCGTTATACATGGCCGACTTCTTGTTTTTGTGGCAGCACAAGCTGGGAGGTGGGGCTACACTGCAGAGCACAAAGCACTTGTCTCGCCACAGACACAGAGTATTAACCACAGATTAGCAGTTTTAAGGTGATTAGTAATTAGAAAAATGAATTCCTATCCAGTGATGTATTTTTACTGACCGTCGGCTACTGGGGCATCCCTAATCTACAGTTATCTCACAACAGCAGATGCCAGAAAAGTATGAAAAACAAAGATAGTATTTATTAGTAGAGTAGATAATAAATAGACTGTATTCAGAAAGTGTTCAGACCTCTTCACTTTTTGCACTATAGTGCAGCCTTATTCTAAAATCTAAGGAAAAAAATATTGCATCATCAACAGCACATAATGACAAACTGAAAATAGAATGTTTTGAAATGTAGAAGAAGAAAATGACACAGTTTGACAAAGTATTCATAATCTTTGTGGTGTCAAGACACAGATTTGGAGAAAGATTCTGCTGCATGAAAAGTTCCCGAGAGGCCTCCATAATCATTTCAATGGAAGAATGTGATGAGGATCCACCAGGACTTGTCCTAAAGCTGGCCTGCTTTGCCAAACTGAGTTATCAGTAGAGAAGAGCCTTCAGAGAGGTGACCAAGTATCTCATGGTCAGGAGACAGGGGAAACTTCCAGAGGGACAGCCATCACAGAGGTTTTCTACCAATCCAGGCTTTGTGGCAGAGTGATTACATGGAAACTTCTCATCGGGAGAAAACACCTAAAGGACTCAATTTATACAAGAATACGATTCTCCAGTTCGATTCAACCAAAATTAAAAGGCTTGTCTCAATTTTGTGTCATCATCTGGTAATTGCATTGTTGTGGCAGTATTATGTAGTGGAAGTGTCTTGCAGTAGCTGGGACAGAGTGACTGGTCAGAGCTGAACACAGTGAACTATAAAGACGTCCTTGGTGAAAACTTGGTCCAGAATGTTCAGGAGCTCATACTGGACTAAAGGTGCAGCTTCCAACAGGACTATAACTTTAAGCATACAATCAAGACAACTTGTGACTGGCTTAAATAGTGAAACTACATGAGTCCTGATTTGAACCCAGTGAAACACCTCTGCACAGACCCGCTCACTGACAGTCCCACTCCACTCTCACAGAGCTTGAAAAGAATGACAGATATTCCCCAAACCCAGGTGTGCAAAGCCCTGTCATACCCACTAACACTCAAGGTTATAATTATTGCCAGAGGTGCTTCAACTGCACTTTGAGCAAAAGAGCAAAAGACTGAATACTCATGTCACTATATCAGTTTTACTTTTTTCAACAATTTGCAAAGATTGATCAACTTCTGTTTTTACTTTTTACAATTTTAAAATGATTACAGTACAAGTGAAAAGGAAATTCATGCTTTTTTTTTGGGCTCTACAGCACCCCAAGTTTATATTGGTTCAGCAAGCTCAATTCAGGTTGTTGTGTAGAACACAGTCCCTGTGTGTTTTTATCGATTCACTAACGTTTCAAGCACTGATCCATACTTTGGCAGGATTTTAACATTGAGATTCTCTGATAATGTAGTGGTTGACACATTGTGGCTGTCCACTAGTGGTGTCTGATGGTGCCTGGTTAAAAATGATTATGGCTTGCTGTGCCTTATACTGAGATGTATGATGGTGAATGGAGTGTGTGGTGTAAACTAATTCAGATGATCAAGTGTGATCAGTGTGTGATTGATGTGTCCTTTTATAGACCTTCTAAAAGCCATCATGGCGCCTTTAGGGGTGAGAATCCTTTAACCTTGTGCTGTTTTTTTTTTTGGTTTTGTTTTTTGTTTTTTTTTGTTTTTTTCATGGAGCCATGTCAGAGTCCTGTGTTTTATTGTCAGGTTTTCCTTTAGGTAAAATAAATGTTTTTAAATATAAAGTTGTTTTAGGGATTGCTTAACCTGATGCCTGACACAGCCACAACTCCAGGCGTGGGGGGAGTCACTCTTTTATCAGATTTTTTCAGTGTGACATAAAAAAAAATGAAAAAAGATAAGTGTCTGAATACTTTTTAATTGTACTGTCTGTTTTTCCTCAAGATGTGTTACATACTGTAGCTTTGCTCATTTTAAAGGTTTTATAGGTGCATGCATGGATGTGTGAGAAAGCGTCAGTCATGTATGTGTTTTTCTGTGGTGATGTGGTGGTCCCTTTTTGACACGCTCCCTCGAGGGGTTAAAGTGCTATAATCACGCTGTGTTCGTTCACTTGGCCTTGAGGACGTTAAAAATGAGTGCTCTTGGCAATGGAGGTGACGTGAAACTTCTTTAAAAATGATAGGGAAACTTTGATAAGTCCTCAAGAGGGACATGACCTGTCAGGAAGACAGATACCTCAAGTGAAGCAGAGACCTTTCATTAATGTAACACAATCCCTCCACCATCTGTTTATCCTGACACAGAGAGGGTTCTTTTGAAGAACGCGAGCCTCGTATGTGAACCACCCCACGGCATTGCTTATCATTGACACTCCAAGGACTCTCCCTGTAATTAACCATGTTTCTTAATGACACGTACAGTGTAGGTACACTTCCTTCGCACCATGTTACGGTTTATCGAAGATGGTCAGTTGTGGGGAAATTAAATATAACGTGGCCTCAAATGCAGGTCAAGTATGTATTTAAAAGTCTAAAAATGAGAAAAGAGAGAATTTTTCAGAATATGTTTTTCATGTAGGATGATCCTCTGATACTCAATTGTAAATTATGCTGAAGACTTTTTTTTTAGTTGTGTCTCTTTTTACTTGTTTTTGACTTTTTTCATTTATAAGTAAAATGATTGCCTTTGGAAAAAAAGGCACAGCAGGTGAAGTTGTCGACCTTACTGAGTGCTTAATGGTAGAAACAGCTGATTTGTTTTTAAAAGCACGAACAACCTTTTTTTTTATTATTATTTCATTTGTATCTCAGCATTCTTTTCATTCTCACTAAAGAACACCATTGCCAAACAAACCAAGAAAACTTTTAAAAAGCCTCTTGTATGGTACAATCTTCTGCTGAGCGCTGTGTAACAGATGTGAGGACATCTAATCTTGCAAGCATTCACACAGACCACATGTGAGAACTAGAATAAACGATGCCAACAGAATGACTTCTGAACCCAAACATTTTACTTGCTTACAAAAAGTCTAAAAAATATGAATGTTTTCCTAAACCATTCCACTTGAGTGCATGTGAAAAGAAAAAAAAAAAAAATCCAGTGTACCGGTCGACCACAATATACCAAATTCCAAGTAAAAGTGGAACTAGATTGGTATTCCAGCTGCAATTGTCAGCACTATCACTAGTTCTTCAAATTATAAGCCTCTTCCTCAACAATTCTTTTCCTTATCCAGCTACAAACCGAGACCTGTGGCCAGCACACTTCTTGATCACGGTGGTGTTGTACCTTGCTACCCTGAGAATTCACGGCTCAGGGCAGAGGCACACTTTTAAAACAAAGCAAAGCACAGCAGACAAAAAAGCTCCTCCAAAGCAGGCTCTAGAGCTCACTGGAGGAGGCCAGAAGGGGAGCTAATTTTTCATAATCAGTGACAGTTTTACTGATGTCAGAGCTTAAGTAATCATCGAGCACAAGCACGACTATCTTAGGAGGCGTCTGGCTGAGTGACAAGGGTCTAAAGGGTAAAAGGATGGAGTGGGAAAGTGAAAGCACCAATGCGTGTGACAGCCTGAAAGACAGAAACGAGAAGCAAAATGCAGAGCCTAACGAGGAAGGGTAGACACTAATTAAATTTGAGAGGAAATCTCAATGTGAAACTTTATTTTAAGGCGCGTCTGATAAAAGAGGCCTCTCCTTGAACATGTTGCCACATTTTTTTTTGTTCTTGAAGTGGTGCTCAATTAAATCTTTGGTCATGCAAGACTGAGGGAGATGTCCAGTAAAGCAGACAGACATGCACACACAGCTGTGAAAGATTTTGTGTTCACTGTGATAGGTGTGAACACATTGATGCCCAGATTAAACACTTAACTGAATGGAAAGGAGGACAGATGACTAGGAACAGAGAAAGAAACAGTACCTATTCCTCCAGTCCTTCCTAACATTGCTGTTATCTTAACCCAGTCTTAGTGTCTCATTTTAGTACATTTTTCTTTTTTGGCTGTTTGGCTGATCGTAAATACTGTAAACCGACTCCTCAGCCTCCAGTCCTGGTTGCACTTATCTGAAGCTAATACTGTACATGAGCATATTAGCTGTGCCTGCCAGACAAGTCTGGCAAGTTGGTGGGACTGTGAATCATGACTAGCCTTTCTCATCTCTTCCCTCTGTTATCTCAGGATTTAAAAGCGTGAATGAAGTAAAAAGCTTCAAAAGCATATCTTTTCATCTGGAGATGTTGCAGAAGAAGAAGAAGGAAAAAAAAAAGAAGCCTAACCCAGTAATCACCGTTGTGATTTCATTGGTCATGGAGGACGTGCAATGTACAAACTGTCACTGGCAGTTCAGATATCATCTATGGATGTCTCTGTTTATTTTTTTTCCTCAAGTAGCCCAGAGTCATAATTGATGAATGACTGGTTGCATCTGGGCCCAGTTCATCTCCATTTTATCAAGAAGTCCAGACTGGGAATGTTGTTCACACCATATTCAAATGGGAAAATGCTGCTCATGTGTTAGGATGTGGAGCATGGCTGGATGGCTTGGGGGCATTGCCCTGAATGGTTTGGAATATAAAGCAAATTGTGTCACTTTTTGTTGTACAGGGTTTCTCTGTTCAATTACAGACTGGCCTTGTGACTATTCAAACAAAGTAAGCCATGAGTTACTACATTAAAATTACTACCTGCTATGTACATGTACTTTAGTCAGGATCCAGAGTGATGGGTGGAACTGCAGCACAAACCTCTGGAGCTGCTGCTGGTGTGGGTAAAAACTCACTTTTCATCACCATCAGTAAAATTGCAATAAATTCCCACACACATTATCCTCTTGAGTGCTTTTCATGTTCATAATGACAGTGATGAAATATTAGGCAAAGCACATGAACATGATTTACATTACATTTTGAAGGTTGATTGTCAAAGGTGTGCAAGGTTCTGCACTGAAAGACCATGAAACTTTTCCCAGAATACAGTATAAAGACTGCAATTTAGAGCAAAGGAACTCAAAGGGTCAGTAACTGTTATCATGCTTGAGCACTCATATGGTAAATGGACTGAAACTATGGGTATTATATTCACAGAAGTATGTACAAGACTTTTGAGAATTCAGTTTAGATTAATCACCATAAAGTGCTGTCGTTATAATGTTGGATTATGAGATAAGATAAATCACTTTAAACAAATACACTGTATGTCCAGCTGTAGAGTGAAGCAGGGCTTCAGCATGGGCTCTACAAATGAGGTTGTTATCAGCGTATAGGTCCTCAGGCAGACCCAGGTCACAGCCATATGCAGTATGTTGTCCTCCTCCTCATGATGAATTGCTATTCTGAAATCACAATCACCTCTATAGTCTTCTTCACTTAGAAAACTTGTCTTGGTTCATGTTTATCAAACTGACACGAAAATGATTGTCAGTTAAAAATGAGCCCCAGGCATCTCTTAAAGTTAAGCGTGGAGTCTTTAGATGTCAGGAGCAGACAAAGGAGCACCACCTGAGACGCACTCAGAATGACATCAAAAAACACCATTTAATTATAGAATTCACAACAGAGACTTTTTGAACATTTGACAGGATGTTGCTTCGTTTTCTGCTAGAACTGATATTGTAATGACTTTTCATGCATCTTCATTGTTTGCACTTGTCACTCGGGTACTGCATACTTTTTATACTCTATTTCTTACAGGATTTATTATTTTCGTTTTATTTGGTCCCTTTTTGTATGTTAGAAATATCTTGCATTGTTGTTTTATTTCACATCTTGAAGATGTCATAACTTAGAAATTAAAACTATTCATGATCATAATTAGTAAAACATGTTTTTGTAGAATAATGCATCTGGGTAAAATAGAAGGATTAAAAATTGTCTTTGGTTGACAATAGCCACTCTGAGTTAATCATATGATCACTTGAGAGCTCCTCTTAAAGGTTAATCCAACACTTTGTTGAGGAGGACTCTTGTGAGGGCCTGTGTGCGCTCTGCACAAACCAAAGATATAACTGAAGTAGCTATATCTAGACTACGACCCGTTACTAGTCATACTGCAAAACGCAGTCAGACGCAAATAATGAGCAATTAGTGTTATTCCAGGAGGCTCACTCATCACACAACTCTGTTCTTGGGTGTACATGTCAGATGATTTGTGGAGTAACATGCAACCGTATCTGCTGTAGTCTCTACTGCTGTGAAACAGCTGATTTTTTTTTTTTTTTTTTTTTTTTTGCTGATCCAATCAAATGCAATTAGTGTCTTCAGCATAAACACTGCTTTCTCTCATCTCTCTCCATCTCTCATACGCACACATACACGCGGCTGCATTTCTCCCCTCCCTTTATTAACACCACTTCCCTATAGGGAGCTTGCAAAGTTAAGTGAGCTCTCCATCTGTTAAATTAGAGAGTGTCAAAACTTTTAGCTGCTGAGTGATCCAGAGACATAATCCCATGTCTCCCTGGGTAATGAATTGTACTCATGCTAATTAGCAAGCACACGGCCAGCAGTAGCAGTGAGAATGTCCTAATCAAATAGACTTACAGTTTTGTCATGTCTATGGTTCCCCTCCTCTCTCTGGGGCTGCTTGGATGGGCCTTGGAGCTACCTTCTGCTCCTCACCCTTCCCCAGTACATCCCCCTAAAGCACCGTTTTTATTGGATAGTATAGAGCAACATTAAACATTAGCAGAGAGAGATGGATGGCATGTGACAATAGTCCCTCGAAGCAGGGGTATTGTTCTTATATGGTGCAGATTTTATGTGTCTAGCATACTTTGGCTTTAAGTGACTGGCTCTTATTTTGCAAAGTCTGTGGAGATAATAGACAATGTTATGGATTAACAGTGAGATAATCAGGAGTAGTAAAATAAACCCAATCAACAAAGACAGATACACAAACAGATAAACAGGTGCTCAAAAACAGTATTTCTTGAACCAACATTTGCACCTTCAATGTATGGGTTTTATCAGTCTGAGCGATAAGGGTCGATAGAGTGATAGAATGGGAGAGTGAGAGTGACACAAAGAAGGAGAAAGTCTTCAAGGGTGAATGGAGCAGAGGGTGTCTGTGTTGCTAAACACTGGCTATAATAGAGGCCAAGGATTAGATGGCAAACTTTATACCCCTACACCCCCCTTTCACACACACACACTGCATTCCGTCAGGGCTTTATCTGGCCTTTTATTTGCCTTTATCGAGCATGGCGGCGGCAGCCCGCTCAGCGTTAACAATGTCGGGCTAAAGTCATTTCACACAACACTACTTGGTCATGTAAGCTGACAACTTTTATATTCCCTTATGTCCTTGGCTTGCTCTGTCGTATGGGCTTATCAGGAGCGGGGAGTGGTGCAACCAGTTGGTTTTCAGCACCAAGACGTGCCACAGAGTGGGGGTAAATTGTGCTAATTTCAAGCCTGGAGGCACCATTACCAGAAGGTGAACATAACTCGTAGTGGCAGACAAGAGAGAGGGAGCACACATTGCTCATGGATCTACTACATGCTGCAGTGGGTTTGAGCGTTCAATACAGGGCTTTGGTGTGCATCAAAGTTTTCACATGCAATTTATTATTTGGTTGGATGCGGGTCTGCGCCTCTGTGTGGTGATAGTGGTACTTTTAGCTACACGGGTGTAAGGGGTTCATCTGCACAGTCTTTTAATTAACCTCATGCCCTGTTACTATCTGCACTGCCGGGGCTTGGCTGACCTTACACCAATTCATGCCGCAATAAAAGTGACAAGGTTATGGAAATACAGGCCGATGCGGGATGTGACAGAGAGGTTGCTGGACCAACCTTTAACAGGCTGACAGAGGACATTATCCTTGATGTCAGATGAAGAGGAGGAGGATGGAAATGCCCGATGCGTTTCATGCCACACTGCACTCTCACTGTAGGGACTGCAACTGGAGAGATGAAAAAATAAAAGGTTGACAACTGAATGCGTTCTTCTGACTTAAGATTGAAAAATAAACCTTACCCATTCATAAAGAATAAAAACTCAAAATGCTTCAATTAACCTTATGCAACATACTTTTAAATTTTTTAAAAATAAAGTATCAAGTAGTGATCTTATCTAATCAAATACCTGAAGTAACTGTTTAATCATTAGGTCTAAAAAATAAAAAAAAAAAAAAATCACAACATCCCAGAGTGGCAGCTGGAGCCCTCAATTAGCCTGTGCAGTCAAAAAAAAACTGACCTAAAAAAAAAAACTAAGAGAAATATTCGGTTTCCCATCATGGAAGACAAATTAGAGCGGCAAGTTCTCACATTGGAGGAGCTGGAACTAGTCAATTTTGTGACATTTTCTGCTTGAAAAGTCATATTTTTAGACCACAGTGGTCTACAAAAACTAGAGCTGCTCCCCTTATTGTCCAACTTTTTTGTTTTATGTTGGGTTCAGCTTTGATTGTATTGGTTCTTCATTTTAAAACAAGACATGCAAACCAATATTGTCTCTTTCTCTTGCTGCCATACACTATTAAGCTAATAGTATTGGATTTTGTCACTAAGTCATTTCTACACTTCTCCCACTGCTGATATGTCCTGGTTTTACTTGTTCATCATTGCCCATGCCTTAATCTGAAATGACACAGGGCAAATACAGTGTATGAATCACGTAATAGGGGGCCTGCCATGACTGTCTTAAAATCACTGTTTATCAATTGAACAATAAAAAACAAGTGAGAGCACAATAATTCATTTTCAGGTTTGGGTTGTGGCTTTGTGGATTCAGGAGAATGATGGCTCTTGATTGAATATTGTGTTATGTTCACTCTCTGTATTGCTAATTTTAAAATAATAACATTCCTGTGTGAGGCCCCATAATAAGATGGCCTGAGGGAAGCACACTTGGGTCAAAAGGTCCCCCTCTATACCCAGAGTCCACACTGTATCCTCAATCTGAAGAGTACAGATTAATACTATATGAAGTGGTAGTCATATCACATTCTGCCTGGTCAGATGGGCCAAATCTACATTGTGGGACACTAGGTAGTTAGTGGGACACTAGATTATGTCCCACTCTGCCAAGTGGGACATAATCTAGTGTTTAACCTAATGATAAAAAGACTCAGTGCCTGCCTGTAGTTTATCAACACATCTTTTGTGTATGAAAAAAAATGAGAATGATATTTAATGTATGTTAATTGACGATAATGAAATGCAATCACTTCATTTTTCTTTAGTTGTGGAACTGATAAATATTTTCAAATAAAACATTTTCTTGAGCAAATTAGTGAGAACACCTTAAGGTAATGCCATCAATGTTTATGATTGAATATCTTTAATAAGCAGGTTAAAACCAAAAGACATTCAGCTAATTATGACTTAATAAGGGGGAAGACAGGAAATCCCACACCAGGGTGGGGCTGGGCACAGTTTGATATTTCTGCTTGAAATATTATTTTAAAGACTTAATCGTTTATTTGACTTTTATAAAGTCTGACCATCCTTTTGTATTCCCCGCTGAGGTTATTAGCCACAGCCATGTTAAGCTCCTTAGTCCAATCAACGTATGTATAATGAATAATGTGGTTAAACTGATAACGAACTACAGCAAACACACCAAAACAAATAACACAAAAATATCAACGGCCAGATTCCAGTGTCCTTTTCAGTCTCAATAATCAATTTGCAATCTGGTGATTTCAGTGATTAATGGTCCTCCAGCCAATTAGATAAACGATACAATGCCAAATACAGACAAAGACAACAGAGGAGAAGCGTCACTCACATCTCATGCACACACAGACACCAGAAGGCGACTGCAGTGTCTATGTGCATATAGATTATTCCGTCAGGCATGTCCTGTAACAAATAATAATAACAACTAATCTTAATATCCACTGGTCCTTAAGTAAAAAATCTTGCTGGTTTGCGTCTTAACTCTGCAGACATGCTGTTCTTCCTTTCTGCAGGGGTTTATTTTTATTTTTCACATCCTGCTATATGAATAGCTTTTAGCAATGTTCACTGATCTGCTGCATGTTGTATGTGGATGCGGTCTTGGAGATTGGGCAGGATGAAGCAGCTTATGTACGCAACAGTTGAAGTCATCAGGGGAAGGAGAGATTTAGCCCCATATCTGTGTTAGAGGAGACGTGATGAGATATTACCAATATCAACACACTCATGCTGCGCTTAAGCACATCCATGGATTCCAGAGCCCGATGGCTGAAAGAGACACTGCTGCAGAATGGTAAATATCACTGCTCTGCATGAACATCTGTTCATTACATCGAAACTGCTACATTACCAGCTGTGGAAATTAACTGCAAACTTGTGCCATTATGCCACTCAAGCTGAGAGAAAATAGGGAAACGGTATATATTTTGTGTGTCTGTTATTATCCTGGCAATTAATATGTATATGTGGTATACACTCCACGTCTGCAGATACAGAGTTTGAGTTGTTTTTTTTTTAAGGATGTGTACAGTATATAGATGAGGAGCAGCAGCAAGCAGGAAACAAAGACTTGATCAATCTACTAAACAATAAGTGTGTGCTGTAAAAGCCTGGCAGACATCAGAGGTAGAATTTCTGAATTGTTGATCATTTGCAGTGCAAAGATTAGACAGTTGAGGACTGATTGATCAATATTTTTCTTTGTAATTTAAGGGTGAGCAGGACTGCTTCAGGGCAGTGGAAACACTATAAACACAACATGGATGTATCATCAGTCTATAATGTCTAAATGTGGAATAAAATGACAACAGGTTGCTCATTTACACATCAAGTAGACAAGAGATCAACACTGACTTGTTTGTTGAATAATCTAAGCTCAGTGTTAACTTTACTGTTTTTGCTCAGCACTCAGCCAACTCCACTACTTAATTCTTATTCATATAGTTTCACTAGCTGGTGCTAACTTTGTCTGAATGCTGTTTGGTGCTGACTCAGTGGTGTATATTGAGCTGGAAACAAGGTTTAAATATAAACAAGGCTGATGGCCCAGGAAACCAAAACAATGAGCTGAAAGAGAATAAAATGTTCGGTATGAGTTGAGTGGAGCTGTTAATATACAATATAGTGCAGCTGCACGGGATGTCAAATATCCACATTTCCCCCCACCCAACATAAAAACTATTCCACCCAGGTATCCTGTTTCAGGTTGCCTGTTACCTGACAACTTTTACTGCCTCACGTCATGTGTGTTCATGTACTGTAGCAGCTACGTCTGACAGCTAGACCAGTGAGAGAGCATAAACAAAGAGCAGCAAAACAACACCCAATGTAGCATCAAATCTGTACGGGAAAGAGTGTCATGTAAACAAGCACAAATGAAATAAATAGGAGAATATCACAGTGTTAGTTTCAGGGGAATGGATTCAGTCACTGGTGACCATTTCCACACTCTAACACAGCTGTTTGTCTCTTGAAGGTTGTGCTGCTCCGCCCCCTCTGACCACAACAACAATCACATTCACCTCCTATCACCAATAATGTATCTTAAAGCCAAGAGCCTCATCTAATGAGTGGACGTCATGTAAGTGGAAGTCATTTAAGGGCACAACTTAGTGATTCAAGACAGGAAACTGTTAATTAAAAGCAGAAAAACTTAAGCAATCGTTCATTTAAACGGGAAACATGAACCGATTGTGAGACATTTTTACCCTTGACACTTGCTGGAAGGAAACAATGAATTTATTCTCTTTCTCTGGAAACAAAGCCTGAAAACATCTAGATAAAAAGACACATAACAGAGGAGCAAAGCGATGAGGGAGCACACATAAACACAGAGAGCACTTCAGTCAGTAGTCGGCTCATGGACCAAATATAACAAGATTCCTAACAAGGAGTGACATCTACAGTACGAGGCGCTCACACCCACAATCGTCCTTTCAGATGGATGTAATAAAAAGCTGTCCATATTCGCTGTTGTGCCACTACCTGGGTGATAAAGCTGCACTTAAAAGAAGAGATGGCTTCATTTTATGATCATGCTACATCACCAACAGGCAAAGGTCACTCCGCAACAGCTGTTTTTGGGAACATCACGTCAGTTTCAAAGTAATTAATTTCAGTAAAGTAGACCAGCTTTGAGCAGAGAAAGCTCTGAGGACACTAGTGACATTTTGGTGTTGAAAGTGATTTTGGTCTCAGGCTGTTAAACAATATCTTGAAGAAATATTTAAGCAGGTGATTGACATAATGTCCTGCCATGGTCTCATAAACTCAGTTTTCCATGCGCCTTTGTTTGTCAGCATTAGACATACTGCACAAGAAGTACATCCTCCAGTCAGCCAGTATATTAATTCAGTTTAACAACCGTTAGTGTCTCTGGACGTAGAAGATTTTGTGATAGTTTAACAAAAATATACTGCCTTCAGTCGGTGTGTGTTACAGTGACTGAACTATGCAACTATGTTAAAAGTTTTGTTTCACAGAACAGAGAAGAAGGGAAACAGAGTGAGAGAATAGTTTTCTTTTTTTTTCTTTTTTTTTTAGATGACCACATTAAAAGCCTTTGAAGAAATTTGCTGTGAGAAAACTCATAGCATATTTGCTCCAAGACCACAGAATTGGTGAATTCCAATTAAATAATGCCCTAGGACATCTGAATATCGGAGTGCCACAACACTATGAAAGATACCTGCTCAAAGCAGCAGTGGCAATAATGAAATAGAAATGAAAATGACTAACAATGGAGTCAGCCTTAAAACTGAATCCAAAACAATTTGGGCAAATACAGTTTATAGAGTATAACTACATGAAAGTGAATTAATAAACTCCTACACTGCCTACAGAGGTTTAAATCAAATAGTGAAGTATTTTCACTTTAATACACTGCAACCAAAACTTTATCATTAAAGCTAATGTGAATGTGAAACACGAATAAACTATTTCCTGTTTCATATGGAATTTATTCCCATGAAAGCCACATTCAGCTTTGAAGCAGCACACTGTTGTTCCTCCTTTGGTGTCAAGTCAAGGCTTTATGTGTACACGGGTACTGTATAATGGTGTTTCATGTTGTTCAAGGTGGCAGTTTATTTCATGTCCAAATTGTGCTTGCCATGTTTCGCTCTTAATCAGATAAATAGCCTCATGTTTTCCATAGGGACATCTTAGCACTGTTAAGTTAGGTCAGAATGCAGGTGCAGCTGCTGCAGTTGAAAACACAGTGCACATCAAACAGCAAACAGAAAGCACTACGTCATAGCAAAACATGTTACTGCATATGGCGATTCCCAAGTGTTCCCAAGAGAAAGCGCTTCGTCCCTTGGATAACTTTCCTCAGTTTTTTTTTTTTTTTTTTTTAAGAATCACTTGAAATTTTACAGGTTTGAAAAGAAATTAAATTTCAGGAACTATCTAAAGAAATTAATGAAGTGCAAAAACTCATGGACCTCATCATTTACAGCAGCATTAGCTGAGCTTCAGGTCAGTTGCTTTTAGAAAACACACCTGAGCTCCAGCACACAGCTGACAAAGAAGGATGGGAACTTCTGAAGTGCTTTATTGAATTTTGAATTTCCTTGTCAATGATACTTAAATGATTCATTCGTTGTGGATTACTTTGGTGTTGTTTTGGCTGCATAACAACATATTTCATAAACTATTTAATCAAACAAAGTTCTGTCAAGAGCCTCCAAGCTCACTCCTCATTTTAAGGGCTGTAGTTCCCAGCCATAATGAGGAGGTTTATGTAATAGAGGCAAATAAACACACTTAAACTGACTGATTGAGGTTGGCTATTTTCGTTATTATATTATATTAACTATTCTTTTAGTTAAACAAAGACCAATTTTACAAATATTCATGCAATATGGAAGGGGAATAATATTAATATGCACAAGAACATCACATGCACTCACCTATGGCATCAAGTTAGATCGAAAAGATCCGATGTGCCCAACTTGGAAAGCAGGTTAAACATGGGTTCCTATAGTGAAATGAGAAATACAGAATGAAGCAGGGGACATTGTAAAATATAACATATGAGTGCATCTTCTACACGTGGCAACTTCCAGGGCTGAAAAAAGAAGCCAACATTCAGGTAAGTACCAAAAACTGTTTTTCCAATGTTAAAATGACCAACTTACAAAGTGATGTTAAAAAAAAAAAAAAAAAAAGTTTTGGCCTCAACAGCCAATTTCCTGTGTGGGGGCTGAATTTTTATATAACTCTCTCGTCTAAATTTTTATCAAGGATTAAAGTTCTGAGCTCCACATGAGTCACGTAGTGGAGAAATGACTCACTCTGAGGTCCAAAACTACCTCCCAGAAACCTGTGTGACATCAGAGTCTACAGCCATCTTTGTTTACAGTCTGTTGACATATACGAGCAAGCAAGTGTGTTTCATTATGGAAACTGAAAAAGGCACTGCACTGATCATACCATAATTTTTTACAAACTAATTTCCAAACACAATTAAACTCTCCATTTTCCCAGTAGCTATACAAATTTGCAGTCAAAGGCATGTATTCATCCAATGGGACATACTCTCATAAACAATGACAAACTCCTTCATGAATAATACATTTGGTGGTGCTGCTTTGAGAATACTCAAGTTCTTAGAGGACCAACCCGTCTGTTTTTTGTTTATTTGTTTGTTTTTGACTCATTGTATGTTAAAAAAAAAAGTTAATGTTTCACTTTGAGTGAGATATTATCAAGAAAAACAAGAGACAGCAGTAAATGTTCTCCTACACCGCCTGCACCTCGCCTCACTGCATTGATCTTTTTGCCACAGGAAACATCGGAAGCAGTTCACTTCTGTTTGTTTTCAACTGTCCCCCAACTTAATTGCTCCATTACATAATTAGTTACTTATCTTCTACCCCTCAAAGCCCACATGTAATCACACCATGAAGGCTGCTGCTATACAGATCTGTTTTTTTTTTTTTTGTATTTCTTTTTTTTTCTTTTTTTTGGTGGGAGAGAGTAAGGGGAGAGAGAGAGAGAGAAATTAGCATTAATGAAGTGAGTTATACGACAATGTATGGTGACAAAGGGGCCACGTTTCAAAAGACACTCAATATCAAGTGACAGAGGGAGGTGAAAGGGAGGCGTGTATTAACACACAAGGAACTTCCTTGACACTTTTTAATTGCCACCTTAACCTCTAGTGTCAGAGCCATTTAGTCACCACAAATGCATCACATGCAAAAGGGGAGGAGGGGGGAAAAAATCCAAGCTGTGCACTGCATCAAACTCACTTATCCTCCTTAGCCTCTGACACTGTGTTCCCCTATAGTGCTTTGCCAATAAACCACTAAAACTCCCTCAAGGCTCTGATACACACAATCCCACGCTGCTGTTATGACCCCTCTTGCTCACTGCTGGTAACTGTGGCTCTTAATTGCCATCTTCTGTAATCTATGTGAACTGTAGACCTGTAACCACAGACATCACTGGCTGCGGAAAGTACATTACATAACATAAACTTACTCTTCAGGCTTGTTGCTCTTTGGGTTACAGTTGAGCACTAGGAAGGAGAGAAATAATGCAGGAGTTGAAAGCTAAAAGAAACTGAAATTCTTTATTCAGTCTTCAAGAAAACATTTTCAATACATGGTTGTTATCATAACATTCCTTCCCTTTTCAGTGTGCATACATCCACTCAAGAAGCAAAGAGCAGAAGAAGGAACAAGTACTGTAGTTAAAACCTCTGCGAGGAGTCATTTAATGTCAGTGTCAGAGGATATACTGTGCTACGCAGCATGGTTAAGGTATTGCTGTAGTTTTACTGAATCTTTTGAATTCTGATTAACGAGGTCCTGACTCGATTTGATGCCTGATGCGATTCAACTGAGCATCGTTCCAGTGTCTCTGGCAGCTCTACACCTACGCTCATGTGGTGGACAGATCTTGTTCTGACAGCTTCACACATCCACAGCAGAGTGTAAAAGACATTTATTAAAAGATTAATCTTACGAATCAGTCCTGATTATTTGAATAAAGATTGAAGTTTAATCGGTGAAGCAATCACTTTCACTCCAGAACGACATATTTGTAATGTTATTGTGTCACATTTGCTTCATGCCTTGTGTCAGCTGGTTTCAGCCACATATGCTTCTCTCCCACTCTCTGTGTTCACATTTACAGCATTCTAAATTTTCAGTGAAGCCAGTTTTTCTGTTTCTGTTACTACATGTCTATGCTCAATGTCACCTGCAAGCCATTCCTAAGCCACTGCTCTGCACTGCTAAAATTTCATTTTGTAGCACTTAAATCCACCAGATTCCCATTGAAACTGCTGATATTGTCTTTTTGTGAACAAATCTCTGACACAGTGACTGAAATGCATCCCATTAAAAACATGTTAACCTGCAGTCACGTCCAAACCATTTCATGCTTACTTTATGAGAGCATCATCATCTGAAGACAACGACTGAGCTGTGATTTCAGCTACATTTACTTACTTAGAGACACAGGAAGAGAGAGCAGTGCAGCAATGAGCCAGTAATTTTATTGAAATGATGCCTCGTTGTCAGATGTGCTCTATCATGAGTTCACCGGTTCAACTCCCAATCGAAGGACCATTTAGAGCATGACATTTTCACTTCCTCTCCCCATTTCCTGTCTCTCTCTCTCTCTCATATAGCATTACAAAAACAAAAAAAAAAAAAAAAAATTAAGACAGAAGTGAGTTTGCTACACTTTTACATTAGCTACATCAGCTGCTAGGAGCTTAAAATGTCTGAACTGTTTTGTGGGCAGCCAACAAAAGCTGATATATCTGGTTCTATTTTCAACAATAACCAATTTTCAAAAAGACACATCCACTGAATAGATAACAGATAAGATAAACACCCGTAGATAATACAAATAATAATAAGCTCACTGAATTGGGCTTTACATTTAGCTGTAGCCCTAGGTATGATAAAATATGTATCTATTCCAAAACAGATGAAAATATGTTTTAGTATCTGTTGAGTTGACGATTAGTGCTGATTTAATGGAGGCTCTGGTGCTATCAGTGTTGAAATTTTGCTGGTTGTAGTAATTTATGTGGACTGAATCAATAAGAGAAAAAAAAGTCAGTGTTAGAAGAGACTGTTCAATCTCAAAGCAATCAAGAGACCTGCTCATCATTTCAACACATTAAACTTCTCCTTATGACCAGAAAATAAATAAGAAGAAGAATAAGAGAAAAGCAATCATATACAACTGCTTCAGGGAAATATACAAGGACCTACAAGTCATGTTTTCTTAGACAGAATCTGACTAGGCCTAATTAAAGGACTAATGAACCTGAGGAAAAAAAAACATGGGTAAAATAATAATAATAAAAGTTTAAAAAATGACCATTACTCTGATGTAAAGGCGAATATGCTGTTTAAAAGAGTACCCCGGTGCAGGATTTGAGCACATTCCATATTCATCTGTGTTTGTGGTTAGTCCTGGACAGTTCAGCAGACCATGATATTTCCTTAAACTAAATGTCATGAAGGCATTCAGGCATGAAATGTCAGACTAATTCAGGGCACAAGCACAAAATGTGAGCTCGCAAAGGACTCGCTCAAACCATAGAGAGCAATTCATCAAAGCGAAAAGGTGGCTCAAGAAGAGTGACGGACAAAACAACTGGTCTGCAGACGCAGTTCAAATTGATTTTGCAACAAAAATTGTCTTTAAAATCCATCTCAATTTCAATGAAACATTGTCGCACGGCTCCAACAGCAAACTCTACAACTTATGCTTTATTATAGGTGTGTGAAATAACACTAACACAGGATAACCTGTCCTTGAAAGATTATGATAGACTCAATATTTGGCAGAGAATATATTTACGATAAGAGCAATGCTGCATGTCAATGGTAACAGTGCACCAAGTGATGGAAGCAGCACTCAAATATGTTTAACTATTTTCATGTGTCATGCGTTACCTATTGTGTTACCTATTGACTTTGTGGTTGTGTTTTTTTTTTTTTTCCAAAAGCTGAGTTTCAAATCAACAATTAAAAGTATAATGAAGAGATCAGACATCCAAGTTCATTCTTTATCTCATTGTTGTGTTTGTTTCACAAAATCATACTTACTCAGCTGAGGTCGTAAGCGAACTGCCGTTCTTGTGTTTGTGTGATTTTGATGTTTAAGACTACAGGAAACACACTGTTTTCAGCCTTTGTGCCCAGAGCACAGCATCTTGTCAGGGAGGTGGAGGATGGAGAGGGAGCCGTGGGAGCGTGTCTGCAGCCAATTCAGGCCAATGGGCACAAAGATGATGAGCTTCCCTCCCCGTCCTGAGACCAGGATGGACACTGCTAAATCAATGGGGAACACCAGACTATATTGCTGGGTGATTGTACTCAGGAATACATCCCAGGCCCTGATACGTCAATTTTCTTTGTAATCTCAAAGTCTTGTCATTGTAGACTTGAATTGTGTTCATCGTAACGGCAGAGTTTGACCAAGTCAAGTTAATAGTTTGGACATATCACTGCTGTCATGATTTTATTAAGAAGGTAACAGGAAGTTTTTAAATAAAGGATGATGACAACACGTCTTCATCATCACTGCCACTACTTATACAATGCAAATGCTATTGTATGGGGAGGGGGGGCATTTTGTGTAACCAAGAGAGATGAGGAATGTGTGTGTACCACAGATGTAAGGATGTGCATGTGTGTGTGTGTGTGTGTGTGTTAGAGAGATGAAGCTAAAGGAAGCGTATAGCTTGCTCTGTCGAGTTAATCTTATTGTGCAGTGTGTGATGCATCATTATGCTCTAATCTTACTGTGCATTGTGAACACCCTTGTGATTCATGAGTAGATAATCTGTGAAATTCACCCTCATGCACGAGATGCAATCTGACTTCAAAACTGTTTGGTATTTTGAGACTCCTCTAAAATGAGCAAACATTTTATTTTTGCATAAATGTCTGCTCATTTTATGGATAAATAAAGAGATATAAACCTCTCAGACAGGTGAGGTGCTGCACTGTTACTGGCTGCATGAGCCGCTCTAATTTGCAGTGCTGCAGTCGGCCGGATGGCAACATATGTTCTCCCCCAGCATTCGTTGGCAGATTACCAGAATTAGTTTTGCAGGAACATTATTATTATTTTATGCATTTATGCATCCATTATTTTCTTGCTGATTATCTATTCTCTGTACACATCTCAATTCAATGAACTGAATATTTTAAGTTGACTGTGCTTGATTTTTGGATTTAATGTGATAATGACACCAGCCCTGCTACTGTATCCAATCATTGTTAAATTGTATTTCCTTTTACTAACACAGTTAATGGACTAAAAAAATGTATCCCCCTGTTTTATTAGGCCAGCACTTTATAATTACTGTTAAGATAATACCAGTAACTTCAGATCAGCCGCTTAGCCGTTGAATTATGGCAATAGCCTTGTCAAAAATGTAATAATAACAAGTTTTAATCCAACAGGGTTTGATTCACCATTGTTAAATTTCAAAGATGTAATTTAAAGTGATTTAGATTTAACCTCACTCCCCTCATCAGATACTGAACATTTTAAATTGGAAGCAGGCAGAAACTAGGTAAATTCTAATCAGGATTTATTACTGGTGTGGTGCTACACTAAAATTAATAGTAACTACAAGAGACTGACTCGGTCAAATGTAAAGCTGTGGACTAAAGCTGTAGTTCCTGAAGCAATTTCACATCTTTGGTTTTTTCCATGTTGCCACCGTGCTGAACTTGCACCACACAGAGTAATAAAGAGCCTTCACAATCATATGTAATTAGCCACTGAATATTTATCAGTCTAAACCACAGCATGCCTCAGGATTTGTAGAATAGTATCAAATATTAATACCTATGTAATGAGTGTAGCAGTTTATAGAAGAATCGGGATGATGAGAACAGATGTTATCATAAAGTTTGATCAATTGGACAAACACTGGTCTATTAGCTATATATAAATCATTATACCTGACAGGCAAGCATGCATGATCATTTACAAAAAAAGAGGTCCAGTGTCCTCCGGTAAGTGACAAGACAGGGTGAATGGTGACAACACATGGAATATTGACACTTTCGACTCTTTGTTAGCAATGTCTCAATCAAAAACAACCTGATCATTGTACCCTACTGTCTATGATACCCAATGTACAGTATTATTCAAACAAAGTGTACAAACAGTAATTTTGTTGCATCTTTTGTGCCTGGAACGTTTTGCAACACACACACACACACACACACACACACATACAAACCAACACTACTAACAGGGAACTGTCAGGGTAAACTTCCAACCGTGGACTTATGTTTCTGGTCATTTTGAAAAAACAAAAATATAATATAAAATTTACTTTTAATGTGTTTTACTGTAATATTACTGAAAATGTCAAATTGCCAAGAGGGGGCTTGGATCTTTGAGCGATGTCTACCTATCAGAGTGGACCTGTAACAACGCCGAAGTCCACTGTTGGATAGGTACAAAAGTGCACACACACACACACACATGCACTGTATCTAATTTCCCTCCTGTGGGTATTTGTCTGTAGCTGGTCAAACCATTACACGTATAATTAAAGGGGCCTGTGATTAAAGTTTCTTCTTGCATTGCACTGAACAACAACCAAGCCACATTAAGCTTAATGTGGAAAATACTGGAATACAGTGGTAAGTAAAATACATTACTTCTACATTTTGTCGGAAACCAATAAGTGGTGATTTACGGACATCTGAATGACAAAAACAACTGACTGGAAGGAAGCCAAGCTATATTCTAGCATGCCCAGCAATCTGTTTCCTGAAAGAAATCCATTAACTTTTTATTCTGGTATTTGTAGTGAATATCAATTACAATGGAAAAATATAACATACACATTTTATAAATATGGAACAAAGAATGTACTTATCCTGTCATTTGTGAGAAGGGGAAATGATACAAACATAACACTCTATCCATGCTGATCATTTCAGGATTTCATCCCCGTCATCATTTCAGTAAGGGCTGATATGTCGCTGTGACGACATTAATGTCCAGCGGCAGCTGCCCCACTGCTCTAACAGTCATTGATCACTGATATTTATGGGGAAAATTTGCTGAATCAGACAGAGAGCTTATTTTACTGCTAGCTGACAGAAAAATATCAATACTCACAGAGACCGAGGCGGACTGAAATGAGTGAAATGATCAAGAGAAGATGTAGCTTGTTTTCATTAGGGAGTGGCTGATAACATCAGATGATTAATCACCAACCTCCCTACTGTTGTAATTCTCCACATGAACCAGGGCATATCTGTAGCAACCAACCATAGTAAACTATTCTCTCTGTTATAAATCAACTTCACTCTGCACATACATACTCAGTACAGAATAAACCAAAACAGAGAGAGAGAGAGAGAGAGAGAAAGAGGAGAGAAATCTGAACATGTTTAATGATTTAGATGTTACTGCTTCACAACCTCACTTTTACTGACAATATTCTGAAATGTCAGTATAATTTAAAAACTGGACCATTTATACAGGCATTGGACATGTTATTGTTGTCAGTTAGACAAGGAAAGGGAGGGAAAGGTAGCTTTGAAGTTTGCCTTAATCCTCGAAACAAATGGTGTAACCATCATACATAATGCATTGTGCACTTCTCTTGCACATGATTCAAGTTTTTTTTTGTTTTTTTATCGTTAGTTCTGCTGGAGGCAGATGAAAAAGCGCTTCCACAAAGTAAAAGCCCAGTTTTCATGTGTTTGTAGTGGACGAGGGCACAATGCTCTCACAATGGCCAATACACCAGGCTGGTTTGATTTCCCTAGGGATATGAAGGCTATCATATCATCCGGCACTTCCTTTTAACTCTCTCCCAGTTCAGTTTATAGAGTACAAACAGAGTTCAGAAGCTGAGCAAGAATCTCTGCTTTGTGAAACTCAAAAACATGATGGATAGATTTAAAACCCCCTAAACACATTGAAGGGGATGTCTCAGTCTCACATTTACGCTCTGTAACACCAACTTCATGATCCACAGGACAGGGAGAATCATTTTGCTGGTACTTAGAGCTGTGCTAAAGGACAGGTGGAGAATTAATTAGTTGGAAAAAAAAGTGGTGTGATTAAATGTTATGTCTGACTTTTCAATTACATTTTGAAGACCGCTTCACATCTGAGCAGCTATTAATGTTGCCCAAGTTAGAAAATTGTTCTCCGATCCTTTGCACGTGTAGCAATACAAGATCAAGCTTGAAAGGGACATGCCACCAATTTTACACAGACGACTCAGTCTATTCATCATATGGCCTAATACTAGTGCATTATGTCATTCTGTCAGTTTGCATGAAGTTTGACAGACATGGGTATTGACCAGAGAGGGGAACAGAGACAAACCACTGAGCTGAGATCAGGGATGCTGCAGTTTTGAAGCTTGATCCATCGGGGTATTCACTCTTCCCTGTCTGTCTGTCTTCAGTCATCTGACTGTTTCAAAGTGCACTACTAAATACTGTTTATGCTTTTATTTCATGATTACACAGCTGCAACTATCTGCAGACTTGTCCAACTCAGTATAACCAATCCAAGCTTGAACTGGCTCACAATACACACAGCAAGACAGCAACCCCACGTAACCCCTCCGAGTATCTCTGCATTGATTGCCTGTTGGGGTTAGCTTGATTTCTGAACCACTCTTCTGTTCTCCTCATTGTGCTTCTGTTCTGTTTATTGAAGTGCAACACTTGTATTATTATACTACACATTCCCAGAGATTATGATATTTGCACAGTCCTTCGCACCTATTTGTGAAAAGAGTCATATACATCGCTGAAGCATGTGTCACTGACGTGCCCCTTAATTTCAAACTGTGGAGAGGAGACAGGTCATCCAGTCCTTAAAGACGTGATGAAATGAAAACTGTCTTTTCCCGGCTTTCATGTATCTAAGTGTTGATTGTTCATGTATCTGTTGATATTGCCAAATTCACGTCAGGCGGTGTATTTTCCCTTCCTGTAAAATTATTCCAGACTCATCCTGCACTGGGGGAGTTGCTAATTTTTCCTCCAATTAAAATTGTTTCTTGAATTTTTCATCCCTTCTCTGAAATGTAAAACCTTCCATTCACCGTCACAATGGTAACCAGCTCGTTCTGCCGACACCGTGTGTGTGCTTATGCTAACTCTTTCATCTCTGCCCGTATCATCACTGAGGTTCAAAGCTGTAAGTGAAGGAGAGAGAGAGAAGTTCTCCACAACAGCAGACAATCCCACGGGCGGTGCTTCACGTACATTCAACGCGACTGGCTACCAATCGATATCCGTGACCTGTCCCTCCGTAACTTTTTACCAGAAACATGTGATCATGCAGAACTGCATGGCGCTCTGAGAGGCGCTTCAGGACGTCTTTAAATTTAGAAAACGTGTCTGTTGTGTGTACGATTATTGAAGAGATGTGCAAAAAAGTCCATGAATAAATAAACCAGAGTATACAGGAAAACCATGTGCAACCTCCAAGACTGCAAACGTAGGTGTATGCCCTATTTTTGGTAGGAAAATGCCATCCCAATTGAAACAATGCAACAAAACGAATGTTCCCATATTTGCTGACCTTATTGAAGACAGAAATTCCTTACTGAAGACCAAGTAATTCATATTTGTGTCAGAATGAGAGTGTCCACAGCCAGGAAGCTGCTTATTAAAACTGCCCTGTAAATCTAACATGGACAAGTCCTGGCCTTATTACATCGTGGTTTTAATAAAGCTGTCAATTCTTCAGATTACGCCAGTGACCCCTTTTTATGTAAAGCTTTTTAATGTTCTCCTGGGACCAGTTGGTTTTATAAAGCTGGTGCCAAATCATCACACTTAATCAAACACCTATATCCTTCCCCTCAATTCTGAATTTGTGATGTTTATAAACACAATATATCAGTCAAGCCTGTTCATCTGCAGAAGACATTACTGCAGAAAGAATGGCATCTGTCTGCAAGAAAACAAATCAGAAGGAAGCTTCTCTGAGAGAAATCCAGAACTATTATCAATCAAATTCAGCTCTCTAAAACTTCTTTGTTAACCCTAACCATAGTGAAAACAAGTCATGCTCAAGCTGCCAGTTAGTTACACGTGTGAGTCTGGAGATACTGAGGATGCAATGCAAACTGTAGTGCAAGGAACTAGCTCATTTTTACCCATGGCAAGAGCCAAGCTCTGTCAACCAGGATAAAGGTGAATTTATTAGGTTTGCCTGATGCTAGCAGGGAAGGGCTCACTCTGAACTACAGCCACAGTGTTTGTATCACAACGTGTGTTTATTGCTAATATGGATAATCTGGGCTGATAATATTAGTTTATAGGTAAATATTTAGTTATAGCTTTCATGTTTGAAATGTATTACCTTAGCCACAGGGAATAAGGGTGTTTTCTCTGTGTGTGTTGCGTGTCAGTGTGTTTGTGTGTGTGTGTGTGTGTGTGTGTACAGTTCTTTCAAATACTTCAAATACTTTCTTCAAAGTTGCCGATCGCAACTCTGAGACTGAGTGACTAAACCTACTAACATATTCTCATCGTTAAAGCTGACGTGGCGAGTGTGTAAGCAAATGTTTGCTTATTTACACATCCAGCTTACACAGAGCAACATTAGCATTTACTAGAGACATGAGTGAAATTAATCAATAAGCCAAAGTCCAATATTCACTATCTGTTTTATTGCTCTGTTTTTGGTCTCTACCAGTTCATGAAGTGGATACTTTGTTCTGTTAGAGCCTCACTGAAAACATCTGGATGCCTATGGAAGAAGGTGCTGGGTAAAAAAAAGGGGTGAGTGTGTGCACTCGCATAAGAAACTTCAGTGTCTGCAATGTGTGACCAGCCAGTAGGGGGAGTATGCTGTTGGGAGATAAAAGGCACCATGACCTGGAAAGTACCCAGAGCTCCAGTGCCAGGGTGTGCCAACACCTTGTTATAAAATACCTGAGCAGGTGTTTTGACCAATGTATCAAAAATAATTGACATTCATATAATTTTTTTCAGATAAATACAACTTGTGCTTAGATAAGAAATAACGGAATCAGCACAAATGTGGTGAACTTAATTTGAACCCTGCACTAGGAGAAAAATGTGACAATTGGTCGGGGCAAGGATTTTAGAGATGTAAGATTACACCATTATATCTAGACAAATTGCAAGGGGTAAACTGGAAAGAAGAGTCGTGTTCAACCCTCATTTAAATAAGAAGGTAGTACTTTCTTTTGATATAAAAAGAGAGACACAAAAAGTGACACCTCAGTCTGGTCTAAAACAGGCTCGGGTTTATGTTCATTTTTGGGGGGTAAACTCTACTGCACCAAACCTTTTTTTTCCCCAAACATTTTGTAAGAGAGTCAGGCAGTTTGATGAGCTTTTTTCTGACTTATTGGACCCTTTCTGAGACTGTTATTTTGTACTACTGAATGTTGGAAAATAAAGGTTCGTGAACACAACTGGCCCTGTTCTGGACCTTATTTCTTCTCCAACAAAGGACTGATGGAGGTGGAGAGACCAAAACCAGTAGAACCAAAACAGTAACATTTTGGACCAAAAGGCAAAAGCAATCAGTTGATAGACACTTCAGAGCTCCATAGAAAGAAGAAGCCATGGACAGTCAGTCATTATCAGTGAATCTGTCACAATAATTAACACCTTTCACATTTCACACCAATATTTTAAATTTAAATTATTGGTATCTTCATTTCCGTTTCCATAGAACTGATAAGCTACAATATTAAAACCAGAGACTTGTCTTAACATTGTAGCTTATTAGTGTACAGTACATGTGCATGTGCACACACACACATGCACACACATTGCATGACTGCACAGGATCAACCACTGAACACCGAAACCAGTTTTAAAGTTATGGCAGTTTGGTGACTGTGCTGCAGATATGCCTGTTTTCTACATGTGTTTGGATTAGGGCATTTATGTACTGAATTGGATTTCGACTTGTTTCACTGGTGCAACAGAAAAAAAAGGACACTGGCAGGAAAAGAGGAAAAGACAGGGTGATAAATGACTACTAAGTCACAGAGATAGCATTAGTGAGCGAATGTCATGGTTTAATTTACACATAACCACATGTGCCTTATGTGCGAATGAGAAATTTCAGTTGGGATTTCTCCCTCTAATTAACAAGCTAACTATAGTGTCTATCATGGAAACGTGTGTAAGTGTCAGCTGTGCTGTCACTCAAATGAGCGAGCAGGATAGACATGGAAGCTCGAACTCGAACTTATAATAGAAACTCTCTTCTGTTGATGTTAATGATGCTTTAATTAGTTTCTCATGTAGCACTCAATGCTCCATGAATCTGTTTGAAATCATTTTAGTACAGATATCCAATAATAATAAAATCAATAATAACAGAGTTTCAATGTAATGCAAATACATTATCATTCCAATTTATTATTAGTCATCCTAAAGCGATGCAGAAACCTAGCAGCAGCCTCGCAATAGGCAGACAGGTAGCAGTGATTACAAGCTAACCATTGTTAACTAATGAACCCAGAGAGATCAGATATCATAGGCAGATAAAGATGTTGGGTTACACCACCCAGGGCAGTTTTATGATATGATAAGTTTTCTAGCTTGGAGACTTATTATGACTTTGAAGAACACGGGAACCCTTCTGGGCTTTTAACTTCTCAGAAAAAAGAACTGAAAGAAAGAATGGCCTTGTGTTAAAGAATAGATTAAGTGAAAGTTATTAATACGGAATTTGAAAGGTATTCTCAATAGATATACAGGGAAGATTGTGAAGTTGCCAAGGGAGTGTAGTCATTATGGGATGAAAGAGTCTGATGTTTATGAATCTGTTAAATCAACAATAGGTTTATGATGAAACTTTCCGAGACGGGCTGGTAATAGCAGGAGAATCACTCTTCAAATAACAGTTGGGAAAAAACAGACATGTTTTTGTCATACAGTCTTTTTAGTACAACCTTTTTTCTTTTTCTTTTTTTTAATACAATGATTACTATTAGGATGTGCAAGGTGTAAACACATAAGAAGATGATTAAGGGATTTGTAGCACTTCATACATACAGCGTTTCACCAACTGACACAATACCCTGTCAAATAGGCTCAGAAGCTATAGTTGGGAGTAAAAGAGTTTCATCAGACTCATTTTGTTTACAGAATTTATAAGTATCCTGAGCATCTCAAGAAATGAAACTTAATGTTACTAATAGAGGAGAAACTCATTCCTAGATGACCACAATAGGATTACAATTGGAATCAAATGGACAGATGGACATGCACACAGAAACCATCCACTTTAATCACACTGACGCAGAAAACAAGTCACAAGTCAAGACTGTTTTGGATCCCCTAAAATCCCACCTCTTTATGATTTAAAACAAAAATGAAAGAAAAGATAAGGATAATGATAAAAATACATGTTTTGAACTTCAGGGACTCTGTAGTTCACCAAGACCACAAAAGAATTTAACATCCTACCAACAGTATTGGATCCTGTTTTATAATGTGACAATACTATGGTTAAGATTGTTAACCCCCCCCCCTTTTTTTAAAGCTTTGATTTTTTTTAAACGTTGTGGTTTGGGTCAAAATGGCAGCTTGTTTAGGCCCTGCCTTGTGGTTATGATAACAAATGCATGAAATGTGGAGAAAAAAAAAAGAAAAAAAAATTATGGCTGTGGGTTTTGAATGGGAAATGAAGAGCAGATGCTTTGCTGATCCAACCACATAGCCGGACCAAGACTTTATTGCTCTGGAACAATTTACTACAATTCCTCCTCTGCCACTGACTGACAGGAGTCCCAGTTACTTCTGCCATTCAAGGGCTTTGTTGCTTGCATCTAAGCAAGGGGGCACTTGCTTAGATGATCGATCCCATGAAACTGGTAAAAACCATGATATTTTATTCTCAGGTTTCCACAGATAAAAGATAAGACTGAATTTTGCCAGGAGAAGCCAGCGGCAGAGGGAGATCTGGGTGTGTGTGGTTCTGCATGCAAAGCTGAGAGCTTGGTGCTTCATGATAGGCCTGACTTTTTCACAATTCATTCAAAAGCATGAGCTTTCCTTAACCTTGTCCTTGTGAATTCCTTAGATAAAACCCTGAAATAATAGTCATGAAAAGTCGTGAAAAACAGTAAATGATTTGCAGATTCAGATATCGTCATTACTGTATGTTGGTTTAAAAAAAAAAATCAAACAATACATTTTTGCAAATGGGTTATATTCCTCCTCTTTTGTTCTTTGTTGGAGTAAAAGAAAATATACTGTCATTAGGGGAATAAGCAGCTTCACAATGTGGGTTGAGTGTTGTTGGTATACTGTTAGCCTGAGCACGTACTGCCATCTACCAACCAAACCAGACATTGGCCAGTGCCAGAGTTGGACCAGCTGTGGCAAGGACGTGGCAAGTGACTACATTTTGCAGGTGTGCTTTGCAAGATAGCGGCCGTAACATGTTGCTTAAATGTGCAGCTGTTGCAGTTTTCACGTACAACAGCATGTTCAGTGGCAGCTATGGAAAAACTTGAAACAGAAATCAAAGGCATAACTGGAATGTTTCAACTCATGGAGAACAGGCTGCAGTATTTTTTGCCCACTCAGGGATTTCTTTTATAAATCCTTCTGAAAAGCTGAAACGTGATGCTGCGCAGTCCTCATACTAGTGGGGATCTAATACTGAATGGCCTGAGAAGACGGAAACACCTTATAATTTTAACAGAGATTTCACAGCTCTTACTTTTTAAACATCTGACAACTCAGCCCGCATGCCTCTTTGTCATAACACTCCCAGTCAAAAGTCCCGTGGGAGCTGAAGCTGCTAATATAGTCATAAGATGGCACTGTGCTCGAAAATACATGACATTTTGGAAGACACAGACTAATTGGTAAATTGAAAAATGGTCCCTGTCTCTGGTTGGGAAACTAATCTAGCCTTATTAATCATGTGATTAATGAGACCAACACAATGACTATCAGGAAAAAGAAAAGGAAATGCTTCAGACTTTCCTCTCATGATCAGTCAATTAGTGACTGAACAGCATTGGAAGAAATGATCTAGACTTGACTTTATAAGGAAAATGAATGAAATCAAAAGCCCTTCAAAACAAAAGAGTTGCACTTTTTTTTTGCCAATCATGTCAATCATTCGATAGATGGGTTCTTTGACTTTTGATATAAAACAGGGAACTGGAAATGTTCATAAGTAGACTGCTTTAAATACACGTGTGAATGCAACCAAAGATGCATGAAAGACGCACTGGAATCCAGCTGTGTGTAATCGACTGTTGCATAATCGACTGCGGTTGATTACACATCACAATGGATTGAAAAGCTATCTATCCATCCATGGTAGATAGTAGCCCAGGCGCTGCTCTCCCGAGCGACTTCCTACAGCTCTTCGAAGGGGAGAGAGTTCATCCCTTATCCAGTAGTGTGGTTACCTGAAGTCCCACACCTAGGCCTCAGTTTTATCTTTAAAAGACAAGGTCACTCTTTGTGAAACATGCTGACAAAGATGAAACCAATTTGGCTTGGGAGACTGTACTGTGACCTATTGCTCTAACAACACAGCTCTCTAGGTGAAAGGGGCATGCAAATTCAGCACATTGACTTGGCAATTATCAGAGAGGTGGATTTAATAGCATTTGTGTAATGTGAGGGTAGGTTCTGTGTAATAATGCCTCTTCCTCTAAAGAGCCAGTGCTAATTATAACAGATGATGGGTGAACACACCCCAAAAGAGAAATGTGTGAAGCAGAAGAACACTGAATTAAAAAACAACAAAAACGTCCTCTTGAAAGAGAAGAGTGCAGCGGCCAATAGTGTGTGAACACATTTTATGAAATCATTGTTTGATTACAATTATACCAAAGAGGGAATTTATGAACTACAGCAATGCCAGTCATTCAATGAGAAGTTCAACATTAGGAAAATTAGGGAGCAATTACCTTGAAAATTTGAGAAAACATCCACTGTAATGTTGTTGCCATGGTGACCTTGCAGCTGCTAATTAAATCAATTAAAATCCTTAAAGTTTCAGTTACCGACATATGGGCAACTGTGGGATCTTCCAACGTGTTGTGTTTCTATTTCATCAGTTCATACTGAATTCATTACACTGTTAACAGCCGACCACGAGACACAGAGACATTCTGTACTGCACCTTTCAATCATTTTAAATCTGATCCTCATGCGGCCTACAGTGATCTTTACACCTTTCATGCAACGCAGCAGCCAGTTATGGAAGAATCGTACAAGTGGCCTTGAAAGCCCCGACTGTTTTCCGTGGTGTCTCAACGCATTTAATTCCATTTCATACTTTTCCAATGCCTTTAACAGAAATCAAGGCTTTTTGGACTGTATCTCTCTCTGCTACCTCTCAGTTCAAAAGCAACTTGAATTCAGCCTTTCAATCTTCCCTGTTTTACAACATCCATCGTATCCGTTCCCATGATGTGTTTCATAATTCAAGAGTCCTTCCCTCAATCGATTCGTTACCAACACCTGAACTGCTCTGTCAGTCTGCTCAGACGTAGGGCCAAGGTAACGCCTAAGTTTTAGATTCATAGCAACACTCATTCATTCGGTCAGGGTCTTGTTTTTAATATCTGGATTATGTTAGGAATTCATAGAATCTATTCATAATGTTGAGAATCAATCTGTATGTAGCTACTGACAGCAAACAGCTTAGTGCTTTTTATTTATTTTTTGGTTCCCTATTTCTTAATAAATTAAATAACAAAGAAAGTGTTGCGGAGCAAGTGAAAGATGAAGACTACCACTACAAGAAGAGAAAATGCACTTTACAGTGTAAAGGTGAAATGAAAGGGAGTCTGTGCGCTGTTTCACTTTATAACTGCTCAGGCTTATTCATAAATTAATCAGTAACTGTTCCTAAAATCCATAGTGGCGCTACTTAGAGATTCTTAGAGATGTACTTCATAAATATAACTATAGCCAAGTGTGTTTCTAAAAACATTTAATGAGCTTTTGCTCGACAAAGCCAATAACAATGTGTCCCACTGGTACAGTGTCTTGGCTTGTTCTCTCTAAATCACAACATGTCTAGTCCACTTAGCCTCATCTGTCCCCTAGTGCACCCTCAGATGTTTTTTTAAGATTGTTTTGACTCATTTGAATTCATTTAGATATTAACTAGAATAACTGCCTCACAGTTTTATGTTTCCATCAACCAGCCAAGTTGCAGGAAACATATCCCACAGAGCAAAGGTGTTTTTGCAGAAGATTATGATGATGCAGTGAAATTGACCTTTGGCCAGTTGAATATTAAATGTCATCATTAGACATTTCAGTTAGAGTCTGTTATAATTAGTCTATGAATTCTGGAGTTGTGGCTAAAAATGTGTTTTATCACAGTGACCTTGACCTTTGACCACCAATTTTTCATCAGTTCATCCTGAAGTCCAAATGAGTGCTTCTGGCAGATGTAATGAATTTCCCTCTGGGCATCCCTGATAGATTGCATTCACAAGAACACAAGGTCCCTGTGACTTTGAACTTTGAACCTTGACCACTAAAATCTAATTAGATTGTCCAAGACTCAAATTGGACATTTGTGTCAAAACTGAAAACAGTTCCCTCAAGGTGTGATAATATCACATGTACAAGGGCGAAAACCAAACAACTCACCAAGACCTTGAGCTTTGAACACTAAAATCTAATCAGTCCATCCATGAGTATTCAAACATGTTTGTGCCTAAGCTGAGATGTTCACAAGGATGGGAAGGAGCTACAGACAGACAAGCTGAAAACAAAATGCTGGGTGTTGTTGGTATGGAGGTATACTGTATAAAAAGGTCAACTAATAATAATGATGAGCGGAAAGGAGTGTAACTTTAGAGTGGCTTTATTACAATAAGTAGATATGCCACTATATTTAACAAGGCTACTCTTGAATTTGACTTATAACTGGAGAAAGGGTGCAAGATAAAACATTATATAACATATTTTTCATTTTTCAATGTGACCAAAAAGCAAAGCGTCAGATTTATCATGAGGAGATTCATGAGTTAGGAGCAAACTTTGGGCTAAACCCAGGATTTCTAGTATCGAAATCCGGGGTGTTGACTCATGATTGGCAAATTTTAACAAATCCTGACTCATTCATGTGCATAAGCTCATAGTTATACCCGAGGATTACAGAGCAGCATATTCAGTGAAATGGAAATGTTAACTCTCAATGGGTAATTTAGGTCAATGCAGGAAGAAAAAGTAATACGCCAGGTAGAAGGTGCTGCACGGTATGTGATGATAGACAACTAGACTAGAACAAAGCTCCATGTGAATAACATACTTCTTACGTGCAGAGACATCTGTGATTGAAATCCCATCCAAAACACCAGTGTGTCTGAGTCCTGCTTAAGAGGACATGTTCTATTGTTATGTTACCCTAAGTGCTTGTTTGCTAAGATCTGTGTATTTGAATGTGATGCTGTAGCAAATGTGTTTTATTTACCTGACAGGTGGTATGTTGTTAACACCTGGCCATACTTCATTACAGCAATCTGGGATTAGGAATAAACATGAGCAATACATGAGCTGTGAGAATGAACCTTTTCTTCTACTCAGGCCTGAGAGTGAAACTACATGTGATATGCATGTACTCTAAAAAGGCTCTTAAACAGTAAAAGATGAATGAAATAATTCCATTCATCATGATCATCTCAATGAGTCTATAAAACTATGCTCTGTTTCCAGAGTTGTGTAATTGGTTTCCTTCATTGGAATAAAAGTGCAAAGGCTGTGCAGGCTATCGTGAAAGAATGACTTTTATGAATCATGTCAGGAATGAGGGAAATTCAGCACAAATGTGCCGCATCCTGCTGGGTGTCCCCATTCAAAGCCAGAGTGTTCGGATGGTTGTGCTGAAAACATTTATTTTTTCCTGTTTTAATTGCCAGAGAAAGCAATGTAATTCTACTGCTTTGTAAAAATGCCACCCCCCCATTTCATAGGGCAACTGGTGACACTGAGCTAAACCTGTCATAAACAATGCATGAGTGATCACGGTGATCAACCCTGAAAGTGAAAACAGCTTCATTATACTGAGGTCAAAGTTAGCTGGTTAACCCAGATGTTTTTGCTGGAATCAGATGAAAACTAATTAAGAACCAACCAATCAGTACAGAGGATCCTGACATGGATGAAAGCAATGCAGTTAGCTGACGTAGGCATGTACAGACTTTATAATTCCTGACATGAGTTATATATCCGCTGTTGTTAGGGGCTATGACTCAAGTATCAATCACGTCCTTCTGGTCCAGTTTTTTATTCATGCTCTCACTCCTTACATACACAATATGCAACAAAAATGTTGCAATTACTCTTTGCCATTAACTCATTGAGTGCCAAACACATAATTTTACGTGTTTTGTTCCCATGCGTTGAGTGCCAAAAACGTAATTTTACATTTTTCATTTTCTTTTTTTTTTTTAATTATGAAAATAGACACTCTTAACACACTTTATATATTTTATCATAACTCGGATTTTGATCGTTGCCGCATTGGGTCGAATGAGTGGCGCACGCATTACACGGCAACATCAGCCGTGCACATTTCAGGACAACCGAAATAAATGGTTTGTCCCCACTGAAAGCATAAAGTTTCACCTTTCAAATGAGCCATAGTATGTGTCCATAGCTATAATATAGAATACGCTGTGGCTCTACAAAAATCGTCAACAATGGTTTAGATTTCTGGCACTCAGGGCTAAAGCTGCAGAAAACAGCGCAGCACTCAATGAGTTAAATGTGCGAGTTCAGGAGGAATGATGTCCAAAAGTCTGAACTATTATTTGAACTATGTAAGAGTTTCAAATAAACAGCAAAGGAAATGATTTGATTCCAATTTGTCCTGTGTAAGATATTGATTACTGTGAGAACAATGGAGTGTGTGACAACTAATAAAAAGCTGTCTCAGTTAATTAAGTCTCACAGTGAATTTGACGCAGGACCATTTATAGTAATAGTATAATGTTTTGGTTTATTTCATTTAGCATTTATTTCAGGTTTTGCCCTTTTATTCTGCCTGTGTTGTCACAGCAACAATCTTACATCCCAAACTGGGTAAACCAGATCCCTCCATTTTGCATGTCGGTGGCTAAATGTGGCAGGAATTGCATTAATCTTCATGTGATTGTTTCTGTGGTAATATTGGAATATCATGTGAATCCAAGCAACAAAAGCATTATGATTATGATCATACAAGAATAGACAACATTTTGTTCCATATCATTTCTGTCAGAGCAGTGTCAGTATGACCCTTTAATGTGTTTGCCATCTCCATCTATCAACCAATTTAACCTCCACTTGTTATTAACCATGTAAACACCAATTATTTTTTCTGTAAATGGAGGAAAATGTTGCCATTGGATTTTTTTTTATATCGAATGATCTGTTTAATGTTGTATGCAGTGATTTTGCTGAGATCAAAACATTGTATTACTATTACTATGTAGGTAAATTCCTGTGGCAAACTGGATGCGCTGCTGACCAACAGTGTTTCAGTGTTCTAACTCCAAACTACAGAGATGCACCTGCATATAAATACATCTAAATCTAGATTGAGTAATCTTGTTTTGACAGACTTCTTTTTCTTCTAAAATACTATTTTTCTCTTCCTTACAAGAGGTTTGCTCATGTAGTTTTAAAAATGCTCCCCTGATTCTTTGACTGTGTGAAAATTGAAACCCCTTTTGTAGCCATTGTTCTCCTCATGTGCCCAGCCATACTGCTGTCATTCCTTTTTTCTGAACACACAGCAAGTATTTTAGAGATCCAGTCATTTGTTTTGTTTAGGTGTCCATGCTGATGTAGCTAAAGGTTATACTCCTCCTGCCTCTTTTTTTTTTTTTCTTTCTGAGAGTGCCAAGATCGATGACGCAGTGCTGAGTTATAGTCAAAACGATGGGCCAAGTGCTTTGTCAAATAATCCTGTAATCCATGACAGCTCTTTTCAGGGGAGGTAAAACACCCATTTCTCTGCCTGTGGTCACTACTATCTCTATGATCACAGAATATCTGTTTTTAGCCCCCCTGTCATGGCAAATCAGTTAAAGTTGCTTGTGAGATAGGAGGGTGGATGGGGGAGGAAGGAGGATTTTGATCCCTGCTGTTTGCATCTCTGGAAGAGAGCGGCTCAGACATGGGTCTGACAAATACAATACATACAGCAACAATCAAACAAACAAACAGAAATAAACCCTTTAAGGATTAAGGCTGGCATTACTGCACATTTTTCTGATTGCCAGCAAATCCCAGGGCCAAAACCAACAGTGTGTCTCATGTAGAAAATCGTTGAGCAGAACACAAGACAAACACATCTGAGGCCGGATGCATCCCAGGTAACCACAAACATTCATCTGTTTCAGGACATTAGTTTTGTTCTCACAGCAGTAAACTGGTATGGAAAACGTCTGCTGGTCTGACCAGGACTCCAAACCTGGACCAGTGTTTACTGTTCAAGACAGATGAAAGACCTTTGAAGAAAAGTGCAAAATGAGACAAAAGTAGGAAAAAAATGGCTGAAAAAAACTGTTGTGGAGGGGGTGTCGCTGTTGTTAAACCACTCAAAATATATACAGAAGGATGGAATATTTTCCACAATGGGATATATCAACAGACCACTCTTATGTCACCGTCTAATCTTTGTTGTCTGATCTCATTTTAAAGTTAGTTTGTGTATTACATTGCAGACAAGCTGGACAGATCTGCTATTTAATTTAACTCTGCTGACTGAAATTATATCACAGAATAATTAATGGCATTTCACCTGATAATTCAGATTAACCCAACTGATGTAATTTTCCCTACACCGATACCACTTGTTTCTGTCCAAAACATCTTTTCAACATTATCTAAACTCTGCTAGTGCAACTGTGTTGTATTATTTATTGTTACACAGGTTTAAAGACAATTTTACTTTTTAAACTTACACTTTAAACTATTTCTCACAATATATTAAATGTGTAACACTTGTGGTCTACAATGGTAGATCCATCATCCACAAAGTCCCCCCCCCCCCCACCCCACACACACACACACACACACACACACACACACACACACACACACTGTCAAAACTCAAAATGTAAGATTCTAAAACCAATAGCAAATTTTAATATGTGGCTCAACACTAGACCACAATAAATTTAAGTTATTTATCTTGTAAGACTTTAAAATGCTTGTTTGCACAGGGACATTAATTATGATTATAATAAGCTGACAAATGAAGAAAACTGTGATTTCATCAATGCAAGATACCTCAATTATGTATGTAAATTTAGCTCAGATATATTTGCATGATGATGAAAATTGCAGCATATCTGGTAATAGTAGAGTAAGAAGTGGAGCATCTTCTTTTCAGTCATATTTCAAAGTATCTGCTGATAGAAGGCCTCTCCTCTCCTTAAAATGATATGGAGTAGCTGCCTTCAACACACCAGCAGACGCTCAGAATCACACTCTGAAAATCTGACATTAGGAGGAAAGTATGTGTAAGACTTTCAAAAATAGATTATGCTATAAAGCTAGTTCCCACTGAAGATATTGTAGGATATGTGGGAAAGAAGAACATCATGCAGCTTCACGCATATCAAACTACACCATTAGATGAAATACACAATGCTCAGATTTTTCCATTTAATATCTACGATGCCATTCACATTTGTATGTTTGAATAATGCGACAGCTAGCACTAAGAGTCAAATGATTTCTTTGTCTTTTTTTTCTTTCTTTTTTTTTTTTTGACATGGGTTCTTTGAATTTGACTTTGGGCGCATCAGGGATTCTATAGCTCAAAACACAATTGTGCTGTTTGAAAAAGGTTCATTAAGCAATTAGAGTGTTTTGGGGCATTAATCTGCCTCAGTCGCAGAAAGCAAATGGTCTCTCTCTGTGGGGGTGTATTGGTGCCAGACTACTTGGAAAAATGATTTAATATTTCCATTTGACTGCCAGCCTGCAACAATGTCACTTTAATTGATTGAATCCATTCTGAACTGCTAACTCGATTGAAAACAATGTGTGCAGTGCAGCTGAACAGATCTCAGTACCAGATAGAAGGCCTGTGGCTTCCCCTTCGGTTCCTGTGGGAGCATGTTCTTCAACAGTATTAAGTCTTTCAAAATGGGTGTCTGCTGATGATGCTTCCTCTTCTCGTCTGGCTCACACAGGCTAAAAGGCTGAGATGACCTTTTGTGGGTATCGTCAGTCGGGCCCTTACAGCTCAGGCTCATTCCTACATGATATGGCTCGGAAGGACGGAAAAAAAAAGTTATACAGTAAGTAAAGCGCAAACACATACTATTAAGTGTCATATCAGCTTTTTTTTAGCTGACAGTTTTTCTGCTCAAATGGCAGCGCAGTTCACTGTTAAATACTGTGAAGTGATAGGGAAAATGACATTTATGGTCTTATATCCCAAGAGCTAACTATTACTATGATTAAATATTAGCAACATGGATCATATTTTCAGTTAAAAGTAATGCTGCTTCTGCTGCTACAGACTGTCACAGAGGTAAAAGTGCAGTAACTGTATTGGCTGAATAAAAAGGTTTGAAAAGCATCCTTGACCAAGGGGTTTCATGAATAAATTATTGGAATGATTGTTTTGGCTGTATATATATATATATATATATATATATATTTGTTGTTAACAAAAGGCATTCTCACTACTTGTCATTGGTGCTGCACAGATAAGCACCAAAAACTTCTTCAACAAACTTCTAAAGAATGCCTCATGTTCCCCAGGGCTACAGTGATGAATATGAGTGCACTAAAGGCAATACTAAACCAATCCCTTCTGGGAATCCTGTTAAAAAAAATATCATGCAAGTAAAACAGTATGTAACGAGGAACTGTATTCATTATTGATAACTTAGCAAACTAGACAACTTTTGTTCGAGGCTCTGCTTTAAAACCAGACAAGGCAACTGGCAGCATCACCATATTTTAGGGATGTATTTTTAATTGTGTGTTACTGTAAGTATCTGTACCTGATTCCAGATCTGCCTGCATCTCCCTAATTCAAATAGGAAATGATCAGTGTTCAGTGACATGTATTTAAAAATGTAGAGAGGACAGACACACAACTTGCTACTGACTGGTTAACACAAAGTAATCTTTGAAAGTGACTACCAGAGAAACAGTAATGTTACAAAGACAGGATTTACTTTGTATGAAGACTACATTAACTTAAATAAGCAGCCTAACTACGTAGATGCCATCAGCAGTTAAGTCAATGATGGGAGCCACTTTAATAGTACACTGTTTGCAGACAATAAGAATTCTTACTGTAACTTTTATGAAAATTGAAATCTTTCCCTAATGGTTGTGTTGACTGAATTTAAAATTAGACTGAAATGCCTCATCAAAACACTTTACATGAGGCAGTGTATAAGGAGTCATTCAGCATGATTCAGGCCATTCAAACAAATTAATAATAATGGTTTTACGCACTTTAGAGCTGTTCTATTTGTTTACTGAAAAAAGGGACAATTATTTCATTTAGCATTTTGTTGGATTCATTTTCATTTTCACAGATGCTGTTACACACTGCTGACATCAGGGTCCTTTTTTCCAAACAGCTAGGAGTACAATTGTTCTGACAATCATGTCACATCCATGTAGGTGTAGGAGTATACCCTACTGTATATACTATACACACACACACAGTATAATTATTATTTTTAATAACACACTGGTATCAGTATTGGTCCTCAGTATCGACTGATACCCACATCCAAATATCTGAATCAGTATCGGAGGGGAAAAGATGGTATTGGAACATCTCTAGTTAAGAGACTCCTTTTGAAGCTTTAAATAAGTTCCTCACTTCTAAGTCACTTAAGATAAAAGCATCGACCAGACAAGTCAATGTAAATGAAATTGTATTTTTCAGTCCAAACGTACAAACTCAAAACTCAACTCAAAATAAAGCATCTAACAATATCTTAGGTCACATGATTTGTGCCTTGTTTTTGGAGGTCTCTGTCAAACTAGTGGGACTTTTTTTTTTTTTTTTTTTTTTTTTTTTTAACCAGAGACATTTGATTAGCTGAATGAAACTGCAGTAGCACAGACAATGTTGCCCTAAATCTTATACTGTTTTCCTGACATTCATTATGTGTTAAGATAATTTATTGAATATGCATGACATTAAAAACTTCTCTCCAGTGCGGGACATGATGGGTTTTATGTATAAACAGTCTGAGTTGGAGAGAGAGAGAGAGAGAGAGAGAGAGAGAGATTTCTTAACAATAATAAAAAAGTCACTTCTTAACCCCTAAACAATTAATTCAGTTTCTTTGGCAAAGCAGTTCTAATTCAAGTATCTCTCAACTCCAAAGCCAGACAGGCTGATAAACCTGTGTTGTTACAGTCTCAGTGTGTTTATATTTGGGGCCAAAAAGTGACTGAATTGATGATAAACCCCCAGCTCCCTTGGGCCCCAGTATGTCCTATGCATCTCAATGAAGAGCACTATCTGTTGGTGGAGGTGATTAGGCTTTGCTTGTCATATCACCAGAAAAGGGGGCGGATTAAAGCAATTAGAAGCCATAATTCTGAACATTGTACTTTTGTATTCACAAGCTTAGAGAAAGAGCTCCAGGCATTGATTCATCCAGGATGAGCCTGAAATCACCACTCTGATGACAGCAGTGCATTCATTATTGCAGATTATATTGGGCAGGAGGCCAAGGGCTTTATTTTATTGGTCTTTACCTATGGTTTGGCAGATACATTGTTAATGTAGCGAGCACACAATACTGGCCTCTGGACCTGCACACTCCACATCCCACATAAGGGACCAAGATATACTTTTACCCATACAGTAGTTCCACCATGAGCTCCTGTGACGGGTGGATCAGGATGGGTGGATGTGGTTTGTGTTGGCAGGAGTAACAGTGCTGAATGCTAATTGTTTTGAAGGGCACATGATTCGTTGGTTGTTATGGTAACAAGAGGCTGTGCACAGAGGATTGCAGTAGAGATAGATAGATATAGATAGATAGATAGATAGATAGATAGATAGATAGATAGATAGATAGATAGATATCAAATTCTCTCTCTGCAGGACAAATTAGCCTTGTGTCTGAGGTGAAATAGCAGTGGTTTCTCTGTCATTTATAAGAGGAGAATGAAGAAAGATCAAAAACCTATTGAACAGGGAAGATTAGTAACAAAAGACTACAAAAACAGAGCTTTGATTTTCTTATTTTTGCAATGAGAGTTTCAATAACAGTTTGATCACTCCTGTGGCTTGGGAGAGGAGTCAAGAAACTTAACCTGAAACTTAGATTACCCTGGTTCAGAATGGTGAACCCACATCTTACAAGTATGATTATTGAAAGTCAATACATTTATACACAACAGTCAACAACCTTCCTTATTCTGTGGATCTTATGGTCACTTTATGAAGAGTTGAACACCTCAGCACTGAACAGCCAAAAGTTCATTATTTCAGTCAAGGATAAATGTTGAATGCAGTCTGAGTGGAATAAAGAATCCTGAACATCTAAGGCTACAACTCTATGAAAAAGTAGCTATGATGTGCACAAGACCGAAGCACATAAAAAGAATACAATATAATGAGAGTCTTTTTAAAGATTATATTTAATGTTGTCTAAAGATTAAAAAGTCAAAGTGAATAGAAGAACTTTAAACTTATGATTCTTGTAATCATCTAAGTAGCATTGACTGGTATCTGTAAGTGTGCTGCCATCTCTCCAGAACTATTTATACAATAACTAAGTACTATGAGCTAAACATGGAGACCATTTGGACAGTCCCTTTAAGATCTCCATTACAAAGAGCAGTCATTGTGGAGGTTTCAAACAGTAGCTTTAGTACAGAGGAACACACACTTGTGCTGTAGCTCTTAAGTGGGCATTAAAGGAGTCCAACAGGGTCATTGTTTCAGCTTTCAATCACCATAATATGCCCTTCAGATCATGGCAGACTTGGTACAGACAGAAATTCCTCTGTGTTTCAAACACAGCTTGCAAAGTTTCTTTACATCGCAGGAGATCCAGTGTTGTTAACGCTAGGAAAGTGAGTTACTTTGTTTCATCTTGACTCTCCTATGAGAATCATTTACTTGGAACTTCAATCTGAACACTTGCTTAAAAATGTATTAGTCAAAATTCATATTAGACCAGATTATTTTCAAGAATTTAGAAGAGGACATGTCATCTCTGAGAAGAGTGTAACTAATAACATTAACAGTGCATTTGTTCCATTTAAGTACGCCAGTAAGTTACAGTGAGCCAGGAAACCAATATAAGGGTCCTTATGCTGATATGGTTGAGTGCCGTGGAGGCTTTGTTTATATTTGAATTAAGACAAGTATGATATGGATCTTAACCAGATGAGTATGTAGTAATGGTCTGTCTCATTCCCTCTTTTCTCACCTGGCCTACCAAGAAGGGAAGAGTAGGCCTATAACTATCCTTTCTAACACAAAAATGATAAAATAGCTGTAGCTTATGAGCCAACAATGATCTTGGTTGATCAAACAATGATCCAGCCAATAAGTGCTGTTGTTCTCTCTAAGGACAGAGCACTGTGCACTGCTTAATTTGCAAATTAAGCATACAGTACAGCACCTGTGACATCTATAGCTATGCCCTTTGTGTGCTGAAGGAGCATCAGCCTCTTAATTTTTTTCTACTTTGTACTTCAACTATACTTCATTTTGCTAACAAGCTGGCTGTGTCACATTAGCAGAAAAGGGTCTCTCGTTCTCTTTGCTTGCCAGTGGCTGTGTTCACACTGTGCTCAATACACAGTGCTGGTGACTGTGCCCAGTTTCTCTCAGTGAGAAAGTGAAGTCAGGTGTGCCCACAGTTCCCACATCTCTGTCTCACTCTCAGAGTGTTATCTCGGCAAGGCCGATGTCTAGCAGCTCAGGCTTTCCTTGGCTTGGCAGGACACTGAGGACATGATATACAATCCAGTTCAATATCAACCATCTTCCTTCAGTGGCATTTTATGCACTCCCGTCATTTAACTCCACTGAGACAATGGTGCTGGATGGTGAGATGACATCTCTTTTGACTCCTTGAAAGGAAGACCACAGAGAATCTGCCTTCTTGTTCATTAGGGTCACCGACATGATGGGGGCAGGGGCCTGACCCTGGATTCATGGATGCTATTATTATTGATTCTTACCTTTTCATGACAGGATGTGGAATTTATACCTCTCTGGCATTTCATGCCATCACACATCTGTAGAGGTGCTTATATTTTCTGGTGCACCTGGAAAAGCATGTGCAAAAGTATGAAAATAGCATGAATACCAGAGCTTCTGGTTTAAAACTAGGGGTGTCACCAGAACTGACACTTAGATACATATTTGTTTTCGACAGACCCACAGCGGCCAAGGTGTATAATGATATGTTAGATGGTGTATGATGTGAATAGCTAAAAACTATCATAAGCCAGTATTGTGTATAGTGTTTCAAATTAAAGGAGAAAACCACTTATCTTAGCATCTGGAAAAGAGACATTTGGATCTGTGCACAGGATTCAGGGTAAGTGAGTTTTTGTTTATAAGTCCATATTAACAACACATTGCCAGAATGTTCATGTCCTGAAATGCTACCATGACTGCTTGTGAATTACACACAACACATTCAGGGGGGCTGACCTAGGCAACTGTCACAACAACACAAATCTGTGCCTGGCTCTCTCTTCGCTTTTAGTTTGATGTAAGACTGGCACTGACTCACATGTAACTGATCACCGCTTTAAACTGCACTGACTGGCTATGCTATCTATGTCAGAAGACAGCAACACTAGAGTTGCCTGCCGAGGAGGTAAGCCTCGATTTCAGAACAACAGGCATTTAAAATGGCTGGTTGGCTTTTAAATTGTTATTTTATATGAAAATGGCCAACAACTTCAGAAGATTACACATTCTGGGATTACTGATCACCAAACTTGGTGGGCGTGGTCACATCACTGGTGGAGATCACCAATGGTGGAGTGTTCGGGGTTAGGTTTGCTGTGGTAGAGATACAGACATTATGTTTCCGTCCTCAAGATAAAAGGCAAGAATGCAGAGGTGAGCTGTCGTCTATGTGCAGGTGTGAAAACCGTATCCACAGCATAGAGCAGTGATTCTAATCTTCTGAAGCACCGAACCAAACAACACGCTGCCACAGAGCTACTCGCTAAAGCCTTGGTTTGAAGGCCTGTTGAAGGTCCAATAAATACATCCATCAGAAGTCCCAAAACCTATCTATTGTGTTTTATTGTTCCACTGACAAAGACTGATAGATGAACTTTGACAGTTGTCTTGTCCCACAGTTTTTCACAGGAACATCAAAAATAACAGCCTGTGTGTACATCAACTGAAGAAAAGTAATGTAACAGTTACTTGTAACTAATCACTTAAAGCAGTTTTAGTCAAGTTATTCAATCGTTTTTTGAGAGAAGTAACTAGTAGCTGTAACTAATTACTACTTTTCAGTAACTTTCCCAACAATGTCCTGTTCTTTCTTTCCCTCATACTTCTTAAAGGGGACATCTTATGGAAATATTACTTTTTGAAGGCTCTTTAACATATATTTGGGTGTTAGTTTTGCCTTCTGGCCCCCAGAATGTGAGAATAGACAAAAAAATCTGTAATTTGCTCCACAGGTTGAAATCCATGTCGTTTTTGGAGCTGTTCCCTCGGTTGTCCATTAATGATGTCATTTGTTTTCGAATTTGCATAATACCACCCCTACCTGGTACCGGTAGAAGGGGTGGGGCAAAGCTAGCAGTGGTTCATTTGCATTTAAAGGGACAGGGCACTGAAACCAGCCATTCTGAACAGGGCTATTTTGAGCAGATGAAAAGAGTTGTGATGTTTGATCCTTGGGGTATTTTGACTGAAGCATGTCACAGACATGTCTTTAAGACACCTGGGAACTATTTTATTTGTGGAAAAGGGGCGCAATATGTCTCCTTTAACTTGGAAGCAGGGGACACAGAAGAAAAACTAAAAAACACCATATAAATCTAAAGACACCAAACAAGACTAGCTGATTGAGAGTGAAATTTAAACTGTGATTTTTTTTATATATGTTTTGCCATAATCTGCCATTTTCAGGCGATGACCCCAGTTGCTGCTAAACTGTTTGATCTCCATGTGCTCTTAAAGCATCAGAAACACAGAGGGTTTTGTGCAGATCTGGGCACAAACAACACAAGTGATTAGACTCTGCTTGTTTACAGCCTATAACCATAATATGAGCGTCTCATTTCTGTAATGCTAATGCTTGGGCAGTGTAATCAAAGCAGTTTGTATCCAAGCAACTTGCTTGCGTTTGATGAAAAAGCCTGTAAATATACACCCACTACATCCTATTTAAGGTTTTCTGTTTATGAAGCTGTGGATGTTTACGTACACATCTCTTCCCCAAAGACTCTTATAAAAAGTCACACAACAATTCATCCTTAAAAAATAAAGCAGCTGTCAGTGGGCTAAGTGTTAGAGGTAATGCACAATACAAGCTATTTGGACTGGAATAATCACAGCAAAACACTTGGATAATGCTACACAGGCTGTTCAGACTTTGAAGTTCGTGGGGCCTTTTTTTGTTAAACACACATGAAATCTTTTGTTCATAGAGATTTAAGCTGACTGGGAGAAGTTGCCAGCTGGGAGGCCTCGGAGTGTGGTTCCCTGGAGAGGACTGAATGTCATGAAACATCCATCTAAGGTCTCTTCTTTATATTTTCTGCCATATTGAAGCAGAATTCAAAGGCCTTCAGAGAGCGCATTATACTGAGAAACATACTGACAGGCTTAACAAGAAGAAAACATGTCACACATCTGTTGTGATTTTCAAAAAACACAACACACTGTCACCACTTCTAGAGATTTTAGTTTCTCCAAACTAAACTTTGTAGTTGGAGCTGTAAAAACAACTTAAACTGAAGGAGCACACTTGTGCATTGAGCATACAGTACATGTGCAGTGGACAGTGTTATGTGGAGGTTTCATAGTTATTTTAGTGCCTATGCTTGATAAAATGGCCAACAGGCAACACAGTCTGCCGTGTCCTTTAATTATTCAGCATTTCAGAGAAATAAAAATGCTTCAGCAAGAATGTGCACACTAAAGTCAACTCCTTAATTCTATAGCTCTCTCTGTAAACTTGACCCAGACCCAAGTGGGCATGAGATAAATTATTTAGACAACCCAAAGTTAGCATAGTTGCAAGTGGTGTTCTGAAGCTAAATGGGTTTCCTTTTTCAATCTTTGTTTCAAGATTTGCCCTAATTAGAAGAAATCACATTGGAATTTGAAGTGTGGCTCTGTACCAGCATGGGCAAGAGGACTTCACACATTTGTAGGCAGAGGAATTGTTTTGCAAGTAGTTCCATAATTTTTCCATTGTGTCGGGCTAAAACCTGCTTTTTCATAAGTTCAAATGTTAATGCAATACTTATGAAGTGAAAACAAAAAGAATCTGTCCTTATTTAACACCCTCCATCTTTATCTTCTCCTCTGTATAATAATCATTGTACCCTCCAATCTGTTTCTGTCACAGGATGGTAACCTCTGGTAATACACTTGTCACATGCAAAATTACCTGAATGCCTTCGGCCCAGGTGTGATCTTTTTTCTTCTTCTTCTTTTTCAGGTAATCAATTCATGATGGAAGATCCTACCAGTTCCAGTGCACTATGCCACGAAGTCATCCATTTCTTATGTCATTTCTCACTCGTCTGCTCATCTCATCTCATCAATGAAGTGAAATCAGTTCATCAGAAATCAAAGCTGTTATGAAAAAACAGGTTATAATAATTTAACAGCCATGAAATATTGCCTCCATTATTTTCAGAATACCTTCAAAATGAAGGCTCTTTGATGTCATTAATAACATGTAGTGGGTGCAGACCTGGACAGGTTTATTGCTCAAAAGTTACTACAGTATGTTCGTAGCAGAGAACAGCAATGCAAGCCAGCAGACGATACATGTAAAAGTGAAGGATAACTAAACATTAAACATTGAAGATGTCAACCTTGAAGGTGTCTTACCTCCAGCAGATCTCTCCTCCGTGCTTTGATTTATAATAATGGTAGTATACACAGCTCAGAGACAAATCTAAATTGATAACATGTTTTTTTTTCTCCCTCTCTCGTCTTGTTTTGAGCAAAATCTGCAAAGGCTGTGATGTTGTGCAGTTAAGAGAGGACAATGAGGTGCTTCTTACAGCACAACCGGCCAATCACTGATCACATTACCTATTTAAAGTCTTGCATTTTACACTTTGCTGTAATGATATTTCATGTAGAAATGAACAGAGAGCATAAATACTTCAATTGCTATAGACCAACGAGTTAAACAGACGGGTCTGTACATTATATATTATGATCTGGTAAATAGCTTTTAGTGAGCGCTGCCCATCCGCTTTTAAATCCTTTGCACCATTAAAAAGCAGGTGCCCTCCTGCAGTAAATAAATCCTGATATAAATGACTGATAGCAAACCAAAGGAGGTTGGTGAAAATAAAAATGTAAATGCCACCACTTTGGTTTTCTGAAAAGAGCTGCTTGCAGTGTGGATCCATAAAATGTGCTTTATCTTCTTTTAAATTCTAATTGTTCCACTGTACTGTTGAGGCTTCAATGGTACTTGCCATCTCTTTCTGCTGCTGTTGATGCTGTCAGTAGACACAGACATGGCTTTGATTTTCAAGAAAGTGCAGTGAAGGCTGACAAACTGACACAATAATTTGCTTGTAAAGGATTTGGATTTTCACACCAGCGACAAGCAAGTTAGCTTTACAAATACACTGCAAAAGGTTGTGAGGCCTAGAGCTGACAGATAGGTAAACATGCCCCCTGTCAGACTTTGTGGAAGTCCTGTTTAGATAGAAACCTCTAAAGCATTTAAAATGGGGCTGAGGAAGTTCATGGAAGTATAACAAATGAATAAGGAAGGGCTTCTGGGAAAAGCTTTAGCAAACTCTGCGTAACTGTTATCAATATTAGTTGTTAAAAGATTTAACGTTTTCTTAACCCTCTTTTATTTGAAACAAAATTGATTTTGTAATTTTATTAGCGATAGAGCCACAGCGTTGTAACAACTTTAAAGCAACGGCAAACCCTAAAACTTTACAAGTAATAACACTGAGACTTTTCTATGAGCCAGAAGACAATATAAGTGATGTGGGCTCATCTCCCTCACATCACAAGCCACTAAATCTCCACTGATGCAGTTGTGGCCAAGATCCAGCACAGACAAGGCATGTGTGTGTCTGAGTCACAGAGCCAAGTCTTATATTAGTGTATTTTGGGTTTGGACTGGGATCACTATGGGCCAGTGCCCTGAGGTCAGGGGTCTGAATGAGTTTTGGGAGAAAAAAAGAGGTGGAATTGGTGACTGCTTATTTCAGTGGACCTTGATCCAATATTGTGAAGGGTTTAAAGATCTGGTTTAAATGTGAGTGCACACGATGCTGCACTGACAAACAAATGGTCTCTAATAAAAGTCAAAAAGTTGCTTTATTACTATATTGCTGTATTATTATACCTTACTACCAGGTATAGTAGTTGTATGAAAAAAATCAAAGTAAATCCTCTAAAATAATTACATACTCCAGTGTGATTTTTCAGTTTGCATGAGCTCGTGTGATATTTATTACAAGTGTTGTGTATATGCATCTATGTGCACCTATGCGTGATTAAACCAACTTGACCAGGCAGAGGCATGTGTGAGCACAACTCCCAACACAGGCGTGTATATAAATATTTCGTACACATTCACATGTGGCTGTTACCGCAAATCATTATTGTTGCTGCTGCTGGTTTTGCCATATACAGTACATATACTAGGGATGTGTCTCAGTTCGATTCCAATTCTTTGGGTCATGATTCGATTCAAAATTGATTCTCGATCTATGTGCATCACCTAACAACGGTGCTGCTAAACTGCTCACGGCGCTCTCCAGCCGGCTCACCTGGAGCTCGCCTGCAGCTGACTGAGCTGTCAGAGGAGTCTCTGCTGTCCCTCTCTCTTTAACCTGGTGTTTGGCTGCAACTGTATAAAAAGAGTTCAGAATGTAAAGATCTAACCTCCATCTGAGGCTGATCAGCTGTGGCAGAGCACGGTGGATGTGGCTGCTCAGCTGTTGCACCGTGTGTTTTATTAAAAAAAAAAAAAACATGACATGATTGTCCTCTCAATTGATTATAGAGGATTGGGTTGCTGATCGGCACAAGCCTAATCACAGACATTCAATAGACCATTTTAATCTTATCAGTTAACAGCCAGAATTGAGTGCAGCAACTTAACTGGCTTAACAACACAGCTTGCTGCAACACTGTGTACGGAAGCCTGTGAGGGCACGCAGAGAGACGGAGGAAACCTTCATAAAAAGTTGATTTTTTATGTTTATGAATCGATCCAGATCCACAGCTCTTCTCAGAGGCTCGAGCATTTGGGTGTGCATGAGAGGGCTGATGGTGATGACTGTTCCAAAGAAACGTTCACAGCTGCAGACACGTAGGCCTGCGTCAGCACATCTGATCAGATAATGACAACATCAAACCTCCACACACATCAAAACAAAACATCACAGTATGATTCACCTTGTAGTTAGCTAATGCAGATTATAAACAGCCAGGGCATACCCTCTGGTGTGTCCGTGTGTGTGTGTGTGTGTGTGTGTGTGTGAGAGAGAGAGAGAGACAGAGTGAGTGAGTTGGAGGATTAGTTTATACCCTGTTATTTAAAATTCAGATTATAACTAAGGCTGCTTTATGACTTGTTGACCCATCACACCTGAACTTGTTACCCAACTAACAACTTGCACATCACCACTTCAGGTGCACTGAAGGAGAAACAGTTCATTTAGTATAAAGCAGCTGTGGACAGAAGATACTGGATGAATAACCCACATTCATTCATAGATCAGTCTATTGATTTACCCTCCAGTTTTAACTACATTAAATGTTGTTTTTCTGTGCAGATTCTGGTTGAATCATATGAGCAAAATGTGTCATGTGCCATGTTCAGTATTGCAATGACGATATGACTAAGCAAATATATAAGTGTGCATATTAGTAACCATACAGTTCCTGAGTCTTACTGTTGTAATAGTTACCCTGCTAATATGTACTGTTACGACTGGTGTCGTAGCCTGGTGTTATATTATTGTGATGTGGGCAGGTGTGTGTATGTGTGTGTGTGTGTGTGTGTGTGTGTGTGTGTGTGTTTTTTTCTAAGTGTAGGCTGTTGACCAGACTCCTCCTTCCTAAGTATAGATTGGTGCAGCACCTTCCAGGCTGTACCCTGATTGGTGGCCGGAAATAGGCGGCCACTATATAACACGCCAAGATGGCGTCGGAGTGGGGCAGAGAGAAAGGCAGAAGGCAACACACTCCGCACCACCCAACCAGCTAGACCTGAGCTTTTGTAGTTTCTTTGTAGGGGTGGACTGCCATTTTGGTTTATTTGCTTCTTCCTGTGTTGGGACGGTCAGGGAGGTCAGCCTTTGTTCTTAAGTTCTTTTTGTTTCCCGACAGGTCAGTTATAATCCTGAGTTAGATTTCCTTTTGTTTGTTGTGTTGGCCGGGGTCCACCCCGAAGTCTTCCTTAGTTATCTTTTCATTTATCGGTTGTACAAAGAAACTATTTCTTTAATTCTTTATGTTGGTCTGATGCTGGCTGCTTGGGTCATGGGGAGGATGCAGCACAATCATGTTGCGTCAGTCACCCCTGGATGGGGCATAACAGTACCCTCAAACACAATCAATCAATTAAACAGAGTGTTAATTTAACCCTCTTCTGCCTTACTTATCACATTTTAGGCAACCTTTCGTGATGTGTTTATTGTGCATGTTCGTATTGCAATTACAATGAAACTACAATTAATCGGTCAGCACCAGTTGAAGTGGGTTGAAAAGTTATTATTACTATACTTTAAACATGAATACTTTGCTGCAGCGCATCTGACACAATAATGTGATTTGAGCAGGGAAGTCAGTCTGCACTGATCTGCTATGGACAGGCACTGAGAGATGATGGAATTGCAACACAGGAGATTCACTACCAAATCACTGAGAGCTGACAAACTGTGTTGCACGACACAATACAGACCACACAATATCGTTTGGTGTACATGAAGGCACAGCATTACAGCCTTCAACACCCAGCTTGCTACAGTTGATTAATGTGACCACTACTACATCATATCTTCACCTGGCACTTGAAACACTTCCGTGCCTTCATGTTTTATATTGGAAACATTTTGCAGCCTCTCTCAGAAGGTTGACACTTGGACAGTGTAAACAGGAACTCATGGGCAGCGGCTGGACAGCTGACGTGCTTCTTTGTTTGATGAAGACAATAGATAACCCCTGCCAACAGGGATAAAAGTGCTGTCCTCAGAGCTTTAACTGGTGAGTTAAAACAGATATGAATCCCTGAGCTCATATTTGCCTTTTATAATTTCTGGACCTGAAATGCAGCAGCAAGAAAAGCACAATACACACACCTCTGGAAATGGAACAATCACTGACACGTTTAAGAGACCTGAGGCCTGCTTATCTGTTGAGCCAGCATCTTGTCAGACAACAGATACAACATGAGTAAACTGGAAATTCTTTGACAGCTTCTTGTCTTTATAATTTGGTCTAAACTGTTAGACCAGGAGCCAAGACTTGCCCTGACGTCCAACTGATGTCACTCTTATCTCTTTCTCTACCAAAAGCAGGACTACATCTTACAGCTGCACTAAATCAACATTTATTTATTAACTATACGTAACGTGGACTGAGTAGTTCATGGTGACACATCCATGCAGGATTATCACTGTGGTTCCCTTCAGGTTTGCACCAAGACAGTGTCAGCTACTAGCTGATAAAGAGCCACATATTTCCCTCAGGATTTGGTGGAGACCATGATGAAACTAAAGGGAGAATGAGCATCAGACCTTTTCAGGCAGACAAAACAAAAGTCCAAAAGATGAATACTAACGTTGTGTGTAGTATTGTATAGTATAATGTGATGTGGTGTGGTATAGTATAGTAGCTCATTGGGCTGATGATCAATCATGTCCAAGATAATTATAGACATATATGACCTAATGCCAGCAGTTGACATGTGGATGAGTTTACCTACAGATTAAAGAAAGGCGAGATGATTCACTGATCCATGGGTGCACTGGAGAATAAAAGTAGTTGCACCCCAGATAATAAACCACACTAGTCATTCTGGAGACTGATCTCAGCTCCCCTGGCTATATCATGTATATTTCATATTTACGAGCTGACCTTTAAAGTAGACAGATTTTGAAATGTATGGAAATAATATATTAAATAGTCGAGACTGCTAGTAAGATGATATTTAAGAGTGAGATTAAAAAGTTTCTATTAATGATAGTAATGTGATAACGCAGTGAGGCTGTGCAGACACAAGTTCAAACCTTAAACATATACATTCTTAGTATAAGCAGTGTAATCTACAGCAAAGAGGCATAAGACACATTTTACATACAAATCAAAACAAAACACAGTCAGACAAATGAATTGGTACAAAAATACCACAGGACAGCAAAAGGTTTACAAAATGCAAGCTGCATCAAAGGTCAAACGTATTGACTTATCAGGGTGGGGTGGTGGATGGTGCAATTAGCAGTGGTAAACGTCTTAGCAGGTTAGTCTTCTGTGTGTATATTCACAGTACAGAGACTTGATATTTGTGTGCACTACTGTGTATTTCCACAATTGCTGAAGGATTTTAAATTTGTTTTAGCAGTCCCTGAGATTATAAAGCCTCGGGCTGAAGTTGTTATCATGTAGTTATCATCCTGCATCAGCACTAAAATGAAAAAGGGGCTGCTCTGAGGAAGAACATGATTAACCTATGACATTTCCATCATGGCTGATTTGTCATCACCGTGGTATTTGGTGTAGGTGCATGAGGCATTTCAATAACATGTTTTGACTGTCTTTTTAAGTGTGTTAAGGACAGAGGAGCACAGTGAATGGATAAACCCGAATAGGCAAAAAAACAAAGACAAAGTTCAGCATCAGTGTATGTGTGAGTGCTTGAGGAAAGATCATAATCAAATGTAATTTAAAGAATGATTATGCTTTGAAAAGAAAGAATAATAATGACACATTTTTTGCACATGTTTAGAGAAGACTGGTGGAGACAGACACATCTGGGTAACTGTTAGTTGAGAGTCAGGATGTCCAATATTGGAATTTTTGCTGATATCCGATACGCCGATCGTGTCCAACAGTTAATGTCCGATTCCGATGACAACTCCCCAAAAAAAACCTCTCCTGTTGGGAATTAGCCTCTTACTGTATGCCCACTTTTACTGTGATGCCCCACTGGATGCAGTGCACAAATTAACATTGTTGATTTGTTTACAGACAGACACACACAGACAGAAAGACACACACAGAAAGGCAGACACACACAAAGAGCTCTGACTGACGGATCAAACCATTGCCCACTGCATACGTTGTGCGTACCGCAGGGAACGCTGACTGACTTGACCGGAGCAGAGACGGATTATGTGGAAATCGGGGAGTGACACGCACAGCCAATCATCTAACAGACAGTCCCACGTGTGCTCTCTGCCTGGCTCACTGAAACAGCCTATTATATCACTGGACACTACGAGTGACAGGCAAACAGCCAATCATGTAACAGCTGTGTAGTTCAGTTGCGGCACCATAGCCGTGTGCGTTTGTTTACAACAGAACAGCTATAGTGAGAACACGTGGACTATTACTGTGCATCTGAAGCAGCGGCGGCAATAATAGGATTAAGCAGCAACGGTCCACTGCTATGAAATCCAGGCATTATGTTATCGGGTTTTCATTATCGGCAGAAAAACCGATAACAATATAGAGAGATATTACATTTTTATCTAATATCGGGTCGATATTATTGGACATCCCCAGTTGAGAGCCTACATTGATCACTCATATGTTTAGAAATGTTATGAAATGTAATGGTAGTTGCGTTTCTGCTCATGTACACACCTTCATTTCACGCCATGTCATGAACTATTGAGGTATCATCCATTCATCATGTTTGCAGGGGAGTCAGCGGGGCTAAAGATTAGAGGCCCTGGGCCCACGCTGGGAGTTCCTCTTCTTCATTCCAGCCAGTGGTTTGACAAACCAGTATGAGTAATGCCAGCCACTGGGAGACAAGTCTGTCTCTAGAGACAGAGATTATGTGTTCGACGGCCTTCAGGACTAACATTTGTTCTTCGGCTGCAGATTCGCCTACAGGCCAAGCAGTTCCACTTCACTTGCAGCTCACACTGTTGACAGTGATCTAACTTTTGATCTCAAGTGGAGAAGAATACACAATGGACTGGCGAAATCCAAGAAGCCGTTGTCTCCAGACCGCTTGCAGCAACCCTCCCAGGCTCCTCCTCTGGTGCAGATCACCAGGGATTCAGTCTCATGGGGAAGGTTCATGCTTTCAACCCATCCAGTTCCACTCCCTCTCTACAGACAGCTCAGCCAATGGGAGTTACAATTGCATCAGAGATGTAGATGCAGAAGATGAGAACCCTTGCTGGCATTCCCACACACAAACATGTCCAAGTATTATTTTTATTTGTGTGTGTGTTTTGATTGTTTTTTGTTTTAATTGGAATGCTTGTCCTCTCATGATTAACTCAGTTATATGGAAGAATTCACCCTTCCTTAAATAATTCAGACATGAATTCACTTTATGTGGCAAAACTGTAATTATCTCCTGTGTAATTTGTAAATTTCAAACACTCCACAAAAAAATCCGGCAAAGCACAACAATCTCACCCAATAAACTTTGAAGTCTTTCATATCTCATGCAGAAATTAACTAGGCTGATAAAAGGTAACACTCAACTTTAATATGACCAATCCTGGATTTACAGCTTAAATCAAATTACTATGGCTAATAGGTTTCCCAAATGATCCATGCAGGTTTAATGAATTAAAGATATAAAGATGATGATCTCCTCATCTGAAATCACTGCTTTTGTCAAAGATTTGTAAATGCTTTGATATTTGTCTCAGGATGGAGACACCCATGGAAACTATTCAAGATTACCCGTGAGTTTTATTCCTTTTTGGCCATTTAATTTTAGTGGTAGCACAATGAGGCGATGGATCTAGGATCAGTAGGTTTGTTTTACGTCATAACAGCAGCTAATTACAACAAATTAAAATAAGAAGACCACAGTTGTATTTCTCTGCTCCCACCACCCTGATGTGCCCCTGGTTTGATCAGGCTGTGTTTGATCTGAGATCTTATTCACAGGGATTATTCTTTCTATCACTTGCTGACAGTCTCTGTGTCTATCTGCCGTGTACTGAGCCATGAAAGCATGTTGTATTTCAATGAAAACCCAGCAACTGTGAGCTGCCATCCATGTTGTTAACTACTGTATCATTGCTTTTTTTTTTTTTTTTTGGTGTTTACATTTTTTTCTGTTTATTTCGGATCTTTCATGTGTTTATCAAAAAGCACAAATAAAAAACTGAAATGTAAAAAAACACTGTAGCATGCATGTCCCTTCTTTATAGGGACCCTGTGGACATACGGCACTATGGAGCTATCTCTATCAGTCAGTTGATACTGTTAGTATGTCATGCACAGGCACAAAGAGATGATGTTGATGATGATATCACACGATTACACTGATTGACAGCTGGTGGATGTAACATGCCAAGAGACATCACTACACCCCTGAAAAGAAAGGAAGAGGAAGAAGGCTAGCAAGTAAACATGGCTGTAAATAATGTAGGTTCCCAATTCTTCCATGAAGACTGATATGTCCTTCAAATACTGATAATACCTCAAGGAAACAAACACACAATTTGGTGAGAAACACTGAATCTAAACATAAAGGGTGTCGCCATAGCCACATATCCAAAAACTAATTTTACTGATTGGTTTGGAAAGTATGGAAGAGAGAAGACTGTATACAAATCTATAAGGCATTAAAGCCTCATTTACCCTAAATGTACCACTCAAACAAATGGACATCACAGGAGAGAGGAGAGGATGTACTCTTCATTTCTATCATATCCACACAAGGATGTACTGCAGCAGTCTGGCAGGTTCCAGCTGATCTGTCAGCTAATGATTTTTTACCTGAATGACCACTTCAAAGCTTGTGCTACAAAAGCCAGTGAGATATTTCATCAATATTTCAAGCTGATACAACAGGTACTATACAAACTACAGTAGAGCAGTAGAGCAGGAGGTGTTTTCTCAGCAACTACTCACTTCATCATCACAGTTATTATTTACGCCTTTTTAAACATTTACCCCGGGAAAGTATTGCTTCGAGTATCTCTCTCTTTCTCTTTCTACTAATGCCTTCACACACTTATACACATTGATTTACACTGGTATCAGTTGATTTATTTGTTGTTGGGTATAGGTATGGTAGAGACATAATGGGGAAACTAAAGATCAAGTGAGCCTCTTGTATCTCAGCTGCACTTATATGATCATTTTATTTCCCCTGTTAATCCAAGAGGCATTGTCACTGTTTCTAACAATAGGTGGGCAGACTGCAGATGGTCTGCACTGTCAGAGGGCTGGGATCAGGTCAGGTAGATACTGGAGATCAAAAGGTAGGTCAGTGAACAACCAGGACTATGATCAATGACACAGAAAGTCTCACCCCCCCCCCCCCTGGCAAGAATTGTGTTATAATTGTGGTTTTTTGAGGAGCTCCGCAGGCACCGAATCACCTACCACCTGTCAACACACATGGATTGTGTGTTAATGATAACTGTGGATACTATGGAACATCTCAAAGTAAGGATGTTACCTAAGTAGCACAGCTAGAACTTTCATTATTGTGTTCAGTGTGAATTACAGGTGAACACGTAATTGTAACTGTATCTTTTTATGTCTTGTCAAGATCCTGGCTGGATCAGTTAGGTGCTCACCCACTGCGCCAAACTTCTTCCACAGTCCTGTGACGTGCACACATCTGTTTCATGCCCCAAATTGTGGCAACAAATGAATAAAGAGCTAGCGCTTAAAGAGCAGAGTGGTGGAAAAAGAGATGTCACCACACCAATAAACAGTGTAAAAGAGAGAGCAGCAGCACAAAAGCAAAAGAATGGTAAAGAGGAAAGCGTCCGGAAACCATTTTAGGAGAAGGAAAGCAGAGATTTTTCTTTAATCCCTGTGAGGCAAAGCGACTTAATGGAAACTTCCCCTTATCGGGCATGATGCAGAGACCTTACCATTGCCTCTGCTTGACTTTGATGTGTTTTGAGAGAGCGAGACCACAAAAGACTGCTTCACCACATGCACGCACACATACAGCCTTGCAGCCTTTTAGTAGGCTACACAGTGTATTAGATCTTTGCTGCAAAGATATGGTGTTCCAAAAGAGCTGGGGTTATTGTTGTTCCCACTCTACACTCCATGTACATAATTTAAAAAGGCATTTCAATTTCAAATCTGATTCCCAGGTGCCCCCCCACATATATCTGTACTGTACACTAATATGGCTCTGCCTTTGTTTCCCTCTATGTTACGTTAGGAGGCGTATGTAAAAAGTTATCCAGAAGACTATCCGAAAACAAGACACAGGTGTAGTGTGATCATGTAGTAGTGTGATCATGCTCATTTAGCTTTTAGCTTAGAGAGGAGGACGGTGCCTTATGTTGTGGCTAAAGCAGCACATTTTCTGAGGGAGGCGAAAAGGGGTTGTTGCCTTTGTGTAATATTAGAATATAATTGCGCTGTTCAAACGCTGCTGCTTCCCCTGCCTTTGTTTAGCAAGAAAAGAGTGTTTAAAAAGCAATGTGATATCTGATCAATTAACAAACAAATCAAATGAGAGGCCATCCTTCATATAGTGATTAAGGGACAGACTGGCCTGCTTGATGCATGATTACAGTGCTGATAACGCTATGTGTGGAGGGGTTTGATGAAATATTAATACAGCTGTAATAACACAATGTCTTCGTGCGCTGCTCCAGAAAAGAAGTGGCAAATCCCCTGCAGAGATAACAGCAGCATTCTGTAATCACCATAGTGACAGTACTTCTGGTTTTAATCAAAACACTGTGATGATCATGTAATAATAGCTGCCCACACCAAAAACACTGCAAGTAAACAAAGGCAGAGACAGGCTGTCCTCTGCCACAAGCACTTGTCGATTCTCCTCAGTCACACATGGAGCCTTGATTATGGTCTACTTATGAAGCTCTCCCATCTAAACAAACACACAGACGAGATTTCGCGTGTCCTCTCATGTCGTCATACACACCTGCCATCACCATGTGTGGCAGGAGCAGTGAGGATTAGCAGCTCTACTGATGGTTATATGAATCAATAACATGAACGAGTACAAAATCCTGCTAAATCTTGGTATATGTTAGATCTGAAAAAAAAAAAAAAAAAAAAATATGGTGATAAATGGATTTGTCAAATGACACATAATCCAACATGCAATTACCACATGTGACCACAGGGGTCACCAAAGACAACAAAGCGTTAGAGATTAGCGATTGCTCTTTGAAATTCCATTATTACTAAAAAGCAGTCCTGCCCACTGATTTATAGCATAGCCCGATGTCTGGTAGACAGCACAAAAAGAGAGAGGAGTTCAAAAAAATAATGAACGACTTCAATCCTCTCAAACAATAGTATCAGATCACAGTGGACGTATAGTATGAACTCATCATCCAATTCCCCTTACGAGGATAGAAAACAGTCGACATGAAAGCAAGTGAGCAGAGAGAAGACAGAGAGAATAGGAAATGGACAGAGGGGAAAACAGACATGTGTTGTTTTTATATGAATTCTTCAATACTTAACACACACACACACAATCTCACACTGTCAGCACAATCTCACACAATGATGACTCTTTGATTAAACCGCAAACTCTTGGTTCAGTGAAACGTTTAGCTTTGCTGCAAATGTCTCAATCAGCTAAACTGGTATTTTAGTCAAAGGCTCACGTGTAGCTGGTTAAAGCCGAACACTGATTAGGTGATTTTAAAAAAAGAAAAAGAAAATCTGACAGATATTGAAATCTGGCTGCATCATACCCAAAGCAAAATGTAACATTTTATCTGTTCTTGAATTATGAACCTCACTCAAACTACAAGATTAGAAAACAACAGCGGATCACAGACTCCAGGATATTACTAAGATTATCTTTCCACTGGCGCTGTGCATCACCTGTCTCTCTCTCTCTCTCACTCTCTCTCTCCACACACACATGCACACGCACACACACAAACTCCTCTTTTTAGATTCAGATTTTATTCGGGCTGTTACAGAACACATTGCCTTTTGTGCATATTAAGCAGATCCTCTGTTAATGTTGCTGTGTCATCTCCATTTAAGTGTTAGAAGGGGGCAGTAGCTTGATCCCTGTTGAAACACCTACAGCTTTGCAGTGCCATTTTATTTTTATGTTCATTGTCTTCTCACACATGAGGATGTCGCCATTTAAATAAATAAATAAAAATGGTTTAATCATTTTTTGCCCCTCTGTCTTTCAACAGTTAAATTATGAACAGCATGTAATTATAACAAATGTTGGGTTTCTGCTATGACCGATCAGCCCATGTGTCTCCTCTGTCTTGTAGTTGCTGGACTGTTTAGAAATGCATTTTTTCCACATGTCATATTGATATTAAGTCAAGAAATTGAAGCCATATACTTGTGTTGTTGTTCCCTTTATCATGCCAGTATGAATGTGAAAGAATGTTTCCCCGTCTCTTTTTGCTAGAAGTGAAAAATAGGTGAGATATTGAATCTCGAAGGAAGGTTCAATGGAAGAGATTTCACAATATTTTTACTATATATTTGGCTGTTGAGCAGAACATACCACATTAATATGATGAGGTGAAAGCAGAAATTGGAAGCAGAAAATGTTTGAAAAGACTTTTAATGACTGAGACAGCTCTCACATTTTAGGAGACTGTAAATGTAATTTTCTACCTGGTCAATACAGACCTTCTCAGCATCTGGTAATTTCCTACATGACAGAGAGAGTGAGCTGTTAAGATGAGCTGCAATAGATATTTATTTGGTTTGGTCTAGCACTTGCCATGGCAATGATATACTGCAGTGGAGCTGTTTTGTGTCATCATTTAGTCTGATATAGCAGATCAGTAAAAGGAATCCACTCTGCCATGTTAAGATGACAAATTGCAGGGACGCTGCTCTGACAGAAAAGGACCCTAGTTGCATCATTCTCTTTCTTGCACAGTTTTGATCGAGTCAGTTGAGAGTACTTAGAACTAGTTGTGAAAATGAAATGGCAAATGAACACTGTCTTTAAACGAATGGTCTGATAAAAGTAGACGACACTCCACTCTGCTGAGATATTTGGTCTGAGGCTCGTGTCAGTGGGGAACACACAGGGGGGGTCTCATTACCAAACACAGACTGCCTCTAACTTCATAAAGCTTCTGATATTGCTTACATGCTATTGACTGCCTAGGGTTACCACCTGACTTGATGAATAACCAACCAGATGAAATCATACTCACAGGGAAGGATCCACATACATGATGCATGATGCAAGTAGCATGGTGAGAGGAAGCAGGGCATGGCCTCTGGGCAGTGCAGGCCTCACTGCTGGGATCCATTGACAGTCAACAACTTAAACTAAAGTAAAAGGGCTGCTGTTGTGTGTAACACAATAGGATAAACAAAGTCATTCCATTAATCCTGATGAGAAGATTAGATTAACTTTGAAAATCAGCACATTAACTGTCAAGTGTCAGATTTTGAATCTAATGACTTTTGTCTAGACTTATCACTCTTGCATTTGGTGCTCAGTACTGTCTAAAACAGCTGTCTAAATGGAGGTTTGTCACTGACATCAGTCTTTTCACTGCCAACCACATGGATATGGTGTATATAAAGTGTTGAGTCAGAATTATTTTAGTTCCTACGTTGCCTGAGGTCAGCGTGATTGGGGAGTGTCCCTAGCCTTCTTTATTAAGCTGTCGCTCATGATTCCGCATGCCTCTGAGTTGATGCCACACTCCCCAGGCCAGATCAGGACCAAAAGTCTGAGAAAAAAAAAAAAAACTAACTGAAAGTGAAAGAAATCAAAATTTGAAACTGTAAAAAAAAGTAAAAAAAAATATGCAACAGAAAATAAAGACCTCAAATATCAAAACATATATGGAAGTTAAAAATGAAAATAAATAATCTAAGTGAATCAAAATTATATTTAACATGAAAAAAACTTTTTGTCGACTTATTTTTATTTTGAATACATTCAACATAATTCAAGATCAAAACTTTTGTTTTTAGTTTCAAAGTTTACTTTTCAAGTACAAAACATCTGGCCCCATCCTGGCTCCACAAAGGATGCCTTTCTCTTTTGCAGTTCTGCACAATAAATGTTCTAAAGATACTTCTTTACTGGGTGAGATATGTCCTGTAAAACAAGAGTGCTGCAGCTGCCACTCCAGTGTTTCACCTCCTATGAAGCATTTATATATTCAATTCAAGATTGATGAATATATTGAGATATATTTCATTACTTTAAGTGCTTCAAATTTTACTGTGATATAAATTTTAGACCATAATTTTCAGCCCTATGAGTAATCAATGACACAACAACAATTTGAAAAAAGTCATTGACTCCTGTACTTGTAAGAAAACACATTGTTCAAAGTATCTTGCAAATATTGGGATTGTCAAATAATATGATGTCAAATAAATAAATCAATAAGGGACACTTCTATGACACTGTAGGTATGTAATACAAGTAGTATGTCATCCTCCATTCAGAGCCACTTCACTTATTGCAACTATGTTTGCTTACCAACAGTGAGCTTAGTGGACAAGCCTCATGTGAGAAAAAAGCTGTTGAACCCCCAAATTGCATTGTAATGAATAGAACAGATGTGTCAAAGTGATAAAACAAACCCTTTATAATGGTAATGTCAGTGTGGAGTAGCTATTTGAGAGATGACAGTAAAACATTGTGGTAAACACCTTTACAAGTCCATGTATGAATCACATCATATTTCATGTGGCCTTTAAAAAGGTGCTTCTTTGCGCTGGTGCAGTGACAGTGGTCACAATGGTCAGTTAATTAATCATGGAGAGTAAACTGAAACATTTGACTTCAGTGCTCATCATTCACTCAGTATCACAGTTTAAGTGCCTGAAGGGAGGTTAACCATTTCAGACTTAATGGGTCTAGAGGGAAGAAGAACACAACTTTAAAGTTAAGTCTTTTAAATCATTGTGATTTTACTCAGAGACATTCATCACAATGAGGACATACAGTCATGCTGGATGCCCTTCAGACTGGCACAATAAACTGTTCGTTCTTTTCTCACTCACTGCAGACGGAAGCAATAGAAATCAATTAAGCAAAACAGACAGTGACCAGGCTAGTATTGATGTACAGCAGCAAGGACAATGAGCATCTGAAATTACAGTATAGATGAAGAGAAAGGGGAAAAAAGACACTTGAATGCTAAAAATAAACAGGGGGAGGTGAAACCATGGTGTCAGATAGAATGCAAGGGATTAAGAAAATGATCAACCAGAAAAAGCTTGACTCAAGGCCCTTTTGATCATACTACCTGATCTTCATCAGCAGATAGAGTTCACTATATTAAATCATTTTCTCAGTTGTTATGTGGTGGTGCAATAGATCATCATTGATATGTGATCTGTACGGATCACTCTCCACGGTTCAGTACGCATGTGGTCCGCAGACTGGTTGATGAAAAAAAGAAACATTTTGACATTTTCCTAGACTTTTTGGATTTTATTCTGAACGACACACGATTCTGCCCCCGAAGCCGGCACTGCACTCAGTCACTCAATACTGTGTGGTGACGGGTGGTTTTTCAAAATCAGCGCAAGTGAAGACAGCAGAGGGAGAGCAGCGCCGTGTGGTCGACAAGAAAGGTAGAGTAAGTTCTCTGGTGTGGTAACATGAGGAGCAAAAACATATAGAGGGTTTTCTTTAACATTATAAGACTTTTGCACACCGCCTAAGTGTTTGGCCAGCGTGCAAGCTGATTGAACAGGCAATTAAAAACAAAACTCCAGTCGTCCTTGAAGAAGAAGCTCTGTGTCGCGCACAACAACAACCTTCTTGAAATGAACGATCGTTCGTTCTACCAACATGCATCAGTCTATTCATAAGATTGTTGCTGTTTCATAAAACGTGCAGCCCCTTGGCACCATAAACATCCCCTCCCCCTTACTGATCCGAAAAATTATCTGATCCATGACTCCAAACCGTGACCCCTATTGTTATGTGCTGTTACTTTTTCTGTGATATGAATTACATTTGTATACAAATGTATGTTTTGGAGGAAATATAATGTCTGGATGGATTATGTTCAGGGGCCATGAATGATTCACTTAATGTATCATTAAATGAAGTGACAACATCAGGATGAGATGGCTGTAGAGAGTGCACACTACCAGACACTGGGGTTTGTATCCACAGCTCTGTGGAGGTTTCTCTTGGTTAAGGTTCAGGAACGATTGAGGTAAAAAAAAAAAAAAAAAAAAAAGCTGCTGCACCTTGAATTTTCTGCCTGACTGCATGGTGCATATGAATTATTTGTTTTGAAGGTTACTGCATTTCGGACAGTCTTTTGCGACGATGATTATCACATGTTCATATCATTATGAAAGCCTGTAGTATCATTGCACAAGAAAATCCAATGAAACTGGGAGTGCTACTCCACAGTGATGCATACAATAATAAATACAACATAAAATACTGAATACTGAAAATTTGATTTACCATTTAGCACTAATACTAATGCATTTGCGACTTGCCAAATTAACAATATATCCATTATACAACAAATTTAGTTTAAGGAGACATTTTTCTTATGTGAAAATGAAGAAAAATACCTGAAAATGATCTTATTATTTAATACTTTGTTAAAACATGGAAAATGAAGTAGTCCATATAATATTATTGAATGAATGAAAGTCAGTATAAGATCTCTTCTTCTTCTTCAATAGAAGAATCTTGAGAGGAGCTGCTGAACAAAGATTTAGGTTTTGTCCACTGCCATTTCCAAGGGCACGACTGAGCTTTGATTTAAAAGATATTTTCAAATGTACCAGTTGGACATCTCTGTGTCTCTCTTTCATCTTGTCAACAGGTCAAAGTATCACTCAGCAAGAAAATGAACCATTAAACTGCTGTCAGCGCATGCACGCGTGTGTCTATAAATTCCTTTCCAGTAAATGAAAGCAATGTTCATTGTTCAAAAGCATTAAAAAAATACACCAAAGTTCAATAGGTAGGATTGGCAACACTGCTTGGAAGACATCACAGAAAAGACATGAAATACCAGCATGGCTGAGTATTGTGGCTTTGCACTGTCTCATTAGCAAAGCGTCTATGAGACAGAAAACTAAAATGAAGTTTGACCCTCTTCAATCAGTGTGACCTGCTTACAGTGAGTAAGTAAGTATCAACCTCGTCTCATAGCACTTGCCTTATGCCACCATGCCAGAGTGATATGATAGAATGCTGCACCAAACAAATTACACATGTCATTTTCTCTGAAAACATAGCAAATCACACTACACAATGGCCACTGAAGCAGGATATGTACACTCACAACAACTGCTGGTGTGTGTAATATATCTGTCAACAGCAAACAGTGAAGAGGCAGCTGCTAGCCTCTTGAAATCTTCTGATGCAAATCTGAAAAAGATGTTTTTTGCGGTGGAATTATCAAGGCAATGGAAATGTCAAGTCAAAATGTGAGGCAAAGACCAATGATTGTGTTGAGGCCACAATGGGACAACATGGGTGTATACAATGTCTATTTTTCATCAACTACAGTTTTTGTAGAACCATGACAGTATGATTGGGGTTCTGAGCTGCCAGTGCAAGTCTCAGTACTTTAGAAGAAAAGTTGAACTATTTGCTCTTTCTCTGATTCTTTGCCACATGGATTCTCCACATGCTTTCGAATAAAGGCAATGCAACACTAACACACTAATATTCAACCAAAGGCTAAAGATTGTTGAAAAAGCAAACAGGTAATGCTTAAAGCATACAAGGACAATATCTTGAAGATTGAAAAACCTTGTTCTGTCACCCTTTTGGCGTCTGTTTCCTGACTTTCCCAAGGTAACTGCTAAGACTGATGCCTGTTTCAAGGAAATGATTGGGCTTTTGAACTGTCAACAAAGGCAGTTTCAGCGTGGGTGTCAAGAAGTGCAATGGTGTTTTTTTTTCTAGGTTATTTTGACAGTGGCCTGTGTGAATCAGGAACAGTCATCTGCCCAAAAGATATCAATGGCAAGAGGATGGTTTTAATACAATATTTGTTACAGCAGATTAAACACAAAATCTGTTGAGAATGTTCTCATTGTAACAAACAATTTGCCATATTTACAACAAATATACTGAAGGTTTTATTGTTTTTTGGTCAGTGTTCGGAAAGCATGATCTATACTTGATATAGAGCCTTTTGTTGCTTTCAATGATTTATGTAAGATCTTTAACCCATCGTAATTTTCCTATTTATAGGTGAAAACAGACTGTTGTGTTTTGATTCTTCTGGCTTATGTTGCTTTTCCTATGGTTGCAAAATCAGATTAGTAGTTTTGACATGAGCCGATTCTGCAATGTTCTATGCAGGGTCATCCTTGCTACTCTAGGAAAAATAATCCACACTCATTCACAATAAACATATCCATATCCCAAGAGGCTTAAACTCAGTGACAACCTACAATATCCTGAAGATATCAAAACTCGAATGTCCCGTAACAGTCTGATGATGACTGCTGAATATAAAACCAAAGAAGTAAATAGGGTATATTTTGGCAGCCTCTGGTCCCATTAGAAATCTTTCAGTGTTTTTAGACTCTGATTTCGTTTTCACTAAGCAGTTTAGGAACATAACATTAGGCATCTGTCAACATGGAGCAATGCCAAGATGAGATCATTCCTTCCATTCCAGGGTGCACAGGCCATTCTTCATTTCTTTGTCTCCAAGCACTTAGATTACTGTAACTGAGACTACTGTAGACTGAGAAATCAGTTGACCAGCTTCCGATCATACTTTGGAAAATTAGAAAATGTGAGCATCTTTGCCCTATTTCAACCCCGCTGAGGTTACTTTCACTCTTTACAATCGACTTAGAATATTTTACGGCTTGTTTCTAGGGGTATACGTGGGCCTAGACTCTGCCTGCAACAAGTATATCTCTCTGTATACTTCAGTATTCATAGCTTGAGGTCTGCTAACCAGTTGTTGCTGACTGTCCCCATAGGCAAGCTTAAGACAGAGGGCAGGAGGGCATTTGTTATCAGGGCTCCAAGCTCGGGAGAAGCCATGTTTGAGGGATCTGCAAAAAAAACTTCACTGCGTTCTGTCATAGTATTATTAGACTTTTTAACTTTACTTTTAATTGGTTCTGTGTTTGGAGAATTTTCAACACGCAAAAGGCAGAGAGCAGAAAACTTGTCTGAAAAGTGATATATTAAAAAAAAAAAAAAAAGGTAATATTTTTATTATTCATGGCAGGAGAAGACGTATTGGCAACAATAACATTATATGAAGCGGACAGAATATGTCCCTCACTGACAGGAATGTGTCCTTCACTGGCATATGCCATTCATGTTTGGAATAATCTGATTATTCTGTGCAGTTGTGTGTTCTCCATGTTACTGTGCCCATGTGGATGTTTTATTGAGTATCATTTGTGCAATTTACACAGGATGCAGTTGGAGCAACTATTCCAATTACAATTAGCTAAACTGCAAAAAGCTGTGTGAGTGGTAATTAAATAGGAGGTAGCCTAAGAATCTGCCAAAATTCATGCAGCACTTTTACAAATGGGTCATATCTGATTAAAATGTACTGGTTCTGGCTTTTGGCAGCATGAGAAGCTAATAATAATAACTGGGTAAGATAGTATTCAACAGCTTTTTATATCAAGCTAAGAAATAGTAAATTAAAATAAGAGCAACTTAAAAAAAAAAAAAAAAAGCACATCTACTGTACAGACCATCTGGACTCGTGCCTCAGTCAAGGCTGAGCACTCATCTTTTTAGTCACATTCACAGTCTAAGAGTGCAATTATACCACAAACACAAATATGTAAAAATATTTATCTAAAAACCTGAGGTCATGTCACTGTTAAGAGTCATTCCCTGTGAACACTAAAGGAAGATAAAGGTGAGTGGTGCAGCACGGGGTATGACTGACTTAAAACATGAACACTTATTATGTGAGTGGAGAAAGAGTAGAAAGATAAGAAATCACAACCGTTTCAGTGCTTCAATCATAGGGCTACACAATTCTGAGTAGAGCTGTGAAGAGTATCGTTAAAACGACAGGAAGTTGGCCCAGTATTTAAACCCACAACAGAGAGGTAGGAGGTCAAATCCGTAATCACTTGTGCTGTCGAACTGTCCTTCAGGAAAGCATCAAACCCCCTGGCTACACAATGATTGGGTCTTTCTGGTAAGGAACATCAGCTACAGTAAATGTCTTGCTTGTAAATGAATTCTCATGTGGTTCTCTGTCGCCCTTTGCAAACAAATTTTCAACATTTGGATGGGTTATACTGTGACGGATAATAAGGCGCAGCAGACACAGGCAGAGGAGCTGTCTAGAGGAACAGTTCCAATGAAATGTTGCAGAAGTTTGGTTTTACAAATCAATAACAGCCAATTTAACATTTCCCTCTTCCTGGCTTTAACTGCCCTGGCCATCCATTTTCTGAAAACCACAAGATGTCCCTTTGCTGATACACTCTACTAACTCAAATGAATTTCCAATTTGGCTAAACTGGCTATTTTGGGGCAATAACACTGGCAGAAGAAAATAAAGAAAGCTCTCATTCTAAATCTGAGTGTTGTGGAGTCTGGGGACTTCATGTCTCTAGAAAACAGGAGACAAATAAATAAATCCCAGATTTGACAGCTCAGGCAGCCCCTGGTTAGAAGTGACAGCACATCAGCTACAAGTAAATAGAGGATAATGCATCAAACAGTCATTAATTGGACAATGGAGTCAAGGGAACACTCGGTCACTTGTCTTGAAGACAAGGTGTCCACTTTGGATTTGTTTAATCAGGTCCGTAGACATCCACTAGCTCAAAGTTATCAGAGAATGTTCCCTCTCAAACCTTAGTCACACTTTGAGGACTATGAGATTATATTCAGCACAAAGTGCAATTAGATTTGGATACGCTCTCAAAATTACTTTAAACTTCAAACTGTTGTTTAATCAAGGGCAAAAATCTGCATTTGAAAAGCAGTTTTTCTTACAGGTATGGCTAAATGACTTGTAAATATCTAACAGCAATTTTTGCACTAAAATGTGATCTAAATTGTGATTATTTTCTAGCAAAGAAACCCTAAGGTTGTGATTTATATAATATTGAACAAGGTGCATGTAACAGCAAACATAACAAACCTATCTTGTCTCTGTATTCTCCACATAAGAAAAAGAGTAACTTCTTTTTCTTATGGTTTTTAGCCAATCACTTAACCTGTCATGTTGAGGTCATACCTATACAGGCTACATCAGTGTTATACCCTCCTTGAGTCATCTTGAATCATCTTTTACAAGTGGAGATATACTTGCGCATACTGCTTGCCGGTCTGGCCATGTTTTATATCTGACCACTGCCCTCTAATGATACTGTCAGTTCCAGACTGTATCTGCTTGAACCAATATTACCTTGACAAAAGTGACAACACTCGCTGCTTCACGGCCTGTAATCATGGAGTTCCACATTCAGAAGTTTTAAGGTAATCACAACAATGATGTGACGAGCTTAGAAGTTTAACTAAGAGATTCTAACAACCTGCTTCACCAGCTGTTGTTTGTCATTTCTCAACAACTGCTGTGTGGCAAGCGAACTATAGTGCAGGTGAGGTGAGGTGATCACTGAGATGGTTGCTGGAGCACTGGGTCTAATCTTTGGCCTACTGCGAACGTACAGACAGTGGAAGGCAGAGAGTTCACTGACTGACAAAAATTAACTTAAATTAACTCACTGATTACATCTGATGGTTATTATGTAAGTCATAATTAGAACAGCACCTCTATTGAAATTGCAGTCTTTAAAATGTGATTGTGAATTAAAGCAATGAAGCATTCTAGCCTTACACAGGCTAATTAATATCTTCTAAAACTAAAAAACACAGTTTTCTTCTCTTCATTGTTGTCATTTTCAGTATCAGCGGTAGCAGTCATCATTGTTGAAGCAGAGGATCGAAGGTTTAACGTGAATGTTAAATACGGAGTAAATGAATAATTTCTGTGTATTAACCTTCTGCCTTCTATTGTGTAGAGCATGTGCCCTGTGGCCAAGAATTGATTTTTTTTTCTTTTGTGTGTGTTCCTGAGTGTGTGTGAGACAGACACTATTAATCACACTTTTAAATAATTTCCTTGGGATTGTATAGGATAAATTTGTAATTTTCACAAGCTTAGGTATACTTAGTAGGCCCGAAACTCTATCCATTTCTCCAGCCATCCATGCATTCAATTAGGAAGAATCCTCTGTAAATCCAGGTAGGCTTTTCAATCAGTGCACGCTTCTCCTGAAGTCATGCAGGAAACCTTGTAATCTACAAATAATTGGTGACAACTCAGCCATGTTCTTATACGCAGTGATGCCCTCTATGGAATTCTGCACTTTATGTGTATATTTTGTTGGCAAATATAATGCAATACATAGCAGAGAAACACATTTAGTGTTGATTTATTCATGGAAACTGTTCACATAAAATAGAAGCTGCACAAGGTAAACGCCTTCACCCAAACATCCCCTTGGCTAGAATACAGCAAAAACTTTATTTCAGGGAGTTGATAGGCTCTGTGATGCTGTCTCTGCTTTTTCTATTTAGTGTCACATATGCTGGCTGCTGAGATTCAGTTACTGCAAATTGTCTTCACTCACTATATTTGGGTGAAAGAATACAGTTGTTAGAGTTAAGGTTACAGCACTTTAGAATTGACTTTGAACATTTTAAGATTTTACTCCTGATTCAAAGCGTTGAATGGTCTGGCCCCTGCTTTCGTCTGTGATTTGCTAAACTCATATGTGAGCCTGAAAACTGCCTGCCTCCAGCAGGGCCTTGTAGTAAGGTGACCAGGTCCATGACTCGTGAGACCTCCTGCAGGTATTTGTTGAAACTGTGTCAATTACTATATTTGCATTATATTGTCCAATCTGGTATTGTTATATATTATTATTAATATCATTATTTCATCATAAAGCACCACAATAAAACCTAACAGTAGGATGTATTTCATTTTCTCCTCAGTGCACACACAAACACACACATACTTTGATAACATGTTTCTACATTTATTTATGTTGTAAAATCTACATTTAGAATTCAAAGGACCTAATTTGTTGCAAAAAAAGAGTCTGTAGTTTCATGTCTCATGTTAAATATTCTTTTCTTAATAAAAAGAAATAAAAGAGAAGAGTAAGAAAAGAGTCAAGGGAGCTGAGCTGAGTAAAGTGGGGCTTCAGGGAGATGTTGGAAGCCTTTTCATGACAGATTTTTGTGATTGCAAACAAACTAATATGAAGCAGGTGAAAAAAAAAACTACAGTTATTGGCAGAGCAGACCGTAAAACACCTTTTCTCACAGTTATTTCAAATTTGAGGAGCCATTAAGTGGCTTCTACAAACATTCTCACGATGTCGGAAAAACTGTGTAAACACTTCAGAGAGTTGTAGTATTATGTGACACAAAGGAAAGATAAATAAAGAAAAGAACACTAAAATGGTGCAACATGGTAAAGTCACAGTTTTGCAAGCAGTGTCTGTAAACAAACCTGCTCCTGGTGTCAGCTTTACAACATCCAGAACAGCTCTTCTGTTCTTCCCATGACCAGATGGATTGCCATTAAGTTCCCACAGACTTAACCACAGTCGCAGTACAATAAATGATCAGGGTGTTGAAGAGGGTGAGGAGAAGCAGGGGAGGTTAAAAGAAAAAGATGGGAAATGAGCAGAGAGCTAAACCCGAGCCTGACAACAGAAGACCGCTGGACAAGGGGACAAACAGTTGGTAAAATCAGTGTCTGGAATTGGTTGCTATGGATTTTTAAAACACATTTCAAGTCAACAAGTTCCCAACATGCTGTTGAAAAAGAGGAAGAAAAAGCACAGTCATTTTAGCTGTAACAGTGCAACTGAAATGAATTTCCACATTGCTCAGGTTGAGGAATCCAACATGACCCCACTGAACAGCTCCATAGGGTAAACATGTCATGTTTTTATCACAACAGCAAAGACAGATGAGTTGGCAAATTTTAAATTAAATCTGTATTCTGCAAGCCTGGAGAAACTTCACTCCTTTCAAATTATGCACTCTGTATTTTTTATGTAAACAAACATTGGGTTTAGATAATGTGTCCCCCCCCTCTCCTCGCCCTGAGAGTCATAATTTGTCAAGGTGAGGAGCTTTTCACAAGCTTGATGAAGAGCTCCATTAATGTTGCGGTTTGCGGAAGGGAAGGAAGGGGTGTTGGAGCTGAGAATACAACCGACGGAGGAAGGAGAATAATTGTTGGAAACAATTTCCATTTCATCAGGCCCCCAAGCCCAAGGAGACGGGGCCACAGTGATGAAAGGTGGGAGGGAGAGTGAAGGAGGAGAGGGAAAAGGTGGGGGGGGGCAGCTTAGGAATTAATTGCAGGGGGAAAATTATTACCGGGCTGTGAGCTGAGGGAGAGAGGGAGGAAGAGATGAGGTGTGGGAAAGGCTCAGGACGGAGGTGGGAGGTCAGGCATGACCGGAGGGAGGTAGTCTCTGAGGAAACAGTATGTGCAAACATCTCTGAACATACTGATAACAAACGAATACAAGACTGAACAATCTGTGCTGCTGTACAAAATTTAGTAACAGTAATAAAGATCTGCCTTCACATGAACAGTGTTTGTTTTAGCATCAAGAGGCTGTGATAAAAAATAATGTAGTATTATTAACTCATTTTATTCTTCGTTTAGGATTAACTCAGCAAACACAGCTGCACTGGCCTCTGTGACTTCAAAGATCATATCTAACATCATAGATGGGGGTGGTTTCCAACCCGACACTAACATGTCTCATGTGATGTGTATCTGGATAAAGATGTGAAACTAGACTTCAACATGTCTTATACAGGACATCAGAGATACAAGGTGACACGATCACTACATCACTGCACACACTGCACTATCACTTCCAGTTGACACAGCGAGGCGGATTATTAAAAAAGTGAGTAAAGATTTTTGTACTGCTCATCCGATTCCTCTATTACAGGAAAAAAAAAAAAAAACAATAGAGGTCGATATCAAAGCGTGTAAGTACTTCTTGAAACTTTGAGCTCGTTCTCAGCTTGAAGTTGACAAGAGCACTACTTGTGGTCCGTGACTCGATGCTGGCCTAGTCTGAAGGAGAAATTCAATTACACACAGCCACCATCATCTTGGCCTTCATTTAACTGTCATCGTTCAGTTTCACGGGGGAAGTTCAAACATTTCACCCCTGCTGATTGATGGCAGGTAGTTGGATGACTGGAATTGCTGTTCTCACCTCAGTTGTAAGACAAGCCACCTCAGCAGATAGTAATTGCGCTGTGCTCTAAGGTTCATCAAAGCATTAAGTTATTGGCTTGATTAAAGTTATTAGTCACACAGAGGGGAAAAGGAGCTGAGAGAACCCCTTTCCATTTTTAGAGTCAGAATAAAGACTGAGAGAGGACATCACTAAAGCGCAACATCAAATCTGGTTATTTACGTGTGGGTAAATATGGACATGGTAAGGTGAAGATAATGGATGTTGGTTTGAAGAAGCCTTACGTCGTTTACACGTGAGCTGGCATGAATTCTTGCATAAAAACCTACTAATTCATGCATGTGGTGATACTTGAGTCATTATCAGAAATGCACAAGTATCAACAGTATCTCATGCATCCATAAATGAGAAAGAATGACATTATTCAACACAGGAGCAACATTTTCTTCCATTATCATGACATCTAAGTTAATAAAGGGTGAGTTTACCCTAACTCAGCTCTTTCAAAGCAAAGTGAGATGAGAAGAGGTGGGCTTCACACTGATGGGCTTTACTGCTGTGCTTTAAAATGTTATTGTGGCATGCATCACTTCAGTCTTTCACCTAGATGCAATTTTTCTCAAAGATTCAAATCAAAGACAAACATTCACCATGGCAGGTGGTGATGACTTTTTCCCCTTGTGGTTATTTAGGTGAACTTCATGTTCAGTGTGTAATTGATCATAATTGAATTGACAGATACAAATATTAGAAGATGACCTCAGCAAATGCTTCACACAACAGAGGAAAATCGGAAATTGACTCATTTAATTACATGAGTAATAGTGTAATCACGAGAACTGATAATTAGCATGACTGACGTCCCCAAATTGCAATATTGTAGGATACACATTAATCTCTGTGTGAACATTTACAAAACTTTCACGCAGGAGTAAAGCTGGGAGTCATTCTGTCTGCAGACAAAAAAATTAGAATATTTAGTTCTGTCTGGGGTGATTTTATGAGATGAAAAGAAAAATCGAAATGAGAAATTATTTCCAAAGCTGTCAACACAGTGTAATCGCAAGGCTGTACCATGACAGGAATAAAAGGAAATGGTATGACATTAAGTCAGATGCCAACAAATGTTTTGCTGAAGTAAAAAAACAAAAAACATCCATGATTAAAATAGGAGGTGGTCATAGAGATGTCACAGTCGGAGAGATGGGTGACAGACCTTATTCATTACTTATCCATTATAGATGATGTAACACTGTGAATGTGTTACAGCTGGAAGCGGCTCACCTCGGTGAATTGATAAAATGTGAGGCAGCTGTTTTGACTATTTAAAGGCAATGTAAATGCCTTGCTCTGTGGTGAGACTTAAAACATTTCTCTTCTGTGTTTGACCTTAACTTCATGTTGAAAGGTCATATTGACACAGGATATATAACTTTCCATACTGTATCTACACTATTCAGCCTTTGCTTCCATTTCTTATTTTTATCAGACTAAGATATATATGTTTTGTTTTTTTTTTCTTTAACTGTCATGGGCTGTTTCCAATCAGTTTAAACACTCACAGATGATAAATTTCCATGACGTTTACTGGAAATACAACGAAATATGTGAATTATTAAACAAACCAAACACCACAGTATCTGGGCAAACAGCACGGCTTAGCTAGCCTAACCACGTAGTTAATACAATGTAATCCAATTAAGCCAAAACAGCAAGCAGCAGTAAAATATAGAGCTAATTTAGCTTAGCAACACAGTTAGCATCTCTGCGGGCTCATATTCACACAAACCCAAAAGTGCTTGATGGCTTCATGTTACAAGATGAATAATACTAACAGACGTTACGTTGGCAAACAGAGAGAAAGAATAGCTTGTTAAGTGAGGAGCTGACAACTGGCTGTGCTCACACAACTGTGGCAGATCACCACATGGCAAATTTACTTCCTGTCTCCCAGCATGCAAAGTTCTTATGTTGCTATGGTTACAAAAATAGACAAATCACACTGAACTGTGGCTGTATTCCAAAACCACATACTATAACATGTACCATATAGTATTCAGCATGCAAACAATGATGGAATATATAATATTGAAATCTGTCACATATCACTGTCTTGGCATCAATAGGGCGCTTGTTGCATGTCAGTGTAAGAGGGATTAGTCTTCACCTGATTTTACCATCTGTTGAACTCATATTGGAAGCCACTGTCTTGAGTGCTGTGAATGTGCACATCGTCATGATAATGATCATGATCATGATCATGATCATCATCATCAGCCTTTACTTCAACAAATTAAACTGTTATCTGGAAAAATTAAGATGTAGCCTATGTACATTAGGTCTAATTTCTGGGACAAGGAGCGTTTTAGTTTCTGTGCTCAGAAAAAAGTTTCTAAACTAGTGGCTGCCCTGATTTAAGCAGCATGTCTGCTCACACTGTTGATGGTGGTGAATAAAAGTGAGACTCCATTATACCACAGGAGGTGACTTTCCTGCAGAGTTATTGTCAAAGACAAAAGAGAAAAAAAAGGGAAAAGAAAGGAAAAGCAGTGTGATATTCAAAGGTTTGAAATTATGGTGTAACTTCTTGAATCACAGGTTGACAGACACACCTCCTACAACCAATTATAATAACTTTCCTAAAAGCATTAGTATGACTTTGGTTACCTTGGATACAAAGGTTGAGAAGGCTTTGTCCCGAGAAGCACAAGGACACATTTTATTGTTATTGATGAGAATATTAATCAAATGTCAAAAAGTTAATAAAGGCCAATAAATTAATTGATTTATCATTCTGATTTGGCTGTTAGATGGAGAACTCTGTGTATAGGACTCTGACATTGTCCCTTTCATTTCAAAACAAGTGCAGCAGCTAAATTGATGGGTGATTAAAGTGGGACAAGATTGATGGTTTCACATCAGCACAGCTGACCGTGACCATGTAAGGAAAGTTTATGGGCTTTAGAGCCTTTTTATACATATATCACTTTCTTTTTTTGCGTCATCTTTCCTTTTCAGACCTACTTATGCTAAAGATTTAACCTTAACCTCTGTAACACTAACATACCAGACCACCAAAAGACTAGATGTGCCAAATCAACCAATCAACCAATCAATTAATCCATCAATCCATCTATCCATCTATCTATCTATCTATCTATCCATCTATCTATCTATCTATCTATCTATCTATCGATCTATCGATCTATCGATCTATCCATCCATCTAGGACCATGGTGATGACTAATCATCAGGACTAACAGAAAATGCACAAAAATGAAGATATTGCATATCATTGATGTAGAAAAAGGCACTTTTATGGATTATTTATTTATTTATTTATTCCCCCATTTATTCCCCAATCCAATTTTTCAGTTGGCCAGAGTGATCTTTTTATGGCCTATAATCAAAACAGTTCTGGAAAACTGTTCCGTTTTATTCAGAATTAACTAACTAACTTACTGTATGAAATTGATACTAATAAATCTGACACCTGACACATCAGGTGTCAGATAATCATCTGACAAGCTCCAAAAACATTCAGTACATCCATTACTGTTTGGTTTCTTTCCTCATAAACAATCTTTGGCTGGGTACGGGCACCGACTTGTAGGGAGCACTTAAACCATTTTGCCTTGTCATCAAGTTGTTCACATACACAATAAAGTACAGTAAGAAAAGGATCTGCTTTTAATCAGCTTTATTTCAGCTGCTACTCATACATCACAATGGGCACAGATGATACCAATCCCTAAAAACAACTGGGAGCACATCAAGTATTAGCACAGCAGGTTGTGCTTTGTTCTCCAGCAGCGGGCTGGAAACAGGGAGAAATCTTTTGCATGTCCTGTTGTTTTCTTCTCAGCAAACTGTGCTAAAGATGTACAGTCATTTTGACACTGAAGCAGTGTGAAAAAAACACAGGTAATGTTTGAAGGTGCAATGCAGCTGTCTTACAGTAATGTTACCAAAACAACAACTACTTTAAAGTCACCAGCCAGTTTGTCAGTCAAGTCGGAGGATCAGTGACACAACGTCACTCATGTCACTTTGAAGACATGAGAAATCAATAATGGGGTTCATTCTCATTAATTCAATTTTGTTTTTATTTCTAACAGCAACAATTCTAATTTAAAAAACAAATGACTGTCACCTGCTTGCAAATCATTACTTTAAATTTGCTTTGATCCCCCTCTCTCCGTGAAGCGCTCTCTCGCTCCATGTGTTCACGGTAAACTCTGGCAAAAACGCGATTATATTGTCAACAGCGCTGCTGAATAGTTCATTTCCCACCTATCAATCCTCTCCTGTGGTGCCACAGAGCAATATTGTCCTGTTTACATTCCAACCAATAACACTGAGCAAAATGTGCCAACCTCACAGTCTTATCCTGAGAAAATAGACACATCCTGTTACAAATGCATGAAGGATATGTCACTAATATATTTCTACGTCCATTTAATCTCTATCACTGTTCTGAAAATCACAATGTATCAAGTTGCATTAGTGCTTACAACAAAAGCGCAGGCCCTTGCTTACTCCCTATAGGTAATTAGCCAGCCTCCCTGGAAAGTATTCGTGTTTTAATAAACTTCACACTTCCAATTATTCAGGAAAAGGTCTTTTAAAAGGATCTTTTAATTTCATCGTCACGTCTATGCTTGTCGACACCTCCCAGACGAGCACACCTTTGTTAATTACCAGAGAAAATTCAACACCACTCTGGAGGGATGATGGATCACAATATGCATCCTTCAAGGCAATTATTACTTTGTAGCACATGTAATTAAGTAGGGAAATATAATGTAGAAAATTAATTATGATTAATGGAGCTAATTTAAATGGACAGATTAAGAGCAGTGTTTTAATGCTCTCATATTTTACCTTTTTTATGAACGCCATCTCAGTCTGAATGTCCTCGCTGCTCCTCACCACACATCAGTCTCTGGAGACCTGAAGGGTGACAGGAGAGAGATGGTGCAGATGATAAACCTGTGAGGAGTTTAATTTAATATTCACATTGTCTGTGTATTTCAAAAGCACAAATCCCACATTGTCGGTGTTTGGACAAACAATGAAACGTTGCATGAAATCACCGGTGGCTAGAGTGAATGCTTAAACTCCCTCTGCATTACAGTCTAACATAAATAACACCTAAAAAAAAGGTAGGAGTTTTTTTTCTAAGACACTTGTTTATACTGTAATATACTGCTGTTTTTGCTGCATCAGTATTTACTCACTGTTACCATTCAAAGATTACATGTTTTGTTGCTTTTCCATGTCTTGGTCTGTTCAGAGATAAAAAGAAGAACTGAGCACAATCATGATGTAACGCATCATCAAACAGCTGATGAAAAACCTGCAATTATGACATTTGATTTTATTGTCTTAAAATTCTTTTCAAATACACTTGTTTGAAATACCGAGGATAAAAATTTGCCAAGACAGTGACAGCATCAACAGTGATAATGGACTATGGTTAAAAACGAATTCAAACAACTCAACAGATCAACATTAACAGCTGTTACAGCATAAGAGGTGTTGACTCGATATAAAAAGAAGGCTTTTTGGGGCAGAGGTTCAGACTCAAATGAATATGTAGAAGTGAGCAGATGCTTAAACACCTCCGCTGATCCGGCAGAGAAAGATTTGTAGGGTTTGGATCCAAGAGTATGCAGCTGCTTCATTGAGTGGTGAGTTTTCAAGGTTGTTTGAAACTGAAACATTAACTATATAGTCATTTTTTAGTCCTTAAACAGGCTTTTAAACAAGCGCTACCAGAGCCTGAGAGATACTGGAATTTACAAGGGTAATCAAATCTGATAATGACAAAAGCTCACATGGACAAAAAGCTGCTGAAATGTGGCTACTAGGGAACTGTTACTATGATACACACTGTACTGAGTGCGTAGCAATGGAAAAGTTAACTTGTCAATGCTCATTCAAGGACAAATGTGTGAACTATTATCTTTTTGGCATTTAAGTGTTGCATTTCCTCATCAGCCAACATACATACAGTGCACACAGAATGTAGTAGTGAAGATGCGATAGGATGGATTCATGCAGTAATACTGGTCAGTAGATCAGGCTGTACATCTTCTATTGTCCTAAAACCAACTGGAGGCCGGTCAAGACCTTGTCCTTACTCCTGTCTAGATTACGGCACCACAATTATGCAAGAGCCATACAGACCTTCTGGGAGGACTTGAGAGAAAACTACCAGGAGTAGTTCATGCATGTAAGTTTAACAATAAAGCTACATCTAGTTGTGTTACTAGCTTTTTTAGTTGGCATCACACATCACACATAGAAGGCACAGAAGCTCCCTCTAGATGAGACTTCATCTGCCCAAGCATTTACTCAGTAATGTCCTTGGTTGCCAAGCTCTACGAGCCAAAGACATGCATCAATGTTTGTCATTAATAATATTGAAAAATTGACATGTAAACAAATATGTCCATCAATTATGTTCTTTCAAAGCATTGACTGAGATTGAGTGGTTGGGTTTCAGCTCAACAGTTAATACAGCCTGTCAAACCACTAACACTGTATCAGTGGTTGGAGTCATTTCTCAACATCTTATTCATATGAGGTGTGAAATTAAACATGTAGTCTGCTGTATATCGCTTCATTTGATTGAAAACAATTAATATGTAAAATGCAAGAAGAACTGTCAGACTGGTGACAGAGAGCTTTATTTGTATGCATCTGTTTGTGTAGGTAGCAGGGAGACAAAGGTCAAACACTGTCTGGAAGACAATGGCCTTTACTTCAGTATTTCTTTTTCCGTCTTGACTGTTGCTCAGCTCTCCTGCAGTCTTTCACAGCAAAAATAAAAAAAAAAAAAAAAACATATTGCCAGTTTGAAAAATTACTTCTCCCTACCAGATAGGGAGTCCTGTGTCCTGTGTGCGATTTATGCCTGACTGCGTGTGATTTTGTCAGTAAGGACACGCTGTAACCATGTGTCTGTGTGCCTGGCTGCAGGACTGCCATTGTCAAGCTGTGCCTCTATGCTGCAACCTGTCTGACACTCCTCTCGTTAGTTTGCAAATGCCCCGTCCTACAAATGACAGGCAGACACATGGGGGTGTGAATTAGAATTCACCTCTAATCACTCTCTAATTCACCTCCTGTCACTCTGGAGGCTCGCTCACAGCACTCTTTCTGCCACATAAGCACTTTGTAGGTGAATGCTGATGTGAGGACTTCGACCACAAGACCCCTCAACACACACACACACACACACACACACACACACACACACACACACACACACACACACACACACACACACACACATACACACACACACAGTTAACTATAGCCTGCAGCCACACAGTCACTTGTACGGAGTAAACAAATACACTTAACTACATCCATAATCGCCATAGTGACCCACTGTAAAATGAACAAATAGACCTGTGTGTTGCTATTTATCATCATAGTGTATATAATTTACCAGATATTAATCTAGTTGGTTCCTCTGTGAGACACAAAACCTAAAATAATACATTTTATCATTTATTTCTCACAAACAAGAGAAATTACAAACGCTCCTCTCTGTGTTTCCCTCCAAATCTTAACACTCACTTGTGCTGTAACTCTATTCAAGCCAAAGAAGTGGTTAGGCACTTGTAAGTAATTTCAACAACTATTTCACCAGTGTGTTCTACATTTAGGTCGCTGTTGTTCACTGAGCTTAGTCGCTATGCTAAACCATTAGCCCACTCTGTAGTAATTTAAACACTGGGCACGAAGGTGAAATTGCTCTCTGTCTTATCAACATTCATTTGGTCTGAGAGCTTTTTCCCCAAAAGGTTTGTGTATTTGTTTAAGGCTGAAAGAGTTCATTACTGAAATTAAACATACAATATCTGAATTATTATGCAGGTTACCCACAAAAATGTGTCTGTTTGCTACATTAATATGCATTAGAGTGATTAGTGCATTAATAATAGTAGTACTAATAACATAGGCGAACAATTGTCTGGGAATTATGCTAAAATTCATAAAGGCTCATGTGTTAAAGTTGAAAAGAAAAAAAAAAAACTGAAGGTATTTTTTTATTACAAAAACAGCTTCATGGGTCAGTTTCCCAAACTGTACACATACACACACATGTGCTATATAATACTATGCAATATAGTTATTATCAGTGATGCTGTTGATAGATAATGGGTCAGAATAAAGCTTGCTTTCAGTGAGGTCTGCAAGTAAGGTGAACAAATTACTTGATGTGTCATTATATAGCCTATATCAGCATATATCAGCCATTTGATAATCAAATGATGATGGAGTCATTATTCAAGGATTTATTTTACAAGAAAACTGTAAAAGGGGCTTCTAAATTGCTTTCTAAAATGCAAGGATATTTTTTTCTGTTTTATGTAATTGTGAATATAAATTTCAAACTACACTTGTAAAACTATGGACATAATGTTTCCTGAAATATTTAAAAATGTGCAGCAGATTTAAATAATTGATCAGAGTCATAAGCTTAACTATGTAACAAGATAACAAGGTGCTCATAACAGCTTGTGGTTGTCAGACTGTGATGGGACACCAGTAAATAGATGGAGCTGGGTTTGATGAGGAAAAATGCTTATGAGACTTGCAAACTATTAACAAGGGAGCTGTAGCATTGTGTGTGTGTGTGTGTGTGTGTACGAGAGAGAGAGAAAGAGAGAGAGAGAGAGAGAGAGAGAGAGACATTTACGAAACACACAGATGGGTGTAGGCAGGTTGCTGCAGTAACTGTAAGTTATTAGTCACCGAGGACTGAGGCTGAACTCAATAATTTGTCACCTTGAGATGCTAAACTGTGAGGTAAACACAGGCTGCGATGTGCCCTGGCAGGCATCATCACTAAGATTACAGTACATTATTGGCTTAGAGGGACGCCATTATAATTACAATACAAAATGACACTTACATTTCATCTACTATGAGCTCAAAAAGAGCACATACAGTAGATTGAGTGGAGAGACTTCCTCCAAGGGCAGAGCAAAGGTTTTATTGCGTAGCTTATTCAAAATGAGTCATCACTGGCATTTCAAGCACCAAATTTCCTTTCACCCCTGTATCCAACTTATATCACACAGTGTGTGGGATAAACTCATGGCATCTTTTGAATAGATAAAGTTGCATTATGTAAGCGTTCAAGCAGACACAACCAGGCATTAGCTGCCATGGCAACAATGATCATTATAAATGTTTTTTTTTTTTTTTTCTAAAATATTCCGTCAATCAGTCAAATCGGGGGACTTACATAAACATCCAGACCTTTTTAGAGCGAGTGCCTTGCTGTGCTGCTAACAGTCAGGTTTTGCACCTGCTGGCAATGACTGAACATGAAGCTAGAGGCATGGGACAAAAACCCTGTTTACTGATTGATACAGCTGAAACAATGTGTGTATTTTGAACACGTGTGTAGTTGTTTAACTTTGGCTGGCTGTGCCCCACCAGTTCAACTGGCAGTGCTGTGTGCTTATTGTTAGCCGTGATCAGGTGACAGGATGGAGAGGGGTAATTTAGCAGTGTCAGCCACCTCAGGGACTGTTTTAACATCAGTGCTAACAGTTTAAAACTCCCTTTACAGTGAAAAATGGTCTGTTGTCTGTGTGAATGTCAATGCATTCAATGGTGCATAAGGATATTTTAGTGAGGAGAGTGTTTTCTGACGTCAGTCTTTGTAAACGCTGCTGTTGCTGATAGCTGACAGGCCGGTTTCCAATAAACATATCAGTTGTAAAATACTGGGTTGGATTCTATGCAGAAGCATATATTGCACAAAATTTCTGACAGTGACAGGTGAGCATAAGGATTTGTGTAAATATAAAGTAAGACATAAGGTTTCTCTGAACAATTATGTATTTGACACGTTTCATGTAGCGGCAGAAAAGAAAATATCATCAGATTTTATCTCTGCAACAGATAAAAGATGAGTTTCTGATAACACCATCCCTGGCATCCACTGAGCTTCCCACTTAGCTTGAGGACAGGTGTTTGGGAAATGCAAGTGAAGGGAGCAGAACAGGTGGGTTTCGCCTCTATGAAAACAGCTCCCCTATCTGAGTTGAAAAATACAGTGCTTTACTAGATCCATTAAATATTCTTACCACAAACACAGAAAAAAAAAAAAAAACACTCTGACAAAGTATGTTGGGCGCCATAGACAGTTGCATGTAGGTGCACCTCTCCATCTCTCGGCTGTAATGAAAAAACAACAACAACAAAAAAGAAAGCTCTGGCTCTGGGTGAAAAATGCCAACAGACGTTCCACAAGCTCAGACAGGAAATAGATTCAGCCGAGCAGACAGACTGGTCAAAAGGGCATCATGGATACTCTTGATAAGGAAGACTACTTAAACTGAAAAAGTTTCAAAATTCAAGTACCTGAAGATATTTGATCCAATGTAATGATTCACTTAGAAAACCGTCCAGCTAAATTTGTATGTGTAATAATTCGTTCTGGAGAACAATACTATTCAATAATGTAACTAGAATACTAAAACTGTAGCTTTGTTAGAGGAATAATCAATTGTTTTTTCTATTTGAAGAAGAATTACAATTTTCAAAACCCATGAGCCCTAATTTTAAATGCATTATTAACAGTAGCTTACCACTATGTAAATTCTCTTAACTGAAAACATTGTTGGTGCCCATCAAATTACTCCACCTTCAAAGACAACTGCCGTCGGCAAGTTTACTCAGCTGCAACTAATTAATGTAAGATGCGTGAGCTTGCCAAAATACGAAATGAAAGTGTGTTGTGTGGTTAATGCAACATGCTTGGGTGGGCACTATTTATGTTCAGCCAAAGACATTTTCCTCCATAAACAACCCCTCCAATGTATTTTTTAATGTTTGTGTTTATGTCCTTGAAAAAGCCAAACACAGCATGTAAAGGATATAGGACACAAGACCAGCCAAGTTTCAAACAGAGTTAATCATGGAGCCGTGTGAATAACAGATCGAGCTGGTGTTTAGTAAACCATAGTCTGAATTTCTATTAGGCTCATCACAGCCCTGAGCCACAGCTCCCAGTGTACGAGTGTCGCACCAATCTGTGAAGCTTCTCTAACTAAAGCGGGGTGTACACACTACAGGATCATCGGGCCTATTTTTGTCCTGATCTCCCCCTTCCAAACAAAGCCAGCAAAGGCCTGATTGTCTGATGTTTGCAAACAACGTCGTGTCTGATTTTCCTGTGGTGTGGGGCGTGTTAAGAGTGATTTTGTCTGGTCCGATCCGCGCGGATCTCTGAGCTTTGAGTTTAGTTAATTTGAAATAGTTTTAATTACGTTATTTGAAGAAAAGTTTAAGAAGTTTAAGGAAAGAGCGGTGGTGGACGGCTCCTCTCTCTTCATTGCAGAACAGAGAAATATAGAAGATCCCATGTACCTTCAGCCATCAGCCATCTTAATTCTTCTGCAAATGGTTGATGAGCTGCCAGACAAATGAATTTCCCTTTGGGGATTAATAAAGTAATTCATATTCGTAATCATAATCGTAAGTTTATTTGGAGTTACCTGTGAATATTATCCTCTTCTGCCCTTGGTTCTATGTACACAAACACTTTTTTATTGCTTAGCAATATGAAAAAAATATTGTGTTTCTCTGCCAGAAGGAAATTAGGAGACAATGACTCTATTCTGGTGTTTGTTATGTATGATTACTGCAGATTTTTACAAAACCAGGGGGGATAACCTACATAGTTCCTTTGCACATGAGTTATGTGCAGCGACTGAGACGTCACTGATCGGATTTTGGCAGAGTAATGAACCCCAGCCAGCTGCAGCATTTCAGATCTCATCAACAGATATCTACCTCTCAAAACAAAGTGACATATTGAATGCTGATTGGCCACTAGAGGTATCATTTGTGTGTGATGCTCCATTTAATGTCGTGTATGGTGGATTCCTGGAAGCACTTAATTGAACATTCTTTTACACAGCGTTAGCCTGAGTTTGCTGCATAATGACAATAATATCACTCTGGTTGGATGTTTAGGGGCCACAGTTTGTTTTTAAATGTGCATATCACACATATATGACAGCTGGCAGATCTTGCTTGACACATTTAATTTTTTAGTAAATAGTTAGCCGTAGCTGACTGAAGAGAAAAGAAAAGAAAGTTTTCATCAAAATCTGGAATCCCCACAATAAGTTCGATACCTTCCCATCAAATAGTAGTGAATAGTAGTGAATCAAATAGTGATTTGATATGACAGGGCACAAAAATGAAAGAAATGTAAATGTAAATGATAGTGTTAAACACTCGTGACTGTCTTTACATCAGAAGAAAAAGGTGGTAAATTATTTCCTTTCCAAGCTGAGTACACCGTAACAGAAAGAAGAGGAGAAAGTTAATTGGCTGTCTCCAGGCCAACTGGGATCTCAATTCACTTTAACATGCAAAAGAACCACTAATTATAGGACACAATGCATCACTATCTTCTGGCTCACTGCATACTTTGCAGGTCAGACAATCAGATGCTCCCTGTAAAATCACAGCAGAGCACATCATGGAGAGGCTGTAATTAGCCTTCACCCCCCAATGACATGAAAACCTGGGTGTTTGAAAACATGCTGAGTGATACCATCTAACAGAAAGATCGTAAGGCTGTCTGTTAAAATTTACATTCATATACAAATCATCTGCAAAGCAATGTGACACCACCTTGAGCACATTTTGGATAAGTCAATCTGTTGTTCAGTTGATCTAGACCTGCAGCTTCTCAAACTAAACAGATGGTCATGAAATTTTGTTCACCCATGGTCCCCAGAGGATGAGACCGTGTGACTACAGTCATCCCGTGACTTTTCCCTTTGTACCACAGTGATACTGACATTTCTGATTTTGAATTAAATGACTCAATATCTACAGGATGGACTGCCATGACATTTGGTACTTACTGCAGCCACTTTAATAATACAGTTTCATTCCTTCAACAATACAAGATTCATAGTTGGGTGTTTGACTAAATACAAACAAAACAACTCTATAGGAATGTAACACATATTCCTATTGGCTGTAGCTGTTCTTGTGTTCTCGTATTCTCGTATTTTCTTGCCTAATTCAACATGATCTACTACCACTGTACATTTCTGTAGAATTTAAGTGACACATTGCATTTAACCTAAAAAACAAGACAAAACAAAAACAAACAAACAAACAAAAAACACACAGCAAACGGAAACTGTGATTCATGCAAGTAGATATTTTAATCACAGTTGTGGGATAAAGTCAGAAGTTTAAAACAGGGTGTCCCAAAGTGAACAGTGGATAAATATTAGGATTATAGGTTTGTGAGCCTGAAAGTAAAAGAAAGAAAAACAGCCAAGGTCAGAGTGGGCTGCAGCTAGCTGAGAGTTTTTGTTTACTGTACCTGTTTCCAGAATAAATGTAATATTTATGAAAAAGTAAGCAGCAAAGTTAAGAGCTGTCCTGGCATGGTTCACCCTGCCACAGACAAAACGCTATTTCCAAGGTCAAGAATGCAATGTGCATTGTATTTATAGAAATAATATATTACATGCACTGAGATGCATTCTCAAATTGATAAACAGTTTCAGGAACTGAAGCAACAACACTGAAGAGTAAAACTTTTATCTCTGATTTTTTGGAAGTAATGGATGACAACTACATGTTTTAATTAGCTGTAGAAGAGTTAGTGCCATTTCATCTTTACCAAAGTGTGGAAGAAGAAACTTCACAGGAAAGGTCGCGGTTTTGCTCTTGACCTCTGTTAATCAGAGACTTCCTAATGATCAGAAGTAAAACAAAGTCTGTTTGAGGATACTGAAGCAAGGCTCTTATTACTGCTGCTGTACTTGGACAATCATGAGGTAATGAGTTCTCTCAGTCCCCATCACCTTTTAACACAAACAGAACCATACAATACAACATAAAGATGGTGTCAATTATATATATGTATATTATTATGAGGTAGTCATAAGTCTACAGAGCTGCTTAAACAGACTGATGCATTAGGTGAATATTGGAAATTATCTCCAAAGTGTGGCTGAATTTCTCCCAGGTTGAACTCACTCACTCAATTCTTGGTATTTGCCCATTGGAGCTCCCTTCAATTTGTTCTCTCTGTGGAAGACAGTCCCACTCTATTTTATGTGAAGCTATTTACAGTAAGACATGTTATATAACTAACTTTAGCTGGAAATGAGATCAAATTTGATGCATAATTATGTGTAATTTATAAACTGATCAGATATTCTCTTTGATGCCCCCAGTCATTCTGCAGCTTAATGCAAACTGCTTTAAATGAGTGAGCTCACAAACACAGTTGTGTGTTGTCTGCTGAAAACTGGCACAAGGCTTTAGACTGTTGCTGTCTTATTTTTTGGATTACAAGTACTACATAATGCAAATGTATTTCAACAAAAGTGACTGCATGAAGGAGATGGGTAATGAAAAATAATGTAATGGTAACTTAATTTGATTTAGAATAAAAGAAAATTAACTTATTTACCAATCACTGGACAAAACTACTGCAGAAAAAACTAACAAACCATGCATCAAAGAAACTTTTATCATCATGTTATTATGACCCTTTTCATGCAAATCATCGGGTTTCATGAGATTTCCATTAACATGGGTTAGTTATAACATTTAATGCTGTTCAGTTCAGTTTCCACACTACAGAGAGACAGTAAGGCACAGAAACAGGGAAAGCAAAAAAAAAAAAAAAAAATCAAAGTTCTTTACCTTCTCATGCAACGGAAATAACACAATACATGTTATGTTTACATGTTTCATTCAGTCATTCATACAGGTCTCATCACCACCCACAGTTTATTTCACAGTGGTTAGTGTATTGGAGAGTTTGACACATTTCTTATATGAAACCTGCTTAGTGATGGTAATTAGTAAGGAAAACAACAGACTTGGGCCAGACATGCGAACATTTGTCTCTTAGTGTCATGGGTTGCCACATATTGTGGTTTATAATGACAAGAGAACTCAGTTGAGGGTGGAGACCACCACCCTTTATTGGCTTCAACCTCCACACTGGAACATAATTTTGCAGGTCAGAGTGGTTGCACCCCAAAATGCATATCATAATCACACAGCACGGCCAGGTTGCCCACTGTCACCCACAGAGTAGAGCCATACATGTGGGGTTGTGCATCCTTTAAGTGTAAGTGCTTTACTGCTTTGTCTCATTTATTTTAACGGTTCAGCTTTTAATTCCTCAGCTCCACCCAGTAATTGCGTTTGGACTCCGTGTGGAGTCAGTCTGACCTCTGGCCGCTCACATCACTAGCTCAGTAGAAAGTGTGGCATGAGTTGGCACATAGATTTGGGCCCCTAATGCAAGCTCAGCCTGAGTAAAATTACAGTCTTCAGCCACCTGAGTCTGCTTCAAATGTCAGCAATTCACCGGCTCATGGAAAGGGAGGAGGAGGTGGTGGTGTGGGGGAGGTTGCAGAGTTAAATGTCAAGTAACGCTTTTTAAACTAATTGCCTTCAGTGTCTTTGGAGAAGCCACTGTGGGCTGGTGCTGATTAGAAAAGGCAGCTTCATGAATCTGACCACCTGATGAGCAGATGGGTATTGTTTCACTCTCATGGAAAAATCTGAGTGGTTTAACAAGAATGTATTTGTGCAGGGCTGACCATGGGGCTCATTTTGTGTTACAGCACATTTGGTTTAATAGCTGTCTGGTTGTTGCTCACGTACACCTTTTCTGCCGTCAGGCTTAAATCATTGGTGTCATCCTTTCTGTAGTGTGTGTGTGTGTCATTCTGACCTCATGGGTCATTTTTTTTGTACAACAAACAAATTCATTGTTTCCCATCAGATATGTGTATAAGAATTACAGCGCCTTGACATGTACAATCTCATTTTCGAGGGGATCCTTCAGACAAAAATGGTTTTGGCCATGCAGACAGAACTAATGGGATCTTTTAGAGTTTTTAAATGACAATAACATAATGTGAAATTGCTCTCTTAACCCTCCCAAAGACCATGTAACAACATTTTAAGATCAACTTGAAAGATGTTTTAATAGTGTTGATAATCAGGGAATCATTTTTGTGCTGCATCATCTCAAAAGTGTCTTTTATATTATTCAAAAGAAGTATGTATATACATTGTATATATATGTACTGTATATACATACAATGCATGTCTTGCACGATTAAGAAATGTTCTCATCATGTCCAATTTCCCTCTGCTTATTTTGAAAGATACCAATTAAAATGTTCTGTGAAATTACTTTAAAGAACCTGCTGAAGTGGGTTATTTTTATTATTTCTTTGAATGGCAGAGCAATCAGAGAGCAGTCAAATTAAACTTGCTTGTAATTAGCTTGTAAAATCTTAATCATCTAGGATTACCCCCACAAAGTTGTATGCCTGAGCCTTGCGCTCACAAGTTTCAGATGATATGCCTGTTTAAGTTCAGTCAAGGTGTTACTAGATGGACAGCATGTCCACAAGAACAGGTTGGTGGGGTGGACAGACACCCCAAAAGAAACAGAAATAAACATCATTCTGTGTCATGGTTGTTTTTTGGTTTTTGAAATTGTGTAAATGTGGGTATTGCTCTCCTCACAATTAAAAAAAACAAAAAACAAAGTACTACAAAGAAAATGGGTAAAATAGTGTTACTGCCCAATGGCATTACTGTCCACAAACAAGTCAAACTGTATGAATTATACATATTCATCAGAGGACCAAGTAACGAATTTCTGTCAAGGACAAATTTTACATAACATTTTCTAAATAAGATAAATGAATGAGTTTGAATTCCACATTTACATTCCTCCTGACCCCTGTTTTTGAATAACAAACCTCCCCTTGGTTGAACATGATGTCATTTTTAGGTGCAGTTTTCAGAGGAATGGGAAATGAGTCAATAATTAGACAGTGACAAGAGTGCAGGACTGCAGTCTGCTTTAGTTTCTCATACAGATCTGAAATGAATACCAATTTAGGGCCTTGGCATGCAAATTTAAACTGCACAGAAATACATTAAGATTGCTTTTTCATCTGGCCATCTTCATCTCGGTAGAGGAAATGACTTATTTTTCTGCAAATAAATTCATTCACCGAGAGTTTAATTAACCAGTGATTCATGATTTGGGTTAAGCCCAACTCTCCCAAGCTTTCAGAACAAATCTCATTTTCTAGGACAACATTGATTCTTTTCTCTTTTTTTTCTCCCTCTTCACTCAACTGATTAGTTTAATGCACATCTGACTCAAGATTTCCTGTCATGACTGAATACAGAAATCATAAATACAGGGAGGGAAAATAATTCACTGTTCAACTGTACTAATAACAGGAAGCAGAAATCAGAAAAAGGTATAGTCCAAAGCATGATGTTACATATTTTAACACAGTTGTTCAAGGACTGTATGTGACTGAAGTGCAGAAGTTTGTGTTTCTGCCATGTCAAGCTTGTATGAATTAAAGGAACACGTCGTACCTTGGCAGCTAGGTACAAAGGAATGCCTCAAACTACTTAACACAGAAAGTGATGATAGGGCTGGGCCGTGTGTAGCAAAAATCATAACTCAGTATTATTAGGCTAAATGGTGATTAGATATATCTTTTTTTTTTTTTTTCAATGAAGTACAGGCCAATGTTCAGTCGTAACAAGCTGAGCCACACACTCTCAGCTCTTTTATTAAAACAGACTGGGGTCAGAAACTAAAAACTAAAGACAGTGTTTGAAAATTATATTAAATAAATAGCCTATATTAAATAAAATGTTCCCATTTTTATAATAGTACCCCAGAGTTTTCAACAACAATAACCGCATGATTAAACGAGAGAATTCAATTACAGGTTTACTTCTCCTGCTTAACAGAACACACAGCTGTGCAAATAACAATGAAAATGGAAACAGAACTGCTCATCTGCTCTTCTATTGAATCCAAACCATCTCCAAATAACTAAGCTACTGTTTTCCTTTTACCAAAGCAGGTGTCAGTGTTTCCCACAGTTTGAGAATTTACTTGTGGTGGTGGGTGGCGCAGCGTGTGCAACCTGTGCATGCAGAGATTCATGCAGTTTAGAGGGGGAGAGTGTGTTATTTACAGACATCCCCTAAACTCCTCACATGCAGGCTATCGCTAGATTGGCTGCTGTGCACAGACGAGCCAATACTCCCCACACAGGTGTGCGGCCTGTGTTTAGGAAACACTGAGCTGTCTTTAGCAGTGTGGGCCAACAGTTTCCCTGCATGTTACAAACACAGAGGGTGAGGCGAGGGGGGGTACACAGCATGTAAGAAAGGAGAGATGCAAACTCTAGCACTTATGCAACATGAAGCTATTGATAACAACAGCCCTGTCTCGTCTCATGTGAGTGTTTTCGTCAAATATGCACTGGAGATGCAGTGTTCACTAGAGCAAAACCCCTTGATCTTGACCTTTGACATTAGCCATCAAACTCTCTTTAGTCCATCCTTGCCATAACATACATTGGTAAATTTATCTGGAAATGGCTTCACTATTTCTTTCAGGACGAAATAGATGAAGGAAACAAGGTCACATAGCATCAAACAATGTTAGACAGACATAGTTCTGAGACCTGAAACAGGCTTACATTTCTATGTGTAGTGGGTAATTACTTTTACAGGTGCCTCCAGCTACTGAGAAGTCCTCATTGACCGCCCCTGGCTGCTGAGGGTGCCCTATACAGTACCTACACTAGCTTGGTGCTTCTGGGAGGAGCTGTAATTGAGGTACACTCAGAGTTACCATCTGGAGGGGCTCTTCATGGAGACAAACACTATCTCCCTGAAGACAGACCTCTTCCTGATGCTGCAGACCTTGAACCACTTCCACATGTCTTTGAGGGCTGGTTTGATATTCCTGTGCACTGAACCAGCAACTGCCCTGCATAACAACATACAATGGACTGGAGACAGCTGGTGTGATCCCCCTGCAAGATGCTCTCTAGAACTGGGTGTTAATGGGTATTTTTTGTTCGTTTGTTTGTTTTAGTTGTTCATTTGGTTGCTTCTATTGTAAAATTCTTTGCCAAATTTTTCTTTGCTATATTTTCCCAGCAAAATGTCTTTGATACTGTTGAATAACTTCAACCACTACTGTTGCAAACCTCAAGTTACTTCTGCACATATTTGTAGGGCTATTTGTTGTTTGTAGCCAGACTAAATAACAACATGCAATAGTGAAGACACTGAGCTCACTCAGGGTCATGTCAGAAAGCTAGTCCTCCTGGTAAAGAGGTCACTCCCAGGGTGTGTAGTAACAACTGAGTGGGTAATGGTTTTGAGAGACCTCCAGCTACTTCTGTTCACCAGCTGGTGTGAGCCATAGCATCACCCAGTGCTCTGTAGTCGTTAATAATGCCACTGTTCACCTCCTCACTTGCCACCATCCAATCTGCTCTGTTCAACAACATCCAATCTGCTCTCCAAAACAAAGGCTCGAACAAGCAAATGTCCTAAAGTTTACTCCCACCACTTCTCTGCAAAAGCTCAATACAGGGGTCTTTTGATTTAGGTATTTCTGACACGATAAATCCCGTTGCAATTCAAATGTGACCCGATTTAAAATTAAAATGCTAAATACAGACATCCTGTGAACTTGAACAGCAACATTTGCACAAAAAAACTCTACTTGTTTTTCACATCAACTGCTCTCTTCACCATGCCACTGTTGTAGAAGAGAATATTTTCTAGTCATGCATCAATGTTTTTTCTCGGTAAAGATGCTCCCTGCAGTGACAGAAAATAGCAAACAGGCTCATAAAATGGCAGTGTGTTGAGGGTACTAGCATACACTATGTGTTATTAATGAAGCATCATAAGATGACATTTCAATCAAATATTGTAGACTATAGCCTAAAAGAATTAAGTATTGGTAAGGATTTCTTATGGCAGGCATTTTGACTTAAGTAGGAAGATAAAAAAAAAAAAGTCTGTATTTCTATCTAGATGTCTACTAGGGATGACTGATTAATCTTATTTTCATCAACGTCACAATGTCAACATGCACCATAAACACATCGCAAAAGGTTGCCTCAAATGCAGTGAGTGAGTTTTATTTACAGGTGCCATGCCTTCACACTCACTTCACACTCATACACCTCATACCTGTAACCTGAGCGACACCGCTAGAAGTAAGGTAACAACAACAGTGGTGGACTTTTTTTTTTAAGCAAATTTTAAGCAAATTTTGTTGCTCCTGTCAGTCTTTATATTTACCAGTCCTATGTGTGGGGATGGTACTGTTTTCATCTTGTGTGTTATAACAAAATGGAGACACTGGTGGAGACACCTGCTGTAGCCGAAACAACCACAGAGGCCATTTGACTAATCTGGCAGGTGTTTATACTAACGCTCGACCGACATGGATTTTTTGGGGCCGATGTCGATATAAGGGAATAAAAATTCAGCCGATTAAAGTTTAACATTAAAAAAATAGATACAACATTACAACAAAAAATGACGACAAATAGCTGCTTCTGATCCCTTAAATGTAGTTCAAATACTTGTTACAAAGATATAAATTGAAGGGAGAACATTTTACTATTTTCACTTTTACACTTTTATTGTCAAAAATTGTCGTGTTGATAAACCAGCATTTGAACAATTCTAAAGTCAACTGAAATGTTCCTCTTACATTATTCATTTACTTCAGGACAGCAATGCATTTCACCTCTACTGGATAAATAATAGCACTAGCCATCAATTCTAAGTAAAACCAAGTCATATTACCTGCACTTTGTTAGTGAAAGTATGTGTTAACTTCAGCATCTATGGGCCAACATTTGGCCAACTAACGATTATTCTCAAAGGGTTATAATCGGCTGATTAAATCGGGCGGTTAATCAGTCGAGGCCCTAATTTATACAGTATGTCTCTGTCTGTGGGCAGATGTTTGTCAGAAATTGTCCTTGTTATTGTTGAAGGACTTGAAGTGTTTGTATTTCATGGGGAGACCACCCATATTCAAAATAATTTATTCTTTGATATTGTTATATGGGCAAGCATTTAAGCAGAAGAAACCAACAACACAAAGTCTGAATATTGATCTTTTGTACAACCTTTAAATCACTACAGACTAAATGAGCTAGCACTCCATACTCTGAACTCATATGCCCTCTTAATCACTCTTCCCGGGCAAGTGTGGTAGCATAATTTCCTGTTCTGGATGAGACTCATGTACAGACAGCACTGTCCAGGCCAAGGCAATCTGCATATTGGAGAGCATGGGGAAAGGGCCATTGAATTACCATTTGGCTGCTGAAGAATAATTCTTCATAAAAAATATAGCAATGTAGATTAATTACATCTAGCTATAATATAAATACTGAGCCAACTGCAACCAGAGTTGCAATCTATGTGAAAGACCTTTAAAGATTTAAGATTCTTGAAAAAATAGGCTTTTGCTGGGTTGTTTGTTTAAACCACAGTCTCTGAGATATAGTCCAAATACATTCATTCTGGATCCGCTCTTGCACTAAGTGAGAAAAAGTATTTTATTTAATCGATTATTTAACTGGGTGATTCCCCTGTCCCAAAAAATAAACTTTAAGGTGATAATTTCACTAATTGCAATTCATTTGGTGTGTCTAAGAACGTCTCTAGACTGTGACAGTTACAGCAATGGAGTCTTTTTTGTGTACACAATACCACTGCAAATAACAGCACCAAATAACAATGTGCTAATATAACCCTCTGTGGACAGAGTGAGGAAGGGAATCTGGATCAAATCCAGCTAATGAGAGCTCATTATCCAATAAAACTATTACTGAACAAACTATTCATTAAATGCACCAATTAATATTTACAGTTGTTTATTCTTTTTAAACTATGAATAAATAACTACATCGTTTGACTGACTGCAGCTCTGTAATGGTAGATTTAATCCAATTTATTTACACCTATTTGGACCACACTAACCCCTAACCCTATCACTGATATATAATGCAGTAAGTGTAGTTACGTGTGGTACATGTTTTTACCTGGGCCACCATGCTAAAAAGAATATAAAGAGTAAAGTCTGTTCATGGAGCCAATAATAATATCAGGCTGATGATTCCCTTTCATGCCTGAACACAAACATGTTTTACATGTGATGTAAGAATTGTGAGACAAATATTTTACCATTCACAAATAAACTGGTCAGTGTAGTGGGTGAGCATGGTGTAGCATCTGTTGTTCGTCAACTACCTATAATATCTGGGGTGTGGGGAGTGCAGTCACTGATCAGCCAACATACAACACATAATCAAGTGCTCTGTCTGTTATTTATTCTAAACAAAGTTACTAACATAAGGTCACATAATGAAACTTCAGCCGCATTCACTCAATGAATGTAATGCAGCTGAATTTGATGCTTTAACACTAGCAAAACGGTGATTGACTATTCTGACTATCAGTTATTTTTCCAAGTACAAAAACCAAGATTTGCAGCTTTAATTTGTCATTTGTCATCTGAAGACATCACCTTAGGCTTCAGGAAATTTACAATAAGAATTTTTTTTTTTGACATTTTGGTCATCAATGTGGTAACAAAAGAAAATCCATAATGGAAGCAATCATTAGTTGGAGCCCTAGTTTAACGCTCTAACAGCTGGTAAATGAATCCTTTGTTACATATCCTGTTTTTAAATGTCAAGAGTAAACTGCTGACATTTATTAAATAAGAGTAAATAGAAATAATTTACACCTGTGGGATGTTTTTTACTCTACTGAATCTTATAGAGGGCAGCTGAGGGCAGCAGTTGAGTCATTGGCTTAATATATATTCAAATAACTTTTATTTCAGTCCTGTCAAACACAACAGCAGATTTGTGGATCCACTAACATGGAGCTGTATTGTGCATTTGTACTCCTCTCTGAGCCAATGAACCGGAGGAATGAATTCATGCAGAAGGAGGAAAAGTAAAATCTACAAGTTATAAATTGCTGTAATCAAATAATAAATAATAAGCAACAAATTAACGTAAATGTGATGACAAGACAAATTCACTCTGGGAAATATTGCTGAGCTAAGACACTATATTTCAACAACACACTTTTATTTGCTTTCATTTCTTTCTCCAAAATTTTAGTGCTTCATCAAAGGGTGCCAAAAATAAAAAATAAAAAGGCCAAAGTGTCCATTGTGAATCTTCTGGTTCTCAAATGGGGGTATGGGTACCCCTGGGGGTACCTGAAGGCACTCCAGGGGGTGCGCGAGCTTTTTAAAAATATATATATATTTAAAAAATAGCATGAATTCAAAAAATCCTTTAAAAATATTATTTATTAAGAATTTCAATGAAATATAAGTGTAAGTTAATAAACTGAATTATATATTCATTAGGTTATGCAATTTCATTATCCTAAAAAACCCAGAGTCTTCTCCATATCATGATGGTTTGACCCAACCTGGCACATGCCACATGGCATCAGCTGTCAATCGCTGCCACCTTGACAACTCAAACAATGAAGTCGTGGTTGAAGCGTACCTGAAATGCTGCTGAAAACACACACAGAAGAACAAGTGCCAAAGAAGGCAAAATCATAGCCGGCAAAATCCTGACAGGGTTCTGAAGAATTTGTTTTAATGGCGTTTCCGTCCACAAGCTGCTGTTGTAACTGAGTTCATGAATTTGGTTTAAAAACAGATCTTTGTTGTAATGCTAAAAGAGGGCACTTCAAGTTGATAATTATTTTTATGTGCAAAACTCTTAATCACCGAGTTTTACAAAGTTTAATAAATCAGACACTGATGACACAGTGTTTTATGTCAGAAAATGCTTTGCGCTGGTTAGGGGGTACTTGGCTAAAAAAATCTTCCACAGGGGGAACATCAGTGAAAAAAAGGTTGAGAAGCACTGCTCTAAAGCATTGCAAAACCATCCTAAATACAATCTGGCACCAAATCCATTGAAGTGCATTTCTGTAAGACACTTTACCAGTCTCTGGACTGAAGCAAAATGGTATTTGATAAATTAACTGAGTTAGCTTAACACTACACAGTAGGCGAAAGTTAATTTGAATGTTTGGCTTACTGCCACAGTGAAGATTTTTTTTTTTTACTTTCAAGAGTCGTTGTTAAAGTTTGATGTGTTTTGAGTGTCTAATGTGTGTGCTCAGCTGCAGATGTCACATGGCTTTGGGTCAGACGTTTTCTTTTCTTTTCTTTTTCTTTTCTCATTTCAGTGGGAAATCTGCTTGCTCTGCATAATAAGATAGCACTGACAAAAAAAAATGTAACACACTTGTCTATGAACCAAAACACTGGGGCACTGCAGTGGGCAACAAGTATGTACAGCTGGGTTGATTGTTGGGTAGTAGATTAATTGAGTCCCTGGCGTAATTACTCAGACAGGACAGCGGGCAGACACAGATCCTCAGCATCTCTGATTATGTGGTGTTTGTGCTGTGAAAGGGGTCATTAGTCACTCTCACCAAGGCAGCTGGACGTCTTCCCAAAATACTTGTGTGTGTGTGTGTGTGTGTGTGTGTGTGGCAAAGGAATAGAGATGAGTGAGAGGGAAACAGGAGCATGGGGACCACACAGAGGTATATAGAGTGTAGAACAGGAATGAAACTAGCCTGGTAATGCACATGCAGACTGGTGCAGTTGTTATGAGTCCTTGTGAAGAAAAAAAAATCATACAATAGACAGTCTATCTGTGTTGAGCTTTTATATTTGTCTTGTTTACAGTATGTGTTGTTTTTATGGTATACAGTGAACCAGTCCTCTCTCCTCCTGCGTTCTCTCACCTCACTCACAAATTTCATTTAAATGTTTATATTAGGCCATGTTTTCTATCATTGTCATCTTTTATTTTTTATTGCTACAGCCCTAAAGCCTTGCCTCACCACTCTCTTGGCACGCTGCCCTAGACAAACTTGGCATGGTCCTATCCAATTTGGTGCTTTGCTAAGATAGATATGTTTGCTTTTCTTGCTGCTGACAGACCCCCTCACCTCAAAATAAATGTTTAAAACAGCTGAACTTTCTTTTCTCAAGTTGGCTCTGAAGTTGCACAGTTGGTCCGGCCAGAAAGACCAGCTCATCCGAGCACACACGCACGCACACACACACATGCACGCACGCACGCACACACACACGTTTTCTGCACCTCCATGGCTCTCTGAATCAAACTATTCAATCTTCTTGTTTCTGTGGTAACTGCAAATACCACTGGTTACTCTTAGCATTAAGAGTTCTCACAGTATTAATCTACCTTTGAGTAGAGCAGCCAACAAGCCAACTTGATCCTCTTTAATGTCTGCGATCAAATTTGGAAAACTGAACATCATCAATCGTCATTCATCACTGCTTCACATCATCTTTACACAACGCATCAGTTAAATACAGGAAAAATGAATAATGTAGTTTCTAATCTAAATGAAGGATCAAAACACATGACATGGTCTGTCTGTGCTGTTGTTAAAATTACTTCATTAATATCAATACTCTCTGACTTAATACAAGATAATGTACTATATACATCTGAACCAACAGCATTACATCAACCAAACACATTGTTTAGTTTTTCCCTTTTGCTATTTTAAGGTTTTAAGTGAATAATGCAAAATATGACAAGTAAAGAATGCCTCTAAGTATGTACATTATTCATCCACAAAGGATTATGATAGAGACTATCCATCTGACTGTACATTTTCCATCTTACTGAAAACATTAGCTCTGCACAGGGACACAAAAACAGCTGATAAACTTTTTGCCTGATATCATGATATCATATACAATTTTAGATACTTTGACACTTATCCATAACACAATATCATCAGGGAGGTGTGTGATTGGTCCCAAATTCATTCTGTAACATAGCAACAACTCCAAACATACGGCCAGAGTCATAAAGAACTGTCTTCAGTGACAATCAGGCTGCAGCAGATGGTCTGGTCCTCACAGAGCCCTGATCTCGACGTCATGGAGTCCGTCTGGGATTACATAAAGTCACAGAAGACACTGCAACAGCCTGAATGCACAAACTTGTATTTTCTGATTTGATTGAGTTTTTTGTTTGTTTGTTTTTAACTGCACTTTGGATTATTTTCCTGATAACAATAAACTATGAAAAAAAAGAGCAGCCTCGTTAAATCATTTCTACCTTTAATCTCATACAGCTAACCGACCACTCAGTGTTTGTTTGTTTGTTTGTTTGTTTTAATCAGGAGCCAACAGTGTAAGCTTAATATTTATGATAATACAGCAACAGTAAGTTCAGCTCAGTTTGCTGTCACAAGCAGCATGACTAGGGTATTCTGCTTTAATGTACTTTTGCTAACACTCAAGGGTAAGTCATTTATTAATGATTAAAAGCCTATAAGATGCTAAATCAGTGTGTCCTTCATGAGAATCTCCTATGATTGACTGACATTGGTTTATTTTTCAGCATGACAAGAGTGAATTAAGTATTTATTCACTTATGCTCTGTTTGTTCAGACACTTAAAACCATCCATGGTGTAATTTCTCTGGTGGGGAGAGTCTCATCAGATGAAAGTTGTTGAAAAAGGAAATACGCTGATACATGCATGTTTTCTCAGAATGACTCTAGTACCAAATGGTGAAATCAATCACACAGAAATGAATGGGGACAAAATGGACATAGAATTTGCATAAAATGTATTCATCCTTAACTGTCATGTAAGATAATTATGTAAATCAGACAAGATTAAGACTGACTCCAACACATTCAAGAATTTGAATGAAAAGTCTTTGAGATCTATCAACATGTATATTTGCTTATTTAACAAAATCATCCTTCATACACCAAGTGCAGCTGTGCAGTTACAGATTATAAAATATTTAGCACTTAAACTTTTTTCTTTCCATTGCCACTAAAACTATAGAAGCTTTTCCTCAAAGCTTAATTAAAGTTTGATTTAATTTGGGATATTGTTGAGGGATACAAATTATAGTCATGCCTTCATTAATTAATATAATGCAGTTGTTCATCTTGCAGCAAAAATAGGACATTTTTAATTTTCCTGCACAGTAACCTTGACAAGGATCCCTGAACAGTAAATTAATTAACCCCTGGCTTTTGTACATTTTTAATGACTCTTATCAGCAACTGGAAATAGCCAGAATTTGTTTTTATGTGCAGCATTAACACACAGGGAAAGACTGCAGCTGTACATCCACCACATGACTTCATCTTATGTTCAGAAATACAGAGGTCAAAACAAACAACAAACTAACAGAAGGCTTCCACTTTGCCATACAATTGAATGATCACTGGATAAAATAAGGTAAAGAGCAAAACAAAACGAAAAACACGAGAACACTCTTGTTCTGACAGGATAGACACCCTATATGATATATGAAGTTTATGAATGGCCTTTTCTCTTGTACTGTCCAAAAGTCAATAATTTGCTCCAATATTGGTAAAGACATACATATGTAAATGTTATCTCCTTACTTTTCATATCATAAGCAGCAGCAACAAACCTGTGGAAGTAGGTCTTTTAATCTTCTTCATTTTCATCATACTTACTTGATGTGTTGAATAGATGAGGAACACAGAGACCCATTGAATATCGTTCACCAGAAGTGTTGTGTTGCTTCAGAGACACACTGGACAACAAATCATATTCTCAAGATGTAAAATGTTTGTTTGGTACAAGACCCAACCAAAGTAACATCGTCAATTTTATCATTTTTAAATGTGAAAATGAAAAGAAAAAAATTACCATTCAAACTGAAAAAACAATCACCATATCTGCCCGTATCACTGCAGTATGATGTTGTTTGCATAACATGCAGCCCCAATTCAGGTCTTTACAGTCAACAATGATTGAAGGTAAACATGCATACAAGTGGCTACTGAACAATTTCCTGAAATCCATACAGTGTGAGCAGAAGATGCTGTGACCCACTGCAATGTGACACATGTAAATGAAAGAGTTGCTCAGTAAGACTCGCTAAATCCATCTGCATGCGTTTCTCTTATATAGTCTGTATACAATCTGTTGTCTGCTCTACCACAGTGAAATGCATTATTTATACTGTTTGAGGATGGGAAAACATCCCCCCATTGTTTTTCTATTTCATTTGCTTCATAATCATAAAACTGCCTCTGTGCAATGGTGTTTCAGTGACCCAGACAGTTCACATCTGGCTAGGATTGGAGATGAAGAAATTCATCTTTTGTTTCTCTTGTCATGTTAATATTTAATGGAGAAAACAGAATGCAAACAGTAATGTAAACATATACTGTCTGGTGTGGATAAGTGGTTGGCTCCCCTCTTGATTTGGTCTGTAATTGGACATAGGTCCAGAGCGTGAGTAGAAAAACAATCAGAGAAAAAGATTTATATACTCTGTATTACAAAGCCTGCAAAACAAGGATGAACACACTTGGCAAGTTTACGTCTGCTCAGTCAGATTCAGTTACTGTTAGCATAGGACCACACTAAACCTCCTGAGTACACTGGACCTCTCACCTCCAAAACATAAACTCAGCACATTTTTTAATCAGTCAACTGGCTATCCAGTCAGCACTGAGCTTTACTTATGTCCACTACCTGTCATCTCAGCCAGGCCACTTCTCTCTAAGAACCCAAGGGGAATAAAAGCTGCCCTTTCATCACTGACACCGCCCAGTACAAAGAGGGGAAGAGGGATTTCATCTGGTGGAAAGAAACCACACTTAAATTTATACACAATCACACACACACATACACACAGCATGGAGAAATAGCCTGAACTCACATCAGCAGATTTGTTGATTTGCTCTTTGCTGGCTCTGTTTTAAACATTTAATGTGAAAAAACAAAACAGACACACAGTCAAACAAAAGACAATGTGCAATTATCTGTGCTTGTGCTTGTTGTTTAGTAATGAGCTTTACTGTGTACACTGGAGGGTTATAGCTATTGGAGTTTGTCCCGAATGTTTCTTACCTTAAAAAAAAAAACAAAAAAAAATCAAATGAACCTCTTCATTTGTAAAAACTGAGTGGTTGTCATTCAGTTCATTTCAATGAGCAATAATGTAAACATGTCTTCATTTTAATGAGCTCTGTTTGTTTAAACAGATACCCTGAACAAACTGTGGGCTTTTCATCAGGTTTTGTAATTAGAATAATTTACACTTAAAAAAAAAAAACACGGACCTGGAAATGCTGTGGAGCATTGCTTTTGTGACATTTGCAAGTTAAAAAAGGAGGTTTTATAATCAGATGCAAGAGCATCTGAATATGGCACTTGGCACATAATGACACACCTGGAGTAAAAATCTGATGCAGGAAGCCAAGGAGGATCAAAGCTCTGACACAACAGAGGACACAGCTCTGGGATAAAATGGAGGGAAGCCAGTTTGGCAGTGTCAGTCAGTGATGTGGAAAATAATATCAAAATCTAATAGCATCCATAGTGTGTATGTTGGGACCATATGCTGTGGTCAGTCTTGGTCAATATTAATTAAGTGGTTTGAGCACCTTTTTTTTTATGTCTTTCTGTGTTTGGGTTTCTGTAGCCATTTCTTAATTAAAAAATATTTTGGATTTCCTCACTCAAAACTGAATTTCCATTACAAATACAGTGATACACACAGCTGTTAAAAAAGGTTTACATCAAGGGTTTCCCTTGAGCTACACGACTACAAGGCACAGCCTTCTCCTAATTTCGAAATAAAGGCCACATAACTCGCACGAAAATGACAAGGATGACGTTTTTCTTTCTGAAAATAAGGTTTGAAAAAGTGGGGGTCATCTATTTGAGGACAAGGCAATTAAGTGTTCATTTCATCAGATATTGAATAGAGGGTGTAAGGCTAACTATCTTTTACAGAGTGTTGCATCACTGGTTGTTTGTAGCCTTAATGTTGCTAGGGTAGTGAGTGTTTTCAAGTCCATCTATGGTGAGTCTTTCAGAGTGAATCAGCCCTGCAAGTGTTGGTTAGCCTAGTTTAACCTACAGCAGTTACTAAAGGCTGTTAGCGTCAGAGGAAATTCATGACGAAATCAGTTCAAACGTCTCCTCACATCTTAACTGCAGAAACAGAGCGGGAAGAAAATCTGTCAATCAGCCCAGAATTACAGCTGTCACAGATGATGAACTTAAAAGACACTTTGAAAAATACTGACTGTCAGAGAGAATGATTCTGGAAGAGGAACAAGCGTGAATTAGTGAAGTGAGTAAAGAGGAATTAGCTCAATACAGCAACTCAATCAGCTGACTATTGGCCACTAAGAAAGTGAGCTTCTTGAACCCACCTGAACAGAAATTCTGGTAATTTGGCAACACTGAAATAGTTTTAAAATGATGTCAAACTATCAAATGTCTATCTAATTGCAGTTCAAGTCCACTTACTAAGTCTTGTTTCACCACAAACAATCATTCACAAAATTGCGAAGGATTACTAAGGCTGATTACTCACTTACTTCCTGACAATGGACTAAGAGTTCAAATATGGTAAATAACAAAGTTTTCTGAAACCAGTACCCCCAAACAGGCAACTAAACAACCCACAAACAATGTGGTGCAACACCATTTTTTTTAACATCGCCAAACAACATCTTCAATTCAAGAAACAAAGACATCTATTGACCAGACTAATTATGACATAAACACAGAGGAAAATCAAATAAAACCTCAACAGTGCATTGGCACAGCATAAAAGGGATAACAATCTGTTTACCTGTGGCCCATCACTTGCCATCACAGGGGCACCAAGTCAGGAGACGCTCCTGTGGATCGTATCACAAGAAAAGGGCAAACAACCTATTTAGCCATTAAGGGTTGATGTTAAGGTGTGATGCAGCCAATAACCAAGGAGTGTTCCAACTAACTGACAAGAACTAAATAACTGTGTTCAACCATACAGGGGCAAGAGAAGAGCACAACTAAAAACATGCATGATGTAAAAACTTAAGGAACAGTACAATACAGACACTGCAGTCTTTGCTGTGCGAAGTCCAGCAACGACCAGTCCAGCAGGCAGCAGATCAAGCTGGCAATGCAACAACAACATCACCAGGAAGCCTGCAAACTGTAAACTCCTAAGTACATGGTAAATATAATCCACCTCCTCTTACACTCGTTCTGATAAGCGGCATGAAGTTGTCACCATAACCCATGAACAGACTTCTTGAAGGTCTTCAGAAGATCTGCAGCATCCTTTGTAGTACTGTCAATAATCAATGGATATCTGAGGAATATACAAACATGTACCTGCAATATTTTCAATTTCCCATCTGTGTGGATGTTTTCAAAACACAAGACCAGTCAACCATGACAAGTGTCTCTGATGCAGAGATAATTTAGGAAATGCTAAACTTTATTATATTTTGGAAGTTTGAGTTCATCCAAATTTAAGAACCTGTCACAAAGCCTGCCATCTAATCAGCACACTGTGGCTCCATCCTTCCCCAAATGACACAGACTTTGCATATGATTTGCCTTGGCCCCACAGATAGGCACCCTAACCCTTCATAAATAAATCCAGTCAAATTTATTTTTATTTTCCTACATCATTCATCATTTATGGAGAAGAAGTACAGAACTGCTCGTCGATACAAAAATGGATTTTCTTCTATTTTTTCCTTAAGCGCTGTAAAGTTGTACAAATTCTTTTGACAGTTTCCTTTTCAGTCTTGATGAATTGTTGTGCCAGCTGGGCAACAGCTGAAATTACTCATTGCCATCTGACTATACTAGACCAACAAATTCCTAAGTCACTAAAGTCTGTACGTCCATGTAAGTTCCATTTTCCCTTGTTAATCAAGGTCCTGGTTTTGCAGCAGCAGCAGCAGCCTAAGTGACATAGTCTTTTCCCCAACTACGTCATTCAGGTCTTTCTGGGAGACCCATTGTCTCCTCTGCATTGGACATTTCCAGAACACCACCAGAGGCACACATCTAAGAAGTACAGTCACTTCTGCTGATGTCTTCTAACATGCAAGAGCAGCACTTCTCTTCAGAGCACCCTCTGGATGTCTGAGGTCCTCCACCCTGTCTCTAAGGGTTTCACCTCAAAGCAAAGCAGACTCTTCACTACAGCAGACATTTTCTGTCACTTTTTTTCTCTTCATCATACAGATTTAACACTTGCTCTCAATGCACACTTTAAAGGCAGATGTTCCTGTCTACACAGATGACATCATCTATGGCAACAGCTGTCTGAAGCATATGCAGCATGTGAGGGCTTTCCTTCAGTCCTTCAGAAAGGCAGTGCTTATAGCCAACCCAAGGAAGTGTGAAGTTAGACAGATTGGGTTACCGTCTATCTATCAACTTGGGCTGTGGGCACATTTCAATCACACAGATGCTTCAAAAACTATTCAAACTCCTTCACTTTTTGAATATTTATCGTGTCGTAGATTCAAGTTTGAATGAGGAAAATGGTGACCATTGCACACTCAAAAAAAACAAAAAAAACAACAACCATCAGAAAAGCAGCCAGGAATTTCACCTCACTGTTCAAATAGAAACTGTCCATGTGCTTTGTCCATCTGGTGTTGCTGTATTTTGCTGACGGACCTACTCAACCAATTATCCAATTGTCACAAGGTCAGCAAGCAGGAGAACGTTCCCCAAGAAAAAGATCAATGACTGTAGTTGTAAGCATGGAGTTAACAGTCATGTGCTCTTGCGGATGTTATACACAAGGACTCTGAAAATTCTGGCAAAGCTAATATACTGAGGCCACATCCTCTCTATCTGTGCAAGTAGAACTCATTTGCGCTTTCAGATTTTGGAGCTATGACGCCATAATAGCAACAGATACAGCACAGACTTCAATCCTACAGAGCATCTGCTGGGAGGATCTGCCAAGAAGAATTTCCCAAATCCAGGTGTGTAAAGACTCTACGCAAGCAGACTTGAAGCTGTAACTGCTGCCACATTGCTTCTTCATAGAAACAAATTACTATACCAGATTCTGTGAAAGATTTCAGCTTTTGATGTTTTCATTAATGTACAAAAAACAACAACAACAACAATTTAAAACATAAATGTTTTCAATTATTTGCGATGAGTATGGTTTGATTTCATACTAAACCTACAACAGAATAAAGTGTACAAAAAGAAAGGAGGTCTAGATCTGTAAAGAAGCAACTGTACAGAGATTAAACAGCAGTATTGATGAGATGGTTTCTAAGACTAAGCAGCAAACAGAGGTGCTGTATTGCAGATATTGACCAGCTGCACTAAGAATATATCTAATGCCTGGACTGCTGCATGGTGTAGTTCATTCAGACGGTTAAGATATTGAAAAAGTAGATGTCTACTCTGAGTTTTCTCATTTTCCCCCTTTAATATTGAACTCAATGCTTGGGGCTTGTCTTGTACCATAATATAGAAGCTACTCTCTTTTCAATGTACATGAGATGAAATCCTTTCAAGTCATGTTGTGCTTCTGCCTCATGAGAACCAGTTGAAACTTTTTTTTATAATTTCACTCTAATGGAGACATTTCATTACATTAAACATACACATATTCAGATGAGCTGTTGATATCTGTTAATGCAAAAGTTAAATATAGGAGCACAAACACAAATGGTAGATGCTAACTTTCTGAAAAGAGGTCAGGCACCTAAATTGGGCAGTTCTGGGATGTGCAACGAACGCACTGTTTAGGATCTGAGTTACCAAATCTAGACACCGCGTGTGTTTGGAAAAGCAGAAATAATGTCATTAAAGTCTTTCTTCCTTTTTTGCCGTATTTGGATGCAAGGATAGCATGCCTGTAATCATGACGAAAACATATTCAACTGAAAATAACTTGACAGGCTTTTCTCACGTAACTCAAAGAAGAGGTGGGTGAGGTTTGTTTGAGCTCTATGTCTTCCTGTCTCATACAAGGAGATGTGAGAAAGAGACACAGAGAGACAGAGACAGAGTTGTTTATTTGTTTCTTCCCCAAATAGTCTTTGTTACTTGTAGGTCTGATCTGCTGATCCAGACTGCAAGAGGAAGTTGAATTGAATGGGAGTGGAAGGCGGGTACATGTCATCAGGGAGACTTATTGAAATAGGTTGATACAAAAAAAAAAAACAAAACAAAACAAAAAAAAACTATATGGTCTAAAATGAAACTGTACGCCACAGTTCATAAATGTCCTGTCTCTTGTTTCTCCACAACAAGCCATAACTAGGATGGCTGTGCAGGTCGTAGTTAATTAGAAAAGGTAGATTATGATAAAGATGTTTCAAACAAAATCTTCTGTGTCTTACAATGACAAATTAAATGTCAGCAAGTCTGTCCTACAACAACAGCCTGGTACCCATATGAACACTGTGATAGGTTTTACTTGATGTAATAATTTCCTTTTCAGATTGGCCATTTAAGGAAATAAATTGTGTTATTTTGCACTATAAGGAAGTACAAAGACACTGGACACTGGAAACCGTTTCTGTGATTGTTCCACTTATCATAATTTTGAGATCAAACACAGTCGTTTGTTACATAAAAGGCATCAGGGATATTGACATATTATTTTCCATATCAGGGAAACATGCTGTTACCCTCAGCACAGCAAACAACAGGGGATGTCACTGAAAAATGAAAATAATAATACTGGAAACAGTGTTTGTTTTGTTTTGGCTTTTTTTTTCCATTTTATTAATCAGCTAGAATTATAAAAAAAATAAATTAAACAAAAAAAAAAAAAAAAAAAAAAAAAGAAGAAGAAGAGAATTGTAGGATTCGGTGCCTCTGTTGTAATATAATTCACTTCGGCCTCACTCTACTATCAAGTAAATTGATTGTCTGTCAGGGAAAATTCCAGAGGACTCAGTACAAAGATATCGGAGCACTGTGCTCTCCTTGACAACCGCTTTATGTGGGAGTGCCTGAACTACTTCTAGGAAGAGTGAGACAGAGCAGACCTTAGAAGGAGTTTTACTGTAGGTCAGCCTTGAAGATGATGCCACGTGTGAAGATCAGTGATGCGAAAACACATGAAGTGGTAGATGGAGAGAGGCAGCAGTGGTCCCCAAGGAGGACGACACAGAGTCTCACAATGCCATGTGACAGACCTGGCTCTCACCTGCAGTGCACAAAGCGACAGATGCTGTAGTGTGGGCCATGCATGCAACAGAGCTGGCAACACTTCATTTGCATACGGAGGAAATTACAGTATATGGGGAAATCAGGTTGAAACTGGAAAACGAATGAGAAATTGCATGCACTACAGAAATGTGTTTAGTGTAAAATTGATGTTGTGGTTGGTGATGACATCACTCTCCTAGCCTGGTTCTTATTTTTGAACCAAAGCAGGCATGTTTCATATTGATTGTTGACCCCCCCCCCCCCGTCTCAGACTAGACAGAAAGGCTGTGGTAAGAAACTACACAGTCCTTACTATTCTGAAAAAGTCTGAAATATGATTTATTATTAAGTTACGAAAACCGAAATGTTCAAACGTGTTTATTTCTGCTTTACTCATAAAATAGTATAGATGTGCTTTTGGAGAATCCTGCAAGAACCCCAGTTCAGGAGTAGCTGTTAACATTTTTTTTAATGATGATGCTGTTGTAAATGCCACAAGTTGTTTATTATGTTTGTTCAACTGTTTTCCACACATAGGCTTAAAAAGTTTAGATTACAGTATCATCTTTTAGTTGATTTGCAATCATTAAGAAAAAAAAAAGTGGCTGATGGGTTCACACTTTAGTCTGTAATGAACACTTCACACTGTTTTATATTCAAGTGCACAACTGCATTGCTCACTTGTTGAATGTAGAAGAAGTTCATTCCCAGGATAAATTCAGAAAGTGTTTCATGTAATATTGGTATTCATCTGATGTAACTGATACACGAAGAATCAAACTGAAATAAAATGAATTTATTCTCGACTTGTGTGAATTGAAAGCACCAATATTCTTCCCTGTAACCTCACCCCTACAGCCGGGGTGAGAGTCAGCCTCTCTGTCTTCCAGTGTCCTCTGTAACGTATTTGTGCCACTGAATGTTTTGCCAACTCTGTTTTTGTTACAACTTATGACTGTACTTGTTTATGCCGGTTGGCAGTGTTTAGTGGCAAGTCTTTATTTTAATTCTCAATGTGTTCAGCCTGTAAAGGAGGTTAAGACACATTTACATTTGGGACAGTTTGGTAGAACTGCCTTAATTTAAGTCCTAAAAAAGAAACATTTTACAACATTTAAACCTTGAGTTTTCAAAGGTCCTGTCTGCAGAGGAGGAGAAGATCTTAGCTTCTTGTTACATACAGTTTGTGTTGTTTCGTATTGTTTTTTTTTTTAGTTGTGGCAGCCCACCACTCCTTAATTATCGCCACCACTACTTAATAATCGAGTTGGAGCAGATGCACGATTGTAATCTACCAGTTACCGTCACTTTGTTAACTTCCTCAAGTGTCTCGATCCGCTGGACGGTGCTCGGTTTATCAATAAACAACATCAACAAGTTTATTACAGCCCATAAGTTTAACACGACACGACATGTCCGTTTCTGTTTATAACCTCCTCTCTTCAGCACTGACGTTCTCACTTACTGGTCTGTTGATAATATCATGTGATGGTGGCGACCGATGCTGCACGTTAAATTATCCGACATTTCATCGAGTTGTTTTCTTATTGTTCTGGTGTGTGTGTGTGTTGCGGGAGGTGGTGTATGTGTCTGTGTTGACTGTGTATGTTTTGACTAATATGTGATGCTCAAGGTGACAATGATGTGCTGTAGATGCTTGTCATTAAAAAAGCTGAATTTGCCGCATATGTTGACTGTGACAAACACCGATATTATTTGAGTGTTTACACTTCTCTGGTGTGTAGCCTGTTGACAGTTTCTCCTTTTCTGTACTATTTCACAATCAGCAGGCTTGATTCTTATCCCAAGTATGAGACAAATCTTACTCTCAAATCTTATGACCACCATCAGACTCTGCCCGTCTGATTTTTCATTTCAAGAGGTTTTGAATGTGATGATCAGAAAATATGATAATGATGTAATATGAGGCCAAATACAATAACACACCAAGAGGAACACAGAGGCAACTTCTTCCATCAGTCAAATGCAACAATTGAGACTTTATCTCAGAGGTCTGGCTGTCATTTTTCTAAAAGGCTGTTACTGAGGGTGATAGGCTGTGCAGTCGTAGGTGTGTGGCCATTTGAGCCTGGAGGTTGAGGTTTCAGCTGTAATAATGAAACTTTGATTGGTGAAGAATGAGGACATTGACTCCAGGCTTAAGAAAAGTGAAGCCGCAAATGACAAATTCTAAGAAACTGAAAACAAATACTCTTACTCATCAGATGGCAGGTTGAAGCTGAAGGCTGGGATCACCTCCATACGGCAGCACTCCACAGAACAAGGGCTGATGTCTGTCAATGTTTTTATGAGGGGTAGCTTTGTTTTCTTTAACACTATAAACTGTGTCACAGAGTGAAACACCAGCCCAGAACGGCCCAGTTCCATTCTGCCCACAGAAGACTCGAGCCCTCAACCCTCACTGACTTCAATGATGTCAGCTGTAAGTGACTGAGTGTAAGAGTCTGAAAGGGCTCCAGATGCTATAAACAGGAATGGGACACCCGTTTCACGTCACCTTTGCTGTTGACACTGATAATTTACCGTTTGCTTTCAGCAGCACAAGGTGTGTGAAGGACAGACTCAAAACAAATGTTCTTGGATCAGATCTGACCAAATCATCATACAATAAATGCATGGTACTTTTTGTTGTGCATAAACATAAACAACCATGGTCCCTCTGCCCTCCGGCTAGACGTGAAAGGGTTAAATGTAGACATCGAACCCCCCTCTCCCCCTCCAGAGGAGAGAACAGAGTTGGGTACCTGCAGCATAGTGGCCAGGGTGAGACTGGCTGCACCACGCTGGGAGTTTACTCTGGAGCTGCTGGAGGCAGGGACAGAGAGGGGTCCAGCAAAGGGGCAGCTGCCCCCAACCAAGGGGAGGATGTGGAAGAAAAGACAAGGCTTGCTTGAATCGATTCAGAGGATTTTCTGAATCGATGTTGAATTGCGAAAAATATATTGCAATGCATTGATGAATCGATATTTTTACCCACCCCTAGTAATTTCCTTACGCTAAGTCAGCATCGATGCTGACTTACGGTAAGGGGGCATAAAGGGCTCACTCACTGACTCACTGACTTGATGATTTAACAATGGGACAGCCCTCACACACTCACAGACTTCCCATGAACGAGCTTCTAAATCAGTGAGCCTGTAAGGGGTCGCACTGGAATTCAGCCAGTGTCAGTGTAGGATGATCATGTGGGTAGTTTCAGCACACACACACACACACACACACATGCATTCAAGACTTTATGGGTTTCACAAAATCAGTCTCAGAATCCAAGGTTGTGTTCGCACTGTCACACAGTATGTGTGTTATTTCCCACTCTCGACATTCTGGTGAGAAACAAACTCAATATGTTATAGTGTGCTGTGTGTCCTGCAGCACAAAGGTGGCATCACTGCAACCATAACAACATACCGTTACTGAAGGTAAACATGTCAGTATGGGTGCTTGTATCACTGACTCCATTTGGATAATTCTGAAATATGTTTTCATTCCTCGATCATTTTATTGTCATGTTTGTGTGAATTGATGTTAAGTGTTGGTCAACTACTCGACCCTCACCCTACATCGGCTGGTAAGGAGTTCATCTCAGAGTTAGCGCTAGTAAATTCAAGATCAGATGATTATTTGAAGGCACGCAGCTCAGTAATGCTACATTGTGTATTATGAATACATTTCCCATCACCTCCTAAAATGTACTGATTTTTGACCCATAGACAGTGCATGGGTGTTACTTTCAGGTTTGGGCAGTTTTGCTCCTAATTTTTTACACCTGGTCCTAAGCTTGCCTCCAAAGTGGGGAAAGGAAGCCCACATGTTATTTATAGTTGAAGCATTATGTCTGTATGTGTATTGCAGCACGTTCTGCAGATGGAACTGACAGGATTTCATTCACACTTCTAAATGAAATGCCACTGCTGCCCTGCAGTTATGCACTGGCACTAGTTGGGGTCATAACAGGTGCTGTAAGATGCAGGGATCTGCAAGACTTTTCTGTCTAATCTAGAAATTCACAGGAGCCTGCTTCATCTTGCATTTTTGTGTGCGCCTCACAAGGTTTCAACATGTCTTTGTTTCAAGTACCTTGAATCACTGGGGGAGTCGAATGAGTTTTCAAAATAATGGTTGTATGCAAGGTAAATATTGTACTATTTTCCCTGACTTTCTGAACTATTGGAAACTTACTACTAAACAAAACCAGAATTTCAGTGTTACATGTTGAAAGTAGACTGGGGCACAATAACAGCTTTCATATACGCAGAAAGAGTTTTAAAATAGTACTACGCTTATTTAGCATTGAAATCCTTTACAATTATCAGATAGGCAGCTTTACACAATGGTGCACAAGCACCTTCTTTATTCCACGTTCTTGTTTCAAAAATCTGCCAACAACATTACCCATAATGCAACTCCACTTTTGATCATCTGGATTCTCCACTTCTGTTCATTCAAGGATTCGGTTGTGTTATGCATGCAGCCTCAAGCGGAGATGATGAGCAGGCATCAGGGGTCTGGTATGCTCATTTATTTCCCACATTTTCCTTTTTTTTCAAACTTGGATTGATAAATGCCCCCCCCCACACACACACACACACACACACACACACACATGCAGCAGCACTCTATATGTAAACAGTAAACAGACTCTGATGTTCCCCTTTAAGCAAACACACATTCCCTCTAAGACAGAGTCAATCGATGAGGAAAATGTTTTGGTCATAGTTTTTACACAATGTGATTTAAAGCAAATTACAAATCTGCAAGCTGCACAGACGTACCATGGGCGCTAGATGTGACAAAATAAGCAACTTCAAAATGAAAGAATATAATGAGTATAAAGATTATTAAAGACGCTATTCAAAACTGCTACATATATCAGCATCAAGTTAATCTGTTGCAAAGAATGGCATTAAGTTAGCAGAGGACACACAATGTAGATAATACCAGCTCCTAAAAAACAACCAGAAAGAACTAAAGGTATGTGCCGGGGAAGGAATGAACTCCACTCTTAGATAAGTACTAAGAAATAGACAAGTAAAGGGCAGAGGCATCACCCCGAGACAGGTCAGTGAGTGATGGTGTGATTTATCATGGCATCATTCAAGACAGCCATGTGCCCCCTCACTCAGCTGATCAATGCCTAACAAGACCTTAGTATCATTCCTTTATGGGAGAACAACATATTTGTGTTTTTTTCTAAATGCACAAAGACATTTTACAGAGGCAGCCTGGGTACAAAAGGAGTTTACTCAAAACATACTGTATTGTAATTCGTTATTTACTTGCTTAAGCAGGCCTTTCATTAAAGTTCGACAAAAGGCCAGAGCAACACATGAGTCAGTCATGCAACCCTTGGAGCAGTTAATGGCTCTGTGCCTTTCCTAATGTCCCCCGACACTGATGGACAGAGGTGAAATATACTGTCATGAAGATCAAACACGGAACCTTGCAGTCATGTCATGATTTTGATTAACAACCAGGCAGCTCTGCGCAGTTGTACATCATATTTAGAATATTGTTAGGCCTCAGTCATCACATGCTGTCAGAGGAAACATGTCATTTGCATTTTTCCACAAACACCCTCTTGTTTGTGTGCCATATTCTGGCAAGGTTCAGGATGAAGGTGCAGTATATAGGACAAACAGAGATTAACTCATATGCAGAAGAGAACTGCCAGGAGCAGCAGTGCCACTAGGAAGAAGTGAACTTCGACCTCACTGAAGTGGAAAAATTGTGATATGGACACTTACCTCCCCAGTACGTTGAAGAAACACTACTGCTATTTCCTAGCTGCACAACTGAAGGAGATGTGAAATATTTAGATGATTAATGGAACGACAGAAATAAGAACAGCAGCCATTTTTCTAATTCATAAAGTGATTTGAAGAAATTTTCAAAAACAAATGTCAAACACTGCCTGGGTCCAGCTTCTAAATTGTTTGATTTGATGCATATTAGTCAACTCATTTTCTTAGATTTTTGAATCTGATGATGTTACACTGGTTACATTGTTTTCTGACATTTTACAGACCAAGTCCGACTTCTTATTTTGATCAGATAAGTCATTAGTCATAGACCTAGTATGACATTGGCCTGCTGTACTGAATCAGGGCTCCACACCGCCCCAAAATGGGGACATTTTGCCCCTAAAATTTGAGACAGTGTAAGTACATTTTTCACCTACTTGCACATGTGCAACCAGTAAATTTGCTGTTTTTCTTTTAACACTGGTGAAATGTGGAAGGGGTGACTCAAAGAATCTGTCCTTCCATGTGGCAGGCCAATGTGTGTGAGTATCATGAATAAAAAGGTGAATAACGAGAGAAATGTGAATATTTGGTTTGCAAGTCAATTTACAATTTGCGCCCCTAAATTTTCTGCTTGCACCCTAAAATTTTAAGTTTGTTGCTCCTAGTAAAAAAAATGTTAGTCTGGAATCCTGTGAATACAGCAACACTATATTGAAAGCAGCATTTGGACACATTTCTGATTTCATAACTTCAAGGTGAAGAGGTAGTTCAACTTTATTGTACAATTGAGTAGTCAGACTGACATTGAAGGTGTAACATGAAAGAAGAGTTCCACATAAAGAGTTGTATTAAATCAAAGTCACCCTGTTAAACTTGATTGTGATGTTGGAATAAGAACCTTAACCGATCCTATACTGATGTCAGCTGACCTGGGCCTGTATTGCAAATTTTCCTGTGATTAGATGGTTTTATTTGCTTGACACAAGTAAATGAATTCAAAACACGAACTGAATCCTTCTGAGCCTCACAGCTCTGCAGATATCCTCAATTTAGACACAACACATTTTTTCCTGCTATGTAACCTTGTTTAATACACTTTTATTCTCTCACACTTACTTTGAATTTCAAGTTTCAGATCTAGTCTATCCTTCTTAAATTTTCTTGATAAAACTCCCACCAAAGCTCAGAGTATGGACAAATGTGCACCTCTGCAAGAACACTTAAATAGTTGTTGTGAGGGTTTTATTAAGTCTGTGCATTATCACACAGAGCCATGTCTGCCATTCATTGGGCAAATCCTTTCACAGACTAATAACATGGGTCATGAAACATTTCTGAAATATCAGAGAAGCAGTTTCATTGAATTTTGCAGTAATTTGCTGGTAATCACACATTTTAATCTCTTGTCTAGAGTGAAGTTTCGGAAGGATTTTGAACTTTCCTTGAGTTGTAATTAGATTTGATGTATTACAGGCACAGGAGCTGTAGGAGAGGTGAGGGTTTGCCGTCTGTTTGAGAATTTACACATTAATGCAGCCATGTGTCAGTCAGGATTATGCCCATTCTCCACAGCTCTTTAAATCTCGACTCTGTTTTTCCTTTTAGCAGCATATGAAACATAACTGTCCACCTGGCAAAGGTCAATAGTCGTGATGATGACGGATACGCTCTCATGCCTTGGTGATGCCACAGACAAATGTCTTTACCCTGATAATCTACAGAGGCTTGGCCTTTTGACCCTTTTCCTTCCACCATCTACATAAAGAGGCAGAGAGAAGACAGAGCATGAATATAAATCTCTGGTGTAATTGGGATTGGTCTGTGCATTTACATGTGCTAAACAGCTGCATGTACATGGAGCCATTTATTCAGATAAAAGAAACATCTGAATAAGAGCTCTACCAGAATAAAAGTGCCTGATTTAAACACCGCAATCATGAATAAAGGTCCAAAGGAATTCTATTCTATTTGGAGGCACCCATTTAAATCAATCATTCACAATTATTTCAATTGTAGAAATGTAAAACGTGTTATGAAAATTCTTCTTACATTTGCTTTCTTTTCACTGGTCTTTCAGCGTCTCCTCCCCCAACATGTGATATTTTATGTTAAGGCAGAAGTTGCAGGTGGCTCATATTCTTCTGTGTCCTAACTGCTAATGTAACATCACAGTTTATGACCCCATGTACAGTTGTAAAGTAAGAGGTGTTGATAGTGTCTAGTGCTCAAAGCAGCTCCATTTTTGGCAAATGTTTACTACTGGTGAAGTGGCAGAACTACTCTTTCCCTGCTGGTTGTATGGCAGTGGTGGTTAGGTTCTTGGACGATAGGCTTTAGTGAAATGGATAGAAACTTGAAATACTTGACATTCCTCAAAAGCAGTCACTAGTGTTTCACCTCTTAAATCCACACCTCTTTTAGCTGGTGAGGAAACTGGTGGCAGTTGTAGACATGATGACCAAGGTACGCTGAGAGGCTTAGGGTGGCTAAAATGATCCAAAGATTCACTGAATCAGATGAAGCTGCCTGTGATTACTTATATCATTGTGGAGTGACGGAAGAGTAGTGGGTAAAAAAGAAAACTCTCATGGAGGAGGCCATTTTGTTAAGGTCCTGCATGGAGTTCCATATTATTTTATGGAATATGAACTCTGCTCATTGAACACAAATCCTTTCCAATCCCTTATCAAACCATTGTAAGTCGTTCATTTAGTGAAGAATGAATGAAAAAAATGATTGAACCTTGCCAGCCCTCCTCTTAAGCTGAACATAGCTGAGGTAAGAGGCTGGTCAATGGCTAAGTGTGTCCCAATTTGGCTGAAGAATTGTCCAGTTTTCATTGGTTGGCCTTGTTTGCCAGAGCTGGGGACTCTAGGTGATGGTGAACACAGCATTTACAAAACAATTCATCTTAACATTCTTAAATGTAAAATGTGTCCACGCAGCACTTGTCTTTGATAAACTACATAATAAGTCTTGCACAAGGCATACAACATCAGGGTGCCACACTGCTCTTAATAGTAGGTTTACCCATTTTCGTTCCCACAACAGTCTATAAAAATCAATCATTTGTGATTTGATTTAGCAGCAGGCAGTCGATATGGTTTGACCAATCCTGATGTCAAAATTTAGAGAGCAGGAATGACAATGACCAATAAATGATGACAACACTTATGTTGTTTTAATTTTTTGAATTGATAGACTAGAACATTTCAACAGTGAATAGGATAAGAACAATGAGACACACACCTGCTACACTTATATTTGCATTTCTTTAATGCTAACGTAAAGCACATCAGTTCTCTGCACTCTACATAATATTTTATTTTGAAAAGAAAAAGTCTATCAGTAACCAAAAATCTAAGAAACTCTAAAATAATAAAACCTCTTTTAATATCTGCAAAGCTTTTTTGTTCATTATTATTATTGTCCTGTGCAGGCATTAACGTTAATCTTTCACACTCATATTTGAATAAATCTATTTTTATTGGTGACAAAATAAATGATATTCTGAGTGTAGTAAACTGAAGCAACACTATAGTTTTTTTTGACATGCTTTATATCTAGCTAGTCACATGGGATGATACAGCAGCTTCTTGTTTGCGCAGTTGTTATGAGTAAGAGCAGTCTCGAGGTTTCATGTGTGACAGCTACATCCTGGACAAGTAGGTCTAATAAAAGACATATAGAGCACAGCTAAAATATCAAAATATTACCCAGTTCACATTAGAATGGGTTCATTTCACATTAGACATTCCACTATAACATCAACTGAATGAATTTCACCACAATGAATTGGCAGATATATTTATTTAAAGAGGCTTTACAGCCATTATCCTTTTAAACCGTAACAATGTAAACAATGAGATTACTAACAAAAACTGCAAACATAACTGCAGCTACAGTGACGTGTAATGTTCTCCAGGTACCAGTGATTGAGGTAGAAGGAAAGCCGTCGGGTCATTCTGACAATATGAAAAACAACACACAGGTGGAAAAATAGAGAGAGCAAGAGAGCAAAAAGCTTCATTGGTATGTGCAATCTTAAGTAGGAGACAGGAAAATCGGAGAAGGATGAGGTGAGAAAGACATGTACTGATAGAGAGAGGATGGTTTGGCAAGAGGCAGACTGAAGTCAAAGAGAGAGAGAGAGACGGAGCGACAAGAGTGTGACAGCTCCACCCAGTGGTTAATGAGCTTCATTCTTTTTGCCATAATGGGAGAGGAGGTCTGTGGATTTCAGTACGACGAAGAAGGCGTGCTATTATACTGATGACACACACTCAAAGCATTAACATAGTTGTGTCATGTTCATCTCATTGGCTGTTAGCTAATCAAATCCCTGCTTGTTGTGGGCAGTCTGAGCAGCTGTTGAAGTGACGCTGACCAAAACTGATTTAGCAACTTTAGTTCTGGCTTTTTTTTTTTTTTTTTTTTTGGTGAATCAAGAGCAGTAGGCATGAAGTCATACTGACTGAGAGGTAACTCACTAATTGGACAGTTTTTGCCAACTGTCATCCTCTTTCATCAACACATCAGCAGGACCCAGGTTGGGGGAAATCTATTTCCCATGACAGACAGCAGGTTGTGAAGCACTTTAATGGATTTATTTATCATCTCTGGTGTCACAGGGAGCTCATGAAGAGGTAACTGATTAGAAGCATTAGTATTATTGGACTGCAAATCAACCACACATTAGCCACGTGCAGACAGGATGAACAGGAGACGTCCTGTACATCAGGATCATGAGGTTTTACTGTGGAGTCACCCTGTCACACACTGTTTAATGGACTTGAGGAAAAAAGCACTGAAGACTACTCTTCACTTTGTAATCATGGAAAACATGTTACCATACAGTGCTGCTTATATAATAATTATGTGTGATGGTTGACAAGCAGCCGTCTAACTTCTGAAAACTTTGCAAAAATTACATATTTACTACCCATTGGTCTGTTCGGTCACACCACGAAGCACAAAGCAGACTGAGAGCCTCTGTTTCAAATGGTCTCCGTCTGCAGCATGGGTCGACTGACAGCTTCACACTATGTTGTGCTGTGTTTGTGTGTCCCCGGTACACCGCCCCTCCTGCACCAACTGACAGAGCGCATCAGATTCCACTTCGCTCATTAGGCCCCCAACAAAAGCTGGAGGCCCAGGTGCAGCAGTGCCAGCGGGTCAGCAGACAACTCGAGACTGAGTGCATGTGGACCGATCCACCGTTGAGTTGTGTCGGTCGTGTTGCATTGTTGACGGTTGGGAGGGTGTTTATCATTTTTTGTCATTATTATTATTTGTTGTAAGGAGTTCTCTTTCTGGCAGCTCACAATGTTGCATTTAAGAAAAAACTTTCTAAATTTGGTCAATCAAAGGTTTCTTGGTTTATTTTACTTGCCTTGTTACTCCCAGCACCCTCTGGACTTCACAGGGACATAACATTTGGGTGCTCGTCAGGGGTAGGTCTGCTGTAGATCCTGTGTCCTGTGTGAACCAACTTTAAGGTCGCTTAATATTCAAGCAATTATATAATTAACAACAAGAATAAACATGTCATTTTGTTGTGTGCAATGCTGATTTGGAGGGGGGGGGGACTCATAAATGAAGAGAGGAAAGCTTATTTTAATATTGTTATATGTTCCCTGTGGCTTTACATTTTAAACATTTCCTGTCTTATGGCGCAATTTAGCATTTAACAATTTTCATATGTAGATAACAGGAAATAATGAAGTGAAAAGCTTTAATATCACAGAAATACACATATTATTATATTATATTATAAATATACATATTTTCAAACAGACTATTCTGAACTCAATTTGCAGCCACCCTGGGGGAAATTGATTTTTCAGTTCCTCTACTGCAAAATAAAAAAAAAAAAAAACTGGAAAATTAACAACCTGCTGTTTTCTCACAAAACAAGACTTGTGTTTGAAGAGTGATCCAAGGTCTCATTGTAAGTAAAACTGCAATTTTTATTTTCAAATCTAAACACTGTTTGAACCAACTAATTTCTCTAAAATCATATTTTGATATCTGCTGGGCAGCGGTATCCTTAGAGTGACGGTTTGGCTTTCTGAAGAAGAAAAATGTGGGGCCAGTTTGTGGTTACATTACTTTTGACACTAGGTAACGTTACTTGTAACGGTGGCTGACGTTACATGTAAGAGTGGTTAACGTTACTCTGTTTGTGGATCATCAACTGCAGCCATTTCCTCTTCTCCTTCTCATCAGAAGGAAAGCAGTAGAAGGACAATGGCAAGGTCTTTTTGGACTCGGATCTGGGACACAGCACTGTGGCATGTTTGAAAGTCGAGAGCCAGCGCTTATTCAACTGTTGCTTCCTCAAGACTTAACAAGCAGATTGTTCTGCTAAACAACTCAGCTGTGTCTATACAAGTGAGTCTAATTTTAGATGAAGAGAAGAGCGATTGTAAATAATAAGTCTAAATGAGAGTACTTTTATTTTCCAGCACACCCACTCACTGTTCCTAAATTTGGTTCATCAGTATGTATTTATATTCAATGCTAATGTGTAATAGTATGTAGATTTTGTAGTACCGGTACACATTATGTGGTTAAATGTGTACTAAATATTGTTAAATAATGACAACTGAAGCAATACTTTGCAACTTTTTTTTATTATTCCTGTAGAAAACCTCCCAAAAATGTGTTGTATCTAACAGCACTGACCGATAAATCTTATTTTCATCGTCATCGCGATGTCAATATGTACGATAAACACATCAAAAACGGTTGCCTGAAATGCGAAACAGCAGACTTCCGTTGGGTCGTGCCTGAAATGTGTCCACGCAGCATCGATCAGCATATTTGTTCTGGCACGACTTCTCATGTATACTCAGCTTATAATGTTTGAGTTCGATTACAGTGGCAAGCTTTCTACTCGTCTTCTCTGTTTTTGGTGTATTTGTGTGGCAGTGTTACAGCACCCCTACAGGCTTGGCATATATACCACAGCGTATTGAGTCATTTTCCATAAGACACAGGAACTGTATGGTTAATATGCACCACCTGAACATTTGTTTATTGATGCCATATCATCATTGCGATACCGAACAGTGTCATCGCACACATCAGACTTTTTGGTGATATCCGGTAAGCCTAACATCTAAACTGTGTAGATATCTGTTGAAATCTTTCAAGACTTTTTCACCGGTATTGCTTCATACCAGCTTTTACAGTACATAACGTCAAGCACGTGTCCTTTCGGTTTGTGATGCCCACGTGCCAAAAAACTATTACTCTCCACAAAGCCTACAAACCCTCCTGTTTCTTATTGAACAGCACAGGCTCATCCTTGACACTGCCTGGGTGTGAAATTGATGATAAATCAGAGAGAAAATATGTCAAACACAGCCTGAAATCTCAACAGAAGTATAGTGTGCAAAATGAAGTTTATCACTGCTCCATAATGTGCCAGTGGCTCCAACAATCGAATGACTAATTTATGAAGATGTCATGCTACAAAATAATAGAGGACCGCAAAGCTATTAATATTATGTCTTTGCAACTAAAATTAACATTGGCCACACTTCAAGATGGATACACCTAAAGGTACAACAATCAGTCCGTTAAACCAGACTATCAACTAAATTCTGACAATTACTTTTGTTAAGTGGTTGTAGTCCTGGGCATGGGAACTTCCACAGAGCATTTTTCACCACTTTATCAACAAAACAATCAATTGAGAAAATAACTAAAACTGGCAGGTTAATTAATATTAAAAACAGATGCAGACCCACATCCATAGACTGAGAAATACTGCATTAAAGAGAAATGGTAAAGCCAAGACCTTCTGCATTCAATTTTAAAACCAAGACAGCGCTGATTCAAGTCTCAATGTCAGTGGATGTATGGGGTTTTATAATAAATTAAAATATAAATACAGATCAAAGATGGGTTTAGATGCAGCTGTGAGATTAAAGATCACAAACACTCAGAAGTACTTAAAGAACACTGCTGGAAATAGAGCAGTTAAAATTACCATTTCTGGCTTCGAGCTGTACAGATGAAGCAGGGTAGACAGATGATTAAAACCTCCATGAAAGTAACATCATGCGTACAAGGTTTCTTTGGTGACACGGAAAAAGCACCTCTTACCGAGTGAGGATGGAAACAGTACAATGATGCTTTTCAAGGTGAACATAGTTTGCAAGTGCTCATCGGTCTGGAGTCTTAAATTGCGCTCTGAAAAAGGCAGTGACTAACATCTGATGTTTCCTGACTCACTCAAAAGAATCAAGTATTCCTCTAAGGAAAAGAACAAACATTTTCAGACATAATAGACCACTGTAAACCTTGGTTATGCCTCGCTCTGATATTTGTATGTTCTTAGCAGCTTATATCACTGACTTACCAATATAAAAGGGTTACTGTTCGAGCTCAAAGTGGTATATTTGTTGCCATGACACATAATTACAACTTTTACACAAAATTATAAGGGCTTGATTTACCATTTCTTTTGTGCTCTGTTGTGTGCCCCACAGTGCAACTAACACGAGGTCTTGTTTTTGTCAGAATTGTGCTTAAAAGTCTCCACTCATCTCAAATCATGATGTGTTAGAATGCACACAGATTACAAATAAAAAAGAAATGCAATTTGATGAAGCAAATCTTCCAAAAAGTAAATAGTCACAACAGTCAGATGGGGAACAGACAAGACCAGGTGTCTGCTGTCACTTCTTCCTGACAGGTTTTGACAAAATAATTCACAGTAATGGTAACAGCTGCATAAAGCCAATTCAAGCTTCCCCTCAGTTCTTGCCTGTGGCATGCCTCTTGTCTTAGATAAATTGTTCCTTTGAAAACTGAGAACAGGTGCCTCAAACAACACGATTCACCAAGCATTTGACATTTTTCTATGGGCTGTAATTATCAGAGGGGGAGAAACATGTGCTGCTCTCTCTCTGATCTTTTTTTTTCCCCAAATTCCACAATTTTCAATGAGGGAGCCAGAAATGCAAATGAATGCATCAGTGATTGTGGCTTTACACACTTTTCAGTATCGCTGTGTTCCAAATAATATCTAGAAACAGTCATGCATGTGACATGTGGCATTGAACCTCATTGGTTGGTTAGTTGACTTGAGGCCTTGTTCAGACTGCAGCACAAATCCAATTGCTCGGCAAATGTGATCAGGATCCAATCTCACTGACTGACAGCTCGGTTTGAATCCGTTTAGGAAAAATCGGATCTCATGTGGTTTTTGGCTGTTCAGACCATCAAAAAATCCAACTAGATACAATCTGGATATGACAAAAATCGGATTTAGAGTGGCAGTGTGAACAAGGCCAGAGTGAGAACAGGCCAAGATAACCAATAACTGCAGTAAATGCAACAATGCTCAGTTTTTCTCACATACAAATTCTACTTGGATCGGATTTACATTACCTCTAATACTGGCTATAGGAACACTGATGCTGTCACCTAATATGTCAATGCATTTTGAGTAGAGTACATGATGTTTAAGTTTTTCAATAAACCTACATGTGTTTAATCCATCCCAGTAACTCGGGATTCTTTATCAAACAGAATGCTTGACTGGGCTCTTTTGGGTAAGAGGTGAAACACTGAATCTCGAGTAAGTCTGGATGCCCTTGACTTGGCACTTTAAGTCAAACAGTACAAGTAACACCATCACCAAACAAGGGTTCCCTCTCAGATCTGCAGTGCTGTTTGTTCTCATTTTCCAGGCTGCAAAATCAGTCTACATAAACCTTGTTTCAGATCACAGCAAGCCACTGTTTTCAGTGAAAAGCACTGATAAACTCACCACTCAGCACCAAAAACAGACAGTAAGCAACTGCTGATGTACATAATGGAGCATATAGCAGCTGAGGAGACAGATCATTTTCTCAGGGGTTTGTGGAAACCTGAGCAAAGCTGAAAAGAAAATGAAGATTTCATTCAGTTTCATAAGATGGCCAGAGATGCTATTTCAAATATGCTACATGTTACAGTGAAGGCATCAACAGTGTCCTATTATATTACAGGAAAGCATTACCATCTTCAAATAAAAATATAGCAAGTCTACAGCCTTATGAACATGTGATAAACATGTTGCTTCATAGATTGCATGACTACATGATCAAACTGTCGACAGTGGATTCTTTGAAGAGTAAAAAAAAAAACAAAAAAACAGAAAAATAAAAACTGTACATAGAGTTGAACCATGTTACAAACTGTACCATATGTATTTTGTTGTATACAACAACAAAATACATTAAAACCCTTTAGAAATCCTGACTTTCTGCATTAATTGGTCATAAAATGGGATCTGGTCTTCATCGAAGTCTTGACAAGCACAATGTAGCTCAGCTAATGATACCCAAACAATTTTCATGTCATTACTGAACACACCCATTAAACATTCACAGTGCTGATAGGAAAAGAAAAGGAACATTTGGATTTGTCTTGTTCTAACTCTTTTGTTACTATACTAATAACCTCAAACAACTACCCAGGAGCATTGAGATGTTGTACAGTGTCAAGATGCTTTTGGATGGAACCAGGCACTGTGGTTTCTTTATGGCAGAGTCGGAAACAGTGATTCCTTAAAGCTGTGTTAGTCTAAGTTTCTTTTTTACCCCATCGATCTTTCTACATTGTGCCTTTGGAGTTAGCTGGGCACCCACTTCTAAGGAGAATAGCCTCAGAAATAAATCATCTCCATTTATAGAACATTTATAGTGTCACTGTGGTAATATCAATGAACTCATTAAGATTACTTTGTAGCAAATTTAAATCTATGCATATCAACAATTCTGGATCATGCGGCTGCTGAGATCTCTCTGTTGGAAGGCATGCGTCACATCAGCAGATGCCTCTTGTGAATTTATAGCTAACTCCAAATGTTTAAGTATTCCATATAAATAAAAGTCGCTCTAATTCACACCTACAATCTGGTCTCATTGACAGAGCTCCTGGTTTGATAACCTCTGTCTGTGTTTCTTACTGCCATGAGCTGAGGGGCTTACACCCTTTTTCCATGATTTGAGATGTAGCATTTATGGCCTCCTGTTAGTGACCAAGCAATAACAAAAAATATTAATAATTAGTTCAGTTTTCAATAAAACAGTTTGTTAAATGCTGAAAAGAACCTGTATATTTAATTTACAAAGTAGTTTAAATTGTTATTATCACAGTCGTCAGTGCTGTGTATGTGCTGTAAATGGATCTGTGTATTGTTACTGTAGAACTTATAACTAGAACATTTTAAGAGGACCTCAGGAAGACTAGCCTGTCGCTTGTGCCTCGGCTAATGCGGATCCTCAATAAACAATAAAAACTTCAACAGCTACAAAATCAAAAGCTGGGTAATTGAAGCATTACAACAGAAAAATGACAAACATGATGCGCTTATTTATTGTCACCATCAGATATGTGCAATGGTTTTGGTGGATTGTGATGGACTTCTTCATTGCATCCTGCACAGCTGGAAAGATAGGAAGAATTATTGTCACGTTTGTTCAGTATTTGTTAAGTTTTGCACAAAAATGCAAGGGAGGATTAATACATAAAACATGCAATTGTCTTGCAATTGTTTCCATTGCTGGTGCAAAATGCTCAAGGGCTAAAGGGTAAGACTTTGTCAGCAACAACTGTTAACACTGTTGGCGCTGCTGTAATCACACCAAGTTACCTTATAAACATACGTTACACTGAAAAACAATGACAATGAGAGTGACATCCCAGGCACCTCTAACCTCCCCTTCAGCCCACTTTTAATGCATTTCATTCAAATGTGTTAGTTTTACTGAACTTTGTGATTTGAATAATATCCTAGCAAATTTTAAAGAGCTAGTCCCTATTCATACCACTCAACTCGCTCCTCTTGGTTTCTCTCTGACAGATATTACAATAGGTGAAGGATTGCTGCTCCCAAAGCATTACCCACTCATAGACCACCTGTGATTATAGACTGGAAAGTACAGTCTGCTAAAGATACAAGACACTGAAGTGACCTAAGCAGGCATGTTTGTTTGACATTTCTGTGATAGGGTGTGTCTTTCAAGGACAGGGACTGCAAATAAAATCTGCCTCTCCCAAGATTTAGCAAAGTAGTGGGGAAGAGAGAGAGGGAGGGAGAGAGAGGGAGGTCACTCTTTTGACAGGAATCTCGTCTGGGCAGGTGATAAGATGCAGATAATCATACTTCACAGAAGTAATCAACTGTTGAGCAACTCTATCAACTCCACTGTGCCATGACAGACTGCTGTGTGTTTGTTTAGCACAGGAAATTAGATGTCCTACTGGTTCTCGGCGTGAACTCCATTGAGGTTGCTCTCACACTCATATGTGATGTGATTCAAACATACTTTGGTGCATTTGCACCATCCATCGTTCTTGTTTTAGTAAAGTCACTCAGGCTCTAATTTAAACAACAGGCCCGAGACTATCTGAAAATGAGGGTATTGATCTGGTTCCTTGCAATGATATTCCTGGTATTTATTTGGTTTATTGTGTCCTCAAACCTGTCTGTCTCCTGAGTTCCTGATGAGCTATCTTCATGGTGCACAAGGGAAGAAAACAGTCTTAACTGATTAGGCTGAGTGATCCTTTCCCTCCCTCTCTGTGTGGTGAAAACAGACAGATCATAGACACTGAATGACCTTGATCAATCAGTAAACATGATGTTAATTGGTTCACAACATACAAATAGTTGATAACCATGGCAACAAGAATGCACGTAAGCAAAAGTGCAGACTGCCTTGAGGAAATTAAATAATGAAAAGAAGTTTACAAGGTGATCTGGTGAGCATGTGTCATATTTTAGCACTTCCTCAATACATGAGTCAAAATTTCACCCGGACAGAAAAAAAAACAAAACATGACACACTCAGTCAGTCCTAGACAGCAGTCCAAGGATATTTTTAAAGATTAGTATTAGCTCCAATAAAGAAATGAAAAAGTGATCCATTCTTTCCCATGGCTCCTCTCTGTTTTGCCCTGCACTACAGCGTTTCTCTCATTTGCTTGTAAAAATGAGGTGAATGTATTTGTTTGCCTGCACTTTAGGTATTCTACGGTGACTGGCTATTCAGGAAAAAAAAAAGTTGTTAAACTGCATTCAATCGATAATTATAATAAAGCAACGATTGGCTGCCTGCACCATTCTGAACTACTGTAGTTTCATGGTAACAGGCTCAACTCAACTCTTAACTGATACATTTACCAGTGACCCCTCTGAACACCTGATGTAGTGTGTGGAGAAAAGGTGAAAAGTCAGTGTAACATCTGATGGATCCAGCAGGGTCCTGACAGTGTTGAGGAGCACTGCCGGTTACCCCTAGCTTGTTTTTGCTGCTGTGTTACTGTGTCTTGTTTTTCTGCCTTGGTCTGGATGGTGCAAGTAAATCTCTAAGTCAGAAGATTTCTGTTCCTCGGGCAAAAGTGCGAACAACCACATCTCCCTTTGGAATCTGCTGCCATACTACATAAAACCAGGAAGCTTCAGTTAAATGCCCAACATGTGATTAGTGATTTGTCCTCATCATACTGTGTGTGGACGAAAAGTGAATTTAATAGCCTAAATGTGGCATTTAGCAACACTGATACTAACTGTTGACAAACACTGACATTTTTACTTGATTTTCATCATTTACATCTTACAGGGACATTTTTATTGGTTCATTCTATCTGATAGAGTATGTTCCAATGACCAATAACCACTCAAACAGCTGATATACAATATATGACTTGGTCATGCAATATGTTATTAGATTGCTGTTCACTAAATCTAGCCTTAAGTCACAGTGAAGAAGATCAAATGTCTCTAGAATGAGCACAATAGGCTTTTTCCATAAAGCCAAGTAGAAGAGGAGGAACTGAAAGCATTATTAACATGTGAACAAAACAATAGCACTTTTAACATGTACATGCACTGTGTATGAACTGTAAATCTTTAAATTTCCTGCATAATGCAAATGCTGGAGTCAACATTGACTTTAGACCATGCCCACTTCTTCTTTAATCCAAACCACAATCCTTCCCAACAAGAGTGTTCTAGTAGTTTAAATTTAACCAGAAGCCGTGGTCATTGAGAAATAAAGAGATTGCTAATAGAAATAATCATCTGTTGCAACCCTCCTTTACAGTCACATTCACTGAACACAACGAGCTTTTGCGGAGGTCAGCCTTGTCCTCTGTCAGCTGCATGACAGGTTCACAAAGCTAACGCGATGCTGACCAATCAACAGACACAGAAGGAAGAATCCACATGTCAAAAATCAACGGCACATGCATGAGTGGGACCACAGCACGCACAGATGAAAAAATATGGCCTGAATTAGAGACCTTCAATTCCCACAGCACCCAACAGTGATCATTAGCTCAACAGAGCGACTGACAGCTCATCCCCAACCGGTGGCAGTTCTCTGATACATCATTTCTGCTGCTGCTTGTTTGTTTGCTTACTCAAGCAGAGGCCTGACATTCTGATAAGAAGCTGACAAAGAGCCCTCAGGGGAAGATGAAAAATAAAAATGGCGTCAGATATTTAGACCTCAACATCAGTGTAAGGGACTTCAAAGTGCAGGAGGGGAAGGAGGGCACTGGTCATGGAGGAATATACCAGACAGGAAGACTGGTAGAAAGGAAAAGGAGAGAGTGAGAAGCATTTTTTTGTCATCGTTACAGTGTGATTAATGGTGGGGGGAAGTCATTTTGGCAGGGCACACAAGCCACTGGGACATTGTGAAAAGACAGCATGATATCTGATAAATCCAGCAGGGTCCTGACAGTGTTAAGTAGCACTGCAGGGTGAGCTCAACATGTTTGGCTGTTTTGTTGTTGTGTCCAGTTGTGCTGTCTTGGTGAGGGTTGTGCAAGTAAATCTTACTCCAGCAAAGTGCCATGAGTTGCTGCCTGAGCAAACGGGTTAGAGTTACACTAAAAGTGCAGTGAGAGGATGACGCTCTGCTCACATCTTTAACATAATGCCAACATGTGAGGGAACTGCTTGTTCAACTACATCCAAAAGGCCAAAATCAACATGTTCAATATGTCTCTCAATACTTTCACTTCCTAACCCTGTTCTGTTGCATTCAGCTATTCAAGCAGACGTAAATAGTGTAACTGTTGAGTGTTTTCATCTAAACATAAACCAAATCAGCGATCGATCAGGTGGATTGCCACATTTACTGGACAAAGTACATGGAATTGGCTTAGAATCATTTACATTACCTGAACAGATTTACTGACAGATTTGGTCATTCCATGGAATTTACTGACAATGGTAAAAATTAGGGCTGAGCAATTCATCTTATTTTTATGGTCATCGCGATGTCAACATTCACCATAAACACATAAACAAGTACATTTTGTTTACAGGTGCCATGCCTTCACACTCACTTCACACTCATACACTTAATACCTGTAACCTGAGCCACACTGCTAGACGTAACATAACAACAATGGCGGACTTCCATCAGGTCCCTCGGATACCGGGCCTGAAACACGTCCAAGTGGCATCGATCGGCATATTTGTTCTGGCACAACTTCTCGTGTTTACTCGACTTATAGTGTTTGGAGTTTGTTTGCAACATGCAAGCTTTTCTCTTCATCTCTGTTTTTGGTGTATTTGTGTGGCAGTGTTACAGCGCCACTACAGGCCTGGTACGGTACAACAGCGTATTGAGTCGTTTTCAGAAAGACACAGGAACTGTATGGTTAATATGCACACCTGAACATTTGCTAATTCATCACAAGTCATATCGTCATCGCGATATTGAACAGTGTCATGGCACATCAGACATTTTGCTGATATCATGCAGGCCTAATAAAAAATCTGAAATATCCCAAGACTTGTCCTGAACAATCACTGTACTCCTAAATTTGAAGACAGAGAATACCCTGGAATGTATTTTATAGCAAAAAAAAAAAAAAGGGGTCCATGTATGAATGTAGCTGGTCCTGTTTTTCTCCCATTTGTAGAACAGGGCACCAATCTTTTCACCTTTTTCTCTAAAAGTAAACAATGTCTCTCTCAAAACTATCAAAGAACAGATGACAGACATTTACAGTCCTTCACCGGTGTGCTAGCCTGATGGACGAGTGAACCAGTGGACAGATCCAATCTCATTAGGTCGGGACTGACAAACAACGCATGTCAAAATGTTAGTGCCTCCTGTGGCGGAGATAGAAGCTGGATGTGTCACACAGGCATGCAGGTTAAACTGTGGTCTGATATGGGCTCACCATCTAACACAGGACTTAGGACATTAATCTCTTTTATGACACTCCCCAACCCCTGCCTCCACTACAGCACTGGTCCAGGTTTATTGTGAGGTGCATGGCAGATAGCTATGACAACGGAAATCCTATCTACCACAATATTTTTGCAATATATATTATCTCTCATCACATCAGATCCTCTATGGTAGCACAACAACACAATGGCAGAACATAAAATTATAAAGTGATGCCTTTTAATCTCAAAGCTTGAACATGAAGTAGCAGCTATACATCTTGCAAATTGAATATCAGTACACAAAACAGAGACATAAAAAGGGAGTACTAGTCGTACTCTTTGAACAAACATTCTATGCCGTGTGTCCACACTAACAAATCAGTCCTCCCGGTCCTCCCAAAGAATTATGTTCATAGAGGAAGATTTTGCATCTTTCAGTTCATGTTCACTGCCAGTATTCATTCCTAAAGCAAAACATAGTGTCAAGTTATCTGGTGAAGCAGAGAGGAAGGCTGTGGTTTCCTCAGAAGCCCTCAAAGCAACACAATCATTATGTTTATTGTACTGTGATGTTATTGGATTTCATTATTGCATACAGGTGCTCCTGTTATTTTATTTATCTTCTTCACAATCGCATTAGTGTAGGAAATTTAAAATGGGAATGGCACAGTATGTAATGCTGTCTGTGTGTAATATAGCCCATGTTGTGCTTAATGGGTCATATGGGAAATGTCACTTAGTGAGCTGCTTGCCAGGTTGTGTAAATACAGGTTACAAATATGCTATAATCTCTGTTACATGTTTTTGATTACACGCCATTCTTTAGTACCTGTAGACTGTTGTTATGGTTGGACCTCTCCTCCTATTGTCGGAGCCAAATATTCTCCTGGCAGCAGTTGTCAAAAAAGATGTGTTTAGGAAAAAAAAGATTAAAAATTAGATGAGACATTTCAGACAGAGGCAGGGGAAAGTCGGAAAAAAGTAGTTTATAAAACAGGGAGGGAGACTGGCAGTTGTGAGCATGACAAAGCAATCGAGCTGGGATCTTGGTTAAAGAAGATTTGTGATCACTTTTCGGGTTTTGGTGAAGGTGCCTGCCAATTGCTTGGTGAGATAACACCAGCAAAGTCTAATTCATTGATATGTGTAAGAATTTATATGACAGATATATTTCAGTTTAGATAAGCTGGATTGGTGGAATAGAAAGTTAGTACACCTCTATATCAAAGAGAAAGTGAGACATTAAACTAGTGAGGAGGAAAAAACAAATAAGTACTTAACACAGTGTTTCATTTGCTAGTTTGCCTTTTTATGAATGTATAAAATAACTATACCCTAAAAGGCTCACTCGCAGAACAGTGAATGAAGGTCACATCTTCTCTAAATATAGGTTGTACTGGTGCAATGGATCATCGTTGATCGGATCCCTCTCCGCGGTTCGGCAGATTGTGAAGGATTAGAACGTGTTGATGATCTGCCAAAGCAGAGAGATCGTAGTATCATTTATCCATTGCTGTTCTATGCTCTTGCATAAGCTTGTTCGGTAGACAGGTGCTAAAATGGTACCAAAGGTACTGAAGCAATTAAAACAGTATTATACTGCATTTGGAAAAAATTTGGTAAAATATGTCTGTCAGTGGTGACGGGGAAGAGAAAACAGCAGAGAGAGAGAGAGAGAGAGAGAGAGAGAGAGAGAGAGAGAGAGAGAGAGAGAGAGAGAGAGAGAGAGACTTCCCCTATGTACATTAAGAAGCTGCGGCTGTGTATTGTAGCTTATATATGTTCGGCATGAACCCGTACTGAACCAGCGCGTCCAGTCAGGTTGGTTGGACCGGTCTGGCCTGTATAGAACTCTGAGGTTATTATAGCCCATAAGTTTAACACAACGAGCTAACGTGTCCATTTTAGTTTATAATCTCCTCTCCTTCAGCCTCATGTTCTCACTACACGCTGTTCTGTTAACAAACTACTTATGAAGTCTAAGCAACATGTATACGCTGATCTCATAATCAATGCTCACTCTTGTGTTTCCTGAGACAAACAAAAGCTCTTTGAACACGATGCTCCAGGAAGCATCTGAACCTTTGTATCTGTTTCAAATATCAAGAAGTGCCCTCAGGTTAATATGGAGATGAGATCAAAGCTGACCAAGAGCCATCCACACACACAGGCCACCGAGAATGGCCCTCCTTTAGCGCCTGTCCTGAGGCTGGAGCTCAGCTGACATTTGAAAGGCAGGGATTGGATTGCTGTTTCTTTGCTGTTCTCATAGCTCTGCAGGAACTCCACTTGACAGACATAACTCTGAGAGTAGCTCTCACTTGGTTTCATGTCAGACTTTTCATTTCTTTGCTTCTGTGTCACTGCACTCAGGTTTCTGGATAATATAACTGTGTGGTTACTGTACGTGAAGTGAGCGGTTGCTAAAACATGGATGCATACAGACACCCTACTTACACTAATAGAGCCATCAAGTCCTCCAATCTGAACCACTACACTGGTTGTTGGTCCTTATCCTCTGATACAACCCATAGGAAGTGTCTCGGCAAACAGCACACGTCAAAACAGCTGCTCCTGTTATTATCTATGAAGAACCCCAGAGACCCATAGGTCAACACAGTTTCCAGCTGCGCCACTTTGTTTATCCCTTTCGCCCCCTATTCTAGTAGCACCTTGCTCAGCAGTATTCTCTTGCCACCAACACACAATGCTTCCTAATGGTGACAGGGACGCCACTTGACACGCATCAGTGTGCTGTGGTGTGTCGTGATGTATTGTGGCAGCACCAGTGAGTGTTGCACTTATGGCAGCATGTCCAGCAAGCCTTTGCTGTCATGGGTACAATGCTAAACATAAGTTAAACCATAAGGAATGGTCACAGTTTGGTTGAGTTTGGACAAATTTAGAGAATTTAGAGACATATCAGGGTTCACATGAAGTAAGTTTACCTTCATGGTTAGACAAAATGCAGCTGAGGTTGTAGCACTGTGGTCACGGTATGCTGCCTGCATTGCCTTGTTTCCCCTTTTGCGCACGTCATAATTATTACAGCCACTAGAGGTCACCTGACAATAAAATGAAACTATACATCATAATAATCGAAAACTAACTGCCACAGTTGACCTATGAGTTGTATCTTTTAGAGCAGGGCAGCCTCAATACAGTGAATGTATACATATGTCATCTTCAGGTCAAACTGAATGACATTTCAGACATTAGCAAAACACCCATCAGCTAAAATTGAGTCAAGAGAGGAATGCGAAAAGGAGGAGGAGGAGGGTCGAGATGACTTCAGCCTCTCCCTGCCCTTATTCAGAGTTGAGAACTATCACGGTGAATAGAAGAGGGCTGAGGGGAAGGAGCCAAGTGGGAGTAGAGAAGTGGAGAGAAAAAGGAGCAGGAGGTGTGGAGGGTGTTGATGGAGCTGGTGTGAGGATGAAAATTGATTTATTGCGGGGCTGATGAGGAGCGGCATGCCAGGAGACAGTGGGTGCTCTCCAAGCCCTTGCTGCGGCAACATAAAACGAAACAGGGGCCCTCCCTCCTGATATAATTGCTGCGGAGATCTCAGCAAAGGCTCAAGGTCTCTGTGTAGAAATTTATGCAGCCCTGACTGTTGGTACCCTGCCTCTTAGTTCCAATCTCCATGTCTAGATGCCGCAAGTAGCGATGTAGGGCATGCTTTTTTCTCTGCTTTATAGGCAGCTTTAACTTAGAATGTAAACATTAACCCATCCTACACACAAATACACTCAGATGAAAGGCATCTGTAAACACAAGCACACATTCACACAGGATACACGTTTCTGGGTTTATCTTCCCACCAAAATGCTCTAAATATCAGAAAGAAAAATGGATGTGCTGAACGTGGTCAACAACCTAAAGCAAAAAAAGGAAAAAGGACTTTTGATTTTTTTTTTTTTTAACCTGAGCAGTGAATTGTCGGCACTTAAGAGTAATACTTAATGGCAGGAGGACATCAATTACAGCCTTTTGAGATCAAAACATTCACCATGCTATGGCTCATTTTGCTGAATGTAAAAACATATCTTTTAAGCAACAGTGCAGTGTGAAAGTGTACACACATCTTTTCACAAAGGAAAAAAAAGTGATATGACTGTCTGACCTTTTCAGTGAAGTGTTCACCCCCCTCCACTGTGTGGTATTTAATCAAGAACAGAGGAAACATTTCACAATTATAAAGATGTTGAAGTATTAATTTGTGACTCATTTGTATGAGTCACAGCACGTGGTTTGAGCTTAAATGTACAGAAGAGGTCATGCTTGGTACATATGCCTCCTGAATACACAAATGAAATGATCCAGCAGTGCTTGGCTACGGTGTCGACGGTCAGGACTGTTCATGCTTAAGTACCATATAAACAACCCACAGTTTTACACTGGGCATTTTTATGGGGCTCGAAGCTTTGACAACAACGATTTACTCGAGCACCCCAAAGAGCTTTGGAGCATGCTGCAGTGGTTTAAGGCGGACACAGCATGAGCGTGGGGGATGAAGTGAAGGGAGTTAGCCAATACTGCTGACAAAGGTGGCGGAAAGCTTGTTTTTCTGTTTGTGTGAGTGAGTGTGAGATCTGCCTACACATGTGGACATGTAACTGGAACTGACTAACACAAGCTGTGAATTCAGCAGCATGAGAGGCTGTTTTTCTTTCGCCTCGCATTCAAATGCCACTTCCTGTAATCATGGGTAATCTTCTATCGAAATGTCTCAAACAAATCAAAGCAAACCCAGCAACAATCTATGCTGATGCTATCACTGTGCCATCACTAATGACATCTCGAAAGACAATTACAAATGGCATACAGTGATGGGAGACAAAAGAGAGAGACAGAAAACAGACTGGTGCAGCTCCACACACAGTGCATCAGCGCAGAGAGAGAGGTCAGCAGAGCATCAGCTGCAGGTCAGCAGCTGAACCTGTGCCAGTCTAGATGGCTCACTGGGAGCATCTCCAGCACTGACAACAAAAATGATCCTGTTCATCACAATAATCTGGAGCTGAAGCTGAAGTCAATCAATAAAAAATGAATCCACAGCTATATAGTTGTTGACTGCCACGTATGATGAAGCAAAGTTTTTCTGAGATTTGTCTAAATTTCATTTGTACAGGAACACTGAACAAACCTAAAAAATTTTGAACAAAAAAGAGGATCTGATGGTCTTAAATGACAGTACATCTAATTATCTGTGCGTTTGGCTGTTCAGACAAATAATTTTAATGTATTATCTCAGGCTTTGTGTAGTTGTGATCGGCATTGTGTTGTATGTTATTTTGGAAACACAACATCAGTTTTCTTTTTCATAAAATAATCAACAAATACTGTAAATCTAATCGTTTGTGAAAGCCGTCTCTACAGCACAGGTGAGCCTGTCCACAACTGATTACATCATTTAGGCACAGTGCATGAGTTGCTAAAAACAGCACAAGAATCTGTGGAGCAAGATAAGTGGAAGGCAGACTTCAGTAAGGGTGGCTAACATGACATATATTATACATTGTTACACACACATTATGATAAGCTGCACCAACCCTTGCTCTAAATAATTGATGTTCCTTTTCCTGCTCATTGGCCAACTTCTGAAACTCAATTCCCACAAAGATGATGGCAAAAATGAAGGAGAAGGTGAATTGAAAGAAAAGGAACTGAGGTTGCATAGTTTTCTGCAGCAGAGCGATTCAAGAGCTGCCTCTGATGGCAGACACTCAGTGGAACAGCAAACCCAGGAGGCCTGCAGCAGCGCACAGTGATAGGAATGTAAAATGAGATGAAGAGCAACCTCAATGAGATCGTATCGAAAGCAAACACAAGCTTTCAGAGAGAGGGTGGGGGTGTGGGTGTGTGTGTGGGGGGGGGTGTTGGCTGGCAGAGACGGGGTGGTGGTAGGGGGGTTGCATGTTTCATCAGGGCAGGTTTAACCTCCTCTTAACCTCTGTTGACAAAAGCCACAAAACAGATGAGACACATAAAAATGGTAACATTGCTCCAAGTCCAACAGCCAGCCATCTAACACAATAACTCAAGTAAGCAAAAGTAATTTCAGCTGCGGCAGGCAAAGCAGGAGTGCCTGAGGCTCGGGCTGGTAATTAACCTCAAATCTGTGGCGAAAAGAGGACAAAAATCCTGCCAGGCTTTAATCTGCTTGTCTGTGGTCGGTAAATAAGAAGCCCTGGGTAGACTGCTTTATTGAAACACTCTCACAGGTTGGCCTGCCAGGTAGCCAGGCATTAATATTGGATCCGGCGAGAAGCTGTCAGGATTTATTAGTCAGTATCACTGGTACTCAGCCAGCAGGTGTCAGCTCTGGCAGAGAAGGAGAGAGCGAGATAGATTCTTAGATAGAGAGAGAGAGAGCAGACAGTCAGACAGATAGATAGGCAAAGAGACAAGAAAACTGAAAACCGTCTTTTCCCTGCCCTCTTTTCTTGCTGGTCTTAGCAAACCTGTAATACTGTAGTGTATAAACACTGCATTTTTAATATACACTACACTTTAATTAGACAACTCTACGCTGTAATGGAGCTCCTCTCTTACTTAGACACTCTATAATGATGAAAAGAAAGGACAAGCAATTAAGAGGACCTTAGATGCTTGTGTTAGTAGATATTGATTTCCTGACTCCTCAAAGATCTTGTGATGCTCTCGAACAGAGTATATGGAAACTATGGTGCAGCACACTCATACACACACTTATGTATGGAACCTTTAACACACAAACAAGTATAGTATACGTGCAAATGCACACGCACACACTCACAAACACACAGTGAATGCAATATTCATCAAAATATCAAAATACAGCCTTTTCCTCTTTGATCTGTATTTTGGCCTTCAAAAGTTAAGTTAATTGTTTACCGTTTTGCTCCTCTTTTGACTACCTTAACATGGCCAAGAACTCCAGAAGGGGGGTATTTTCCTCTGTTGCTTAGCAACAGGCACAGCCTAACTACCCTGCCAAGGAATACACAGCCAAGCAGTTAATGAGGATACAAAAGACTCAACTTCAAACGCCCGACATTACCATGGACAAAAAATCAGTGCTTGTGATTCTTGCTGGATGGAGGATGCTTGTAATCCTCAATGAGATATTGTTGGACAACACAATTCATACTCTGTGCCTTGGCATATAGGCTTCAAGTCTAGATATGTGTGTCTTTTAGATTAATGTCTCCATCTAGTGACAAGTCCCTGAGGCAAAGTATAGAAACACTGTATGTCGAGGAGAGATAACAGCCAGAAGCATCAGGTCTCAGATGGAGCAGAATGAACTCCAATTGTGATAAACAATAGCGACAAACAACTGTTACTGGATCATGAAATAAAGAGATATGAGACGTTTAAAAGGATAGCAAAAATGGTTGTACCAAGTTCTCTCATGATTGATCAATTTATATGGGTTTGGAAAATAAGGATAGGTGATTCAACTTTTTTTATCAGTTTTTCACCATTAGAACTGTAACTAACACAATTTGTCAGTTATCAATTACACCGATAAGCATTTATCACTGGGCCCGAGAAAAAGGACAGAAAGTAATACGTTTTAAAATCTGTGTTTAAAAAACACAGGATTTTACATAACTAACCTACTAAAGCAGTTGTCTTGCCAGTGTAAGAGGCAGACGCTGGTGCAACAGAGGAAGCTGATTTAATAAGAAAGATACATCCCTGTTCTAAAACTCACAGGAGAAGAAGTGTTTGACTGTTTACTGTGGTAAAAACATTATTCCTGGGGCAATATGCATGGTAACAGCTTGAAACGCACAGTGAATTCTGCAGAGGTCCTCTGGCCTCTAATGAAATTTAAACAGCTGCATATCCCAGGGCTTAATCCCCTTTTCTTTGTCATTCTTGGCAGGTGTACCCATTATGAATCTTATTTCATTTTACAGTAATCCAAGAAAATCTGTTGAGTTGATCCAGGGAGTTTATTTAACTTCGCCTACTCTGGAGAGTTGATCTGTCTCATTTTATCCTCGGACCAGACTTAGGGTCATTGCTCAAGGCAGCGTGATTTATCAGCAAAAAGTCCTGACAGTCAAATTGTGCTTAAATACAGCTGGAAATGAATTCATATTCAAGAAGAAACACTTGAGCCTTGGGCCTTGAAATCAGATGTAAGGAAACGGATCTTTTAACTGGCCCCCATGAACAAAGTTAAATCTTATTTAGCAAATATGTCTCAGTGTTTGAGCCTAGTTGGCACAGAACCTGGGGTATCACTTGTTGCAATGAGTAATTAAATACAGTTTGGTCCTTTTATATTTCCCAATGACATTACTCAGCAAGTTTACAAAGGACATCCTGAGACTACAAAGTTGTTTATTAATTATCCACATCTGAACAAGTGTGGGTTGGGACCGTCTCCTGCCCCACAGCATGTCACGTCGACAAACTGCAGTACTTTAATGGATTACTAAACCTTTAAAGTCAACAGATACCCAGGTGATGTCTAATGTGAACAGTTGTTCAGTGCTACAGATGAGCAGTGAATGAAGCTCCACACAGCTGCCTCAGATGGTGAGCGATTTGTGCGTGAATTGAAAGACATTCAGTTATTTCTGCTAGTAAGTGCTGACATTGCAGAAATGTTAAGACACTTATGTGGATGATTTACTGTATATTAGAAAATTAATCAACCATACTTTAAGCTTATCAGCAATAGCCAATTTCTCATATTTTGAACAAATATTAAGGATGCTGTTGTTGCAATCCGTTGCAAAAAGAGATTCAGTAAGAATAACAGGATAAAATAGGAGAGAACAGAACAGGATAAAATGAGGGAGAGATTTTACAGCCTGCTGAAAGTAAAAAAATAAAAAAAGTAAGGTAACATAAAGTACTATTTTGTAAGGGTCTGTGTAATGTTGACAGGACAAGAGCATTCTACTATATGAAACACAACAACAAATCAGTGGTTTCAGACACCTAGAAAATGTACCCTACTTTCCCAATGTCAAGCAGCAGAGCAGGTCACTCTATTTTTGGCTGCATTTCAGCATCCACAGACAAGTGACTGTCCTCTGTGAGTCATTCAGCTTATTGTTGATTCAGATGTATCTTCACTTTTCAAGATACAGTTTGTGTTTGGTTTCTCACCATATGACAGCTCTGCTCATTTGTAGCAGCCACCTGTTGGTTTGTTTTGCTTGTCAGTGCTGGTGAAGGAGATGACGATGCAGTGGCTTCAGAAAGTAATCAGAACCTTTCACTTTTTGCACACATCGTTGTAGTGTAGTTTTATTTTTTCAATAGATATGTGAAAATGTGTTTTAGACATTTTTGCGAATTTGTTTTAAAAATGTTCCAAAAAATAATCAAAATAGAAATCTCTCATACACAAAAGCATTCACACCCTTCACTGTGGCACAGCAAATTGTGGTCAGGTGGATCCTGTTTGCTTTAATTATCCTTGAGATGTGTCTAAAACTTGATTGGAGTCTGCCTCAGGCCAACTCTCTGCAGACCTCTGCGATAAAATTTTGTGGCAATTCATAAATCAGGGCAGGGTATAAAACCACTTCTAAAGCTTTGACTGTTCCCAGGGGCGCAGCTGCCTCAACAATTGTGAAATAGAAGACATTTGGAACCATCCTGAGTCTTCCTAGAGTTGGTCGTCCAGCCAAATATGGTAACTAGGCAACAAGGCCCTGGTCATTGGGGTGACCAGGAACCGAATGATCATTTGAATAAAGCTTCAGGGGTCCTTAGCAGAGATGGGAGAACCTGCCAGAACGACGACCATCTCAGCAGCACTCTATCAATCAGGTCTTTATAGTACAGTCGTGAGAAGTGCCATGGTGTGTATAAAACATTTTGGTGTTTGCCAGATGGCATTTAGAGGACCCTGAAAGCATGCAAAAAAATGATCTAGTCTGACGAGACAAAAAGTGAAAACCTGAAGCAGAAGTCAAAGTACTGAGTCTGGCAAACACCTGGCAGTGCATAGGCTAATACCATGCTTCATCAGGCTGGGGCAGGGGGCCTCTCAGCAGCAGGTACAGGGAGAGAGGACAGTATGCTCAGACTGCCTTATCTTTTTTTTTTTTTTTGCTGCTGATACCAATCATCTAAGATCCATTTACCCAATCACATATTTTCCGTGAAAATCACTGATTGGTGGTTACAGTACAGTGAGGTGCTTGAAGAAAACCTGCTCCAGGGTGTATGCAGCCTGAGACTGAGGTGACAGTTCACCCTCTAGCAGAACAATGACCTGAAGCATACACCTAGGAAAAAGCCTGAGTGGCTTTCGGTCAAGTCTCTGTCTGTTCTCGAGTGGTGCAGCCAAAGCCCAGACTTAAATCCCAATTGAACATCTGCAGAGAGACCTGAAGATGGCAGTTCACAAATGCTTCCCGTCCTATCTGACAAGCTTAAGAGGATCTGCTAAGGAGAATAGATAAAATGCCAGCATCAAGGTGTAGAAAGCTTGTATAGACTTACAAAAGCCTCAAAGCGCCAAAGGGGCTTCTATGGTGAAGCAAATGAGGAGAGTGAATACGTTTGTAACAAAGATTTGTCTCTTTTTTTGAATTAAAAAAAACATGGATTATTGAAAGTAGATTGATGGTCAATAATGATGATTGTATCTATTTAAAATTAAATCAATGGCACAACAAAGTGTGCAAAAAGTGAAGAATACTGCTGCACTGCTGACATGATGAAATTCTGAGGCATCTGCACTTTTCATGAACATTTTTTTTTCTCAAAACACTTTTTTCTTTTATTGTAAAGGTCATAAAAGGCAGAGCGTGTAATCATATTCTGACAATGTTTTGCCTCCTACTTTCATATGGTAAAGGGCTACCAGACTTGTTTCAGCCCTCTGAATCACAGCATGCTCAGTGACAGCTGTTTTTATGATCAGAGAACCAACAGAATCTATTAGAGCTTTGTAGGTGGAATTTAGACAGAGGACATCATCTTCTTGTGCTAGAAAAAAAAAGAGGTGACAGGAAATATAGCACAAGGACAGCATGAATGATGTAGGGATGGAGTGCAGTAGCATTTTACCAAATCTGAAATAAAGCTCTGAAATCATCTTTTTAGGTAGTTTATCTTTTGGAGAATTAAGACATGTCTTGGTTTTCAATAATATATGCAATATGCAAATATCATAAATATATGAAATATGCAAGATTTGCATCTCAATTAAACAGCTGCAGAGTAAGTGTGATGGTTGCTACAGGTGAGTGGAGAGTCGAGGCTCTCTGCCTTCCACTGAAAACCAACCTTGCAAGATCAGCCTCTGACCCAGTGTCCCAGATCTCATCTCGCGAGAAACATGGACTGCTTTACGGCACTGCAACACAAACACGCCCGGTAATCTGTAATCTCTTAACGTTACCCACCTCAATAGACACTACTCCATGGAGTGCCGTCTCACCATCTCCATTGAAAACAAATGCACATGGCCAGCGGGTGAGGGAGGAGGGTTAGCGATGAGTTTTTACGACAATGAAAATATGTACTCCAAAACTGTAGGGGGGGCTCCGTGGAGGAAAAAAAGCAACCAAAACAGCAAAAAAGTGACCAGATTTGCAAAGTTCCCCTTTATTAATTGTATTTCAGCAAAATGAGATCATTTCTTAACAATTTAGCACATGCACAACGCACCTGACTTTGTCTGAAGCCAAAGAGCACTGCTACAGGTCAAAGTATCTGATGGGTCACAGAATACGGTGTAAGACCAGCAGTAGGCTGAGGCCAATGACTCCTCAAGCATGTCCACAGTCTGGAACAGCTAACCTGCTGAGGTCCGTTAACTGCTGTGGTTCAGTGTGGGAATCAGTGGCTGTGCAGCTGAACAAAACTGGATGCAAAACAAAACTAGTTGTGAGACCACATCAGCTTGGATCAGACCAACACAGCTTTACGGGTTCTTGTAAATCCTGTTACAGAAATCACTCCGTAAACTTCTTCAATCAACATGTAAGATGTTACTGCAACTACTTCAGGCTCTGCATCAACTAGGCCTAAATGTGACATTGTGATCTGTCAGTATCTACAGGGCGGTGGGGACATCACACCCCACCCCTCCTGAATGTATGTCTATAAATGAAACTGAATAATAATGGCACAATGAAGACTGAAAATTTGTTCAGTCTCACTGTGAAGAAACATGATATGCCTTCTCAAGATCATTACGCGTCCAATGGTTTTTACAGACTGATCACTTTTAATTCAGTCTTGTATGAAGGCCAAGAGTCTGTGGCATTAAAGTGCAGAGTCCTTCAATTGATCTCTCCCGTCAGAGATACCATTACTTTTCAAGGTTACATGTCACCGTGGTTTGACTATTGATTTAGAATCCACTATAAGTTTGAAAAGTGATTCACACAAGTTTTAAGTGAGCTGCATGAGCTTGACTTAACTCAACCTGGGGTATGGTAGATTATAAATCTGTAAAAAAAAAAAAAAATAGAGAAAGGCTGTTAAGTTTTTAGAGGCAAATCATTTCCCTTACAAACGCTATGCCCCTTCCCCTTACTGACAAATCTGAACATCACACAAACACAGCACAGAGTAACATGTCAATAAAGGCAAGCATGTGACTGTGTGTGTGGAAAAAAAATCTGTTCTATCAATGCAGCACCGTCAGCCAGGAGGAGGTACAGAAAAAGCACTTTCAGTGTCTTATTGACCTTATGTTAATGCAGCATGACTGCAATCGTTAACAAGCTCTACAGAAAAGAATTCAATGTGGGCTCTAATTTCTAAAACGGACAGTAACATGACAGTCGAGTGGGTGTGTACAAGTGAAAGTTGTGTGTGTAGGAGGGTTACACTTTTGATAAATCTGCCTCCATCTACAACCAGTTTGTACCTGTGGGGCTAATTAAAGGAATGACTGGACTTTGATCAGGGGAGGTTAGACCATGCATCAGCTACAATGAACTATGAGAGGTGGTGAAAGGCCTAATTACTGTGTCGAAGCAGAGGAAAAATGGTGAAGCTCAAAGCATATCGTGGGAGGAAAGGAAGAAGGGTTGTTTGTTGCATAAAGTATAACTTTCCATATGCATACTCTACAGTATAACACTGTATACATTTTATATATTACTTTTCATTATCAGGTTTGAAGGTTGTAGGATAGATGGTGTTGTGTGCTGCATAGTAAAACACCTTGGGACAAATTACTGATTGCTGATATAAGGTTATTTAAATAAAATGAGACTTGGCTTGACTTGACTTATTTAGCATGCATTTGGAGAATTATCCCCTCTCGGTTTGGCTGCTGCTTTTCTGTGCGTTCATTAAATTTAGACATTAGCAAGAATACGTACCTATAATGCTCAAGAGATTAGCGTCATGAATAATTTTAAAATCCATTCATAACAATATTAAAGTTAACATTTATTATTGTTATCACAACATAAATAACAAAATTAAAGCTGAATGATAAAACAGTTGACTGGTATGGCTCCAGTTTCTCTTAACTGCATTTTTACCAACTGTAGCCTAATACCGCAAATGATTTCTGGTTCTTTTCATACACTTCCTTTAACACACACACACACACACACACACTTCTGTCTTTGTATTCGCCTGACTTTAGCTGCCACAACTAAATAAGCAACTCCAATCCTTAGGGTTAATTCTACCCTTAACTCCATCAATCTCAACTGTCATATTTTTCCCCAAAACATCCCCACAGCTCTAAAATTCAAAGTGGTTCTCACAAAGATAGATGTACTCATTTACATACACAAACACAGCTTACAGCAGGTGTGTTAGTGTGTGTTGAATAGTAAGTTTAAGTATAAACCACAAATCATTTAAAACAATAGTGTACACAAGTGTTATCAAAATAAGGAGAAATCAATCTGGTACGCTGTCTCATCCCCTGCATAAATATATGGAGGGATTCACCTTTGGCACCATCATCTGTATAAAGTATGAACAAGGACGCGCAAGGTTGATCATTTGTTGCATGATAAACAAGGGGAGAGAGTAAGAGATGTTGCTGCAAGAAGATGCGGTGTGTGATTGCATTGGTGTTAAGCAACAGTTGCCCAACTTTGCTACAGAGTCTTTTTGAACAGACTGCAGCTTTATAATGCATCAGTTCAGGCCAGCAGGAATATCAATAGGCTATTTTCCAGCATATTTTTTCCACTATTGCAATCAAAGGTCTCACACAAATCTCATGTCACACTCACTGAGGTCAAACTCCACCTCGGTCAATGTTACAGTTGTAATGTGGATAAGAATCAGTCCTCCAGTTTAAAGGGGACATATCATGGAAATATCACTTTTTGAATGCTCTTTAACATATATTTGGGTGTTTGTCTTGCCTTCCGGCCCCCAAAATATGAGAATTGACAAAAAAATCTGTAATTTGCAGGCTCCCTATGGCTGATATCCATGCTGTTTTTCGAGCTGTTCCCTCGGAAAGGGGCATGATATGTCTCCTTTAAAAAACATTACAGGTTGCTCGTCCCCTACTCTCATGGCGTTCTATGGTGTTACATGCAACACTCAACAGCAGCCCACCTCTCTTTTGCATTAGCACTTTGGTTTGGAGTTATGATCCATCCAAACTCTAATGATGTATGTACGATGACACCTGACCCCCCCCACTACATCCCTTATAAATACATTTGCTTTTTTCCGACCTGAAACACAGTCTTGGTATCTGTGTCATCAATTCACAAAAATGAACGTTACCAACCTGAACTATGGAGCAAAAGTTGGCAGATTTAACTTTATCTACCCAAGGGTTGCACAGTATGCACAGTAATGAACTGGCAATTAGGTTGAATCTTAATTAATCCAGTTTAGTGTTGATTGTGACGCAATTTTAATGTTTTTGCTGGCAGCTAACAAAGAGGGGGAAAAAATGCAACCCTTGTTTCATCTACTTTACCAACCACTCTCAAGTAGAAGGAAGTCAGAGTTAGATATGTTGTATACAACCCATGTTATTAATAAAAGAGTGTAGCCAGGAGGGTGCTGAGGCCTCCGTTGTGTCTTGTAGGAGGTTACAGAGGATGTCTGCAGTGTGTGTGTGTTTATAAGGATAAAAGTGGAACAATGAAGATATAGCCAAGAGAAAGTCATAAGCAGGTCTTGCACAAGGTCATCTAACTGAAAGTATGTGTACATGCTATATTAATTACAGCTTGTGTGTATTGTGTCAATGTACTGCAAAACAGTGTCTCTCTTCAGTCATCTCTGTGTAATGCTGATGATGGCTCTGTCTTGGAAGCAATACATGTTTATGAATAATATGGATATTATGTCGCCTGGTATGTGAGTAGCAATGCTCATCAGCACCAGCCATGACTGATTTTCAGATTCCATTACAAGCTGCAAAGTGCATTGATATTAAGCCTCAAGTTAGAGTTAGATCTGCAGATACTGAAGAAATGTGCATGTGCTTTATTCCAGTCAACTGCACCAAGCAGACTTGATTGTAAAAAGAATTAAAAAAAATTGAAGTGTATGATTTTTTGTTTCAACACCCTGTGGGCAACAGTCTTCCTAAATTTATTTCTTCTATAGCCATTTGTCTGCTTCTGTTGGAGATTTTCAACTTCATGGTCGAGGACAGAATAAAAACACTGCGCTCTCTGGTGGTGAAGGCGAAGGGAGCTGCATCTTATTTCAATTCCAGTTCAGCAAGCAGCTACACTGCAGCAAAAAGCAGAGGGCAAAGGACCACTGAGAGGTCGAGAAGCAGAGCAGACAGAAATATTAAAGCAAAATATTACCTGTACCATTTGTGTGTGTGTGTGTGTGTGTGTGTGTGCACTTGTGGGGCCATGAAAAGTGCTTTTATAATGCATGACTAATGCATTTCTGTCCAACAATGTAGCGAGAGAAGCTGCAGATGGTTTTCGTATGAGGGAATTCCAGAGGTGTGTGACAGTGACTGACATTAACCCCTCCCTGACAAACTGTACATGTTTAAAAGCTTCGCTCTCTTTCAAGTCAGCTATAAAGTCCTTTCAGAAAAATGACATAACATGACAACAGCAGTCATTTAATCCACATGTGCCCTCTACATGAAGGTGGAGGTGGGGGAGGGGGAGTGGGGGGGTGGACTGCAGTAAAAATGTAAGTCTGACAATGTCTGTCAGTTAAAAGGGCAAAGTGGACAGAGTATTTCCATAGCAGTAGTCTGTCACAGCACAGCAAAATCTGTGAGCTGTCAAAAGATTATTAAAGTATTTAAAGCTTTTCTGACACTACTTTCATACAGGAAAACCCATGTATAATATGCTCTAGTGAACACATATTCAACCCGAGTTGGGCTTATTCATAATCCCCACTTGTCAACATTCAGAGACTGAAGTCTGCATCTGTCTGTTCCAGACAAGGCACTGCGGAGCCACTGAATGACAGAATTAAGTTTTTGAACGTTTAACAAACTTTCTATCCTTAACAGAAACGCATGATCACAAAAGAAGAGGAGAGACAAACCTGGGTTAAGAAGCGCTCAAAGATCTGATCATGAAAGTGTGATATCTATTCAACACAAATGAAAGGATCAACTGCATCACTTTGACACTGACAGGATGTTTTCACACCTAAAGTTCATTTGATCTGTTCCAATTCAGTCGATGAGTTTTTAAAGTTGGAGTCTTTTCCCCTTGGTTTGGTTTGTTTTCACACTGAGAGAGAAAATTCAAGTGAAGCAAAATGCATCATAACTATCCAGATTACGATCAGATCAAGTTCAAAACCTTCACGCACCAAGAACAAACTGCTCCCTAGACCATCTCTTCAGAAGGGTCTCAGCAGAACTGTTGTGGATCCAAACCCAAGTGTGATTACTGTTTTAATACCTGCCCAAATAAACCATATCAAGAGGGGAAACAAACTGGGGTTTAGTTACACTGGACTAAATCGTGTGGGTGTGAAAACACCCTTAATGTGCATTGACTGATTTCCAATTGTTAATCATACGATTAGTGCCAAATAAGAAAACATTCCATCATACCAGTAGCTGGTTGCTTCTGAGCTGCACAGTAGCAAAGATGACCTTACATCTATTGTTTCTGTTGGTGATGGCGGAAGTAATCTACAGTACAGAATCTCATTTATATGGAAGCAAAATCGGATACTGTGACTGAAACATGGACCTTGTGGATCAGAACTGAGTTGTTTCAGGATATTAGTGGCAACTCTCTGCCACTTACAACATGGTCAATTTCACCCAGTGAAACCCAGAGAAATGATTCATTGATTAAGGAAAGGTATAGGCATATTGATTGATAATCAATAAATGCAACCCCCCCATAACAACGAATCTTACTGCAGGCACAGGCTAAAAGGGAATGTAATGTCAGAAGCTCAAACTTAGCCTGGCGTTAGGCTGAAGCTACTGTAACCAAATGTACAGAATTAATAATAACAGTGTTTTAATTTTATATGCATGGATATCCACATTTCACCTCAACCATACAGTGTGCGTCCTAAACTGACAGCTTGTGTCATTAAGTACTTCCATTATCTGATCCATCTTTAGTCACTCCCTGTACACTGCGAAGGCAAAACTGACATCAAACCGCACATTCAGTGGATAATAAATTGGCAAACTTTGCTGGGGTCTGAGGGAACTGGTCCTGTTGCCATTGCTGAGGCAAATCCTTGGGGACACACTGATTTACTATAGTGGCTGGCTGCCACAAATCCTAGAGTTTTGATCTGGTATCAATTCAATTAAGATGGTGAGAAAGAAAGCATGAAAGACAAGAAGAATTTATAAGAGATCAGTTGGTCAACAACATATCAATCATTCAGCCCTGGGCACCACAGTAAACTGCTATATACTCCCTTTTGTTGATGACCCCAATTTACCTCTGTCACCTCTTGTCCCTGCTGACTCAAACAAGACTAAAAAGAAAGCTATTTTTCCAGGTTTTCATTTTGTCCATCAGCACAATTCTATTGCTGCGGAGGTAGGGAGCAAATGGTGGGGGGTGTCCTGTTTACAGCTACCTCTTCCATCTTGATGTTCTATCCAGTACACCAGGTTTGGCAGCACTACACTGAGCACATTAGTGTATGGCTGTGAAGAAACCCCATGTTATCTCCTCTTTGCTGACAGACACAGAGTGAGAAGGAGAATGCGGCCCGTTTTTACTGGACACCTACCATCAAGAGGCTTTTTGTTGCATTATAAAAAATGTATAATACATTGCACCATCTCTGGGTTGTACAATTTTAACAGCACTCATTCCCTCTAAAAAGACCACTGCAAAAGGAGAAGCTACCCTGGAAGGAGCGATGCTGTAGTTGCACCTGCCGCTTTGACAAGTCTGTGGTGCAGAAGCAAATATCAGTTTTCTTTGACAGTTTTTTTTCCCAGCAGTATTGATGTTCCTCATTTGTTGTCTAGGCTAGTAAGATATAGCTAGTGGAAGAGCCAAGGGCGAACTTTGTAAAAGAATTAAATATAATTGCATTACCCATTCTAGTCATACATGCACAGATATTAAACATTGGGAGCCTCTGTATGAGCAGAGAGTACAGTAAATAATTTAGATTAGAAATTAAAAGGCTCACTTCATAAAATACTGGATGGTGAAATGCTCTCCACTGTCTGGGGGCCCATGACTGCAAGGGATGCTGCTGCATCTAAATCACTTGCTATGTACTTATCAGATGAGAATATTCTTACAGAGGGTCATTCCAGATACTAGCAGATTTAAAGTGCATGCAGTCCACTGGGGACCCTTAGTAGAACTTGTTCCTCCACACCCACACCTTGTAAGCCCTGCTTGGCCCTAGAGCAGAGGTCTCAGAGAAGTTGGAAGACATGATAGTGACTTGACAGTACTTTGGCTGCCCTTTTAAAGTCAACCGATCACTAGTCGAGGAGAAGAGTTTTAGCAAGCCAAGTTTTGATAAGGAAACAGGAACTGGCATTCATACAGTCATTTAGGGACACAACATTTACATCTCGCTACAGTTACTGGACAGTATTGTAAACAAGTGTTGTAGGTTCATTAACTTGGCACACTTGGTAATAAGGTGATAAATATTTAGGGCCTCCAACAACAACTCCTGCCTTACAGGAGAAATACAGGACACACATCTGTTACAGCAATTACCAACCAGTATGTCAGGCAGGAAATCTTGAGTGGGTAGAAGATGACCCAAATTAAGATGACATGCAGACATTCGCCTTTCATTCTCAATCTTGAACAAAACGCCTGTTCTTGTAAGTAGCCTAGCATTTGGCAAGGCACTTTGTGCTACTGCACTCCCTGCTAGTTGTTCCAACATAATATGGATGCAAATTATTATTGTAAATGCCTTCCACAGTTCCCCTGAAAAAAATCTAAATCCTGATTCAGGACTAAATGCAATCAATATAATGTAGAACACCAACAATGCACTTTAATACACTGCTATGACATGTATATGAGCACCCTTCTGCATCCTTCCACAAATGAGAAATGATGCAACCTTTAGAAAGGTCACACTTCATCTTACAGTTTTTACCTGATGCATTTTTAAGATGTGAATAAATGCATGTTTGAAACATCTTCTGTGCTGAATGACAGAACAAACTTTAAGTGTCTCTTTCCAGGCATGAAATAAAATTTAAATCAATTTGTTTAAACTGATCCATGTAAACTGATGATGACGAATCAATTTGTCATTTTTAATTTTGAATCAATTCGTCACTGTCAGTTAGCCCAGAATGCTCTGCATCTGAACTTCTGATTTCACTTCTGAGTAATGAAATATATTTGGCTTCTTGTTATAATGAGATATTAACTTGTGTTTTAATTATAAAGTATATTATTAAAAATTAATTATCGTAGATGGATAGAAGTTTTTTCTCTAGACATGTTTAATACGATGTAAAAAAAAAAAAAAAAAAAATCTGGATCTGGACCTTATAGCTTCATTTCATCTGATTCCTGTCCCCTCAAATTAATGGGGTTAGTTCCTTTGGTCATATGTTATATGTAAGAATCTGTGGTCGTCTAAGTCTTGTGAGTTTGACTGCTTATTTCTCCAATGACATGTTTTATAAAAGTGATCATGTAGACGGTTAAAAAAAATAGAGGAACTACAATTTGATTACTGTAATGAATCAAATTCATATATATACAATTCAATTCAATTCAATAATACCAGAACTGTCAACAACTCTCATTCCTTTAAGGTCATATGAATATAATTACAATTAACATTATCACTGACAGATCTTCTTATGGTAACATTTCATTTTGTTACTCTCAAAGTACCTAATATGGAGCATTTGTTGTTGCTATCTGATGTATATTGTTAACACATCAAAAAAAAATATAGTGTATAAGGTAATAAAATGTGTTCTCTTTTTCTACAATGTTGTATCTTCAATGTCCCATGGTGTTGTTTCACAGTAACAACTGTGCAGGAAATCTTGGTTGCACTAAAACAAAATTAATGTGAGCAAAAAATTACACAAAGTCAATGGAACAAAGTGAGCTACAGTAAAAGGGGGGATTTTACAGATGTTGACTTTGCCTGCCTAAATCCCTTGCTGTATTTTGCAAACAAAGACTATATGCTTTGCTTGGTTAGCCTTAGTATCAAATGCTGATAATCTATGAAATGGATTCCAGGCTTAGAAATGGTTGTTCACAGCAGCTCTGTGATGCACTGATATGGCTGTGCTTTAGTTGAGTGTGTTTCCACTCTGTTCTGCTCTTACATTCTGTCTGTACAGACTGTGTAGACATACCCCAGAGCTCACCAAGTATGGCCTTTTTACAGGAGGCAATCCACCATGCTGAAGACTGTATTGGGCTTTAAATAAAATTGTGGAGGGGATGTCACTAAAATGACTGAACTGATGGGTGGTATTGAGAGGACGGAGGAGGGGGGTGTCAATAGCTGGTGGCTGATGTGGTGTGCATTCATAAATAGACCTAATGGCTTGTTTTATGAACAGCAGTGATTCATTCTCCTTTTTTCCCCTGTTCTTTTCTTGAGACTGATTGGTTTTGAAAGATTGAGACGATAATGCTGTGAGATACAAATGAGGAGGCTGTGAAAAATCTCATTTGAAAAAGCAAGGGGAAGCGTAGCCTTGTAAACAAAATTCTATTTCACATTGTTAAAAGGTAATTTGTCTCCATCGTGCCTGGCAGAGCCTTCATAAATAAAACAGTGCACATTGCAGGTGAGCACTCCTTCTCCTTTCTTTTGTTTTTTTCTCCACTTTTTGTTTTGTTTGCTGTACGACTAGCATGCAAATTAGCCATGTAAGCTGAAAGTGGGACATAAGAAGGAACAAAATTAATAGGTTAAGTCTGTAGCTACACTATGGTTTCCTTGAAAATACTTTTGCATTCACAAATAGTTTGAAAAAGCAAAGGGAGTTTCTTTTGCATTTTGTGTAGGAAGTAGGAACTTTTTTTTTTTTTTTTTTCCTTTGTCAACCATGTTATTATCTAATAATACCATGGGGGACGGGGAAATTTTCTCTGCCAGTCAAGCAATTACACTCTGCTGTCTGGATCACAGGTAGAGCTGATCTTTATGAAAAATCAATAAATAAATACAGTTCAAGGACAACAAACTGACTGGACTATGTGGTATGTTCTGTTTGACTGACAATGCTCCCTCCTCCTGGATCAGAAAGCACCTCGGAGACACAACATACAGCAAAGTATGTGTTTGCACACCTACTTATTATCAATTTTTCTTTTCTTTTTTTTTTTTTTTGACTACTTCTGTTTAATTTGGCAGTCAGTCATGTTTGTTTAGGTTTCAAAACCTCATGAGACTTGAATGGGGTTGTATCGATTTGTAGGAAATACTCTCAGCATGATCCTGTTCCTTCAGATCTAAGCAGGCACTTGAATAGATCCCTCCTATTACCTTCAGAAATGGCAATCAATGCCCAACAACTTTGTTCTGAGAATAATGTGCCTGTGCATAGCCAAAATCGTTGCTTTTGCAGCCAACCTTTGCAAAAGAATATTGCCATTTTGAGACAGAAACACTGTTGTATACCTCTGACATGGTGTCACAACTGATAAACAAGGCTGGTGGACACAGGATCAAATGCTATTTGAATTAAACACACATTCATGGGCGAACATTTCAAGACAGGGAGCTATTTTCAAAAACAAAAAATGATGAAAACATAAATTGATAGTACAACCAAATACACTCCTTAACAAATTACAACCATCTGTTCAGCCAAAATACTATATAAACCAAGAAAGCTCGAACTACAAAAGACTGGAATAACTGCTGTCTGTGGCAGTCAGTCAAAGCAGACCTCTCACTACCAGCTTTGCAAATGACTGACACTTTTTTCTAAACTGAATACAGATGGTAACACATCAAGACACACAATATTTAACAAAATATATAACAAAGCCATGCAACAGAAAACTGGACTTACATCATCTAACAGCTAACAGCAGACATACATTCACATTAGTTCACATTAAAGTGAAAGATACTCAATATGCAGCTGTTTAGATCATGACTGATTGTTTGCGAATGATGGACAGACAAATGCTATTCCAAAATGTCACCAAGGGCTGTGGAGCGGCTGAGGAGGGGATGTGAAAAGGTGTTTTCCACAACTTAATGACATAGACTAAAATTATTCATCAATACTTGATTTGTATGTGCAAATGACCCTGTTTTTGATTATTTATAAATTACTATTCATAAATTCATTCATAATTCACATATTATGGGGTAAAATAAGTCAAAAATTCAACCCCCACTTAGGCCCAAGGTTGCAATATTACAACATTTCCCAAAAACTTTCTATAATATAAAAAAAAGAAAGAAAACACTTTATTACCACTACAGAAGCCACGAGGAGTCAAGAATGTGTCAATATGTCAAATTCATGCACAATTTTGTCAAGTGAAGGTCTGCCGTCCCTCTCACGGGGCAAAGAGTATGTATGGTCCTCCTTTTCAAGGGAAAATGGCAAGTAGAATGAACCGCAGGGTGCTTTTACCAACACAGTCGTTTTTGCTTGCTTCTCCTCGCCCCCGACACACGCGGGGATTTACAGGTAAAGGCGAACCAAGTTTGTCCCCCTCGGCCACTGTATTCAAAGATGGCGATGCAACATGGCAGCCTTCAGTTGGGTGCACCGCCACCTATGTATGTAAACAACTCATTCTAAGCTATGGGAAAGCTTTCATTTGTATGCGATTGTGATTAGACTTTGGTAAATACATATTTATGCAAATTACACACTGTACCTTTAAATAAATAAGTAAATAATCACTTCAATTTCTGCACGTCAGGCCTCCTTCAACAACATTGAGAATAATTGCTAAGTTTTTCCATGTCTGGGCTTTGCAGAGTTAATATAGAAGATAACTGGCAGAGAGGGAACTGCTATATTCTTTACTCTCCCTGAACAGTTCCAACAGTGCAACTCCATTATCAGCCAACACTCAAATTAAGCACTTAATGCTGAATAAAGAAATGCAGACCATTATACAAATACAAAATGTTCCTACCTTCTGAATTTGCTCTGTCTTGTTTTCCTCACAGATCAGTCCTGAGCCACATTTGAAAGTGGGTGAGTCCATTTGTGCAGCCAATAACAGCTGGTGCATCAAGAGCATCGGCTGGGCTGCGGGTTAGAGAGTGACATGGAAAAACTGACTTTGGTTTCTCCTGCTAACAGACTGTTGTTGAGAAGTTCCTGCTAGCTAATTTACAAGCTCATTAGGTAGTAATCGGTAGTAAACAGAAATGAAACCTGGATTTCACTCGCCTCGGAATACAAGTGCACAGATTTTCTCACACTGTCAGTCAATAAACTGCACAACAAGTCCTGTTATTGGTCCGACATTTGCAAGAAAACTGCCCCGAGGGGCATTGTCGCCACGCAGGCAGACAGTGACGCAGAGCCCTGAACGTGACTGCATGACATCACCACCTGTCACCCTGCGTAGCCACGCCTCCAACCATGTTTTTTTAAGAGAGTTATATATAGTAAAAAAAAATATGTAAACACTATTGGGAACTTCATCCAGCCTGCAGTGATATCTGTAAACAGCTACATTTTTGTCTCAGTCTAAATTTCAAAGATATTTCACAAACTAAAATACACAACAAAGAAAAGCAGAAAAAAAGAAAAGTTGTTTGACCAAATTAATTAGTCAATCAATAATGCTGCAGCTCTTCTTCTAAATATAAACAACCCCATACTAAATATTCATAAATATCTTGAGCACTCTCACACAACTTACATTGATGCATCATAATCAACAAAATACTGAAACACATCATCACAACAAGAGCAGGAAAACCAGAGGAGCCTCAGTTGAGACCAAGGGACACTCCTTATAGCAGGCATCTCAAACCGATTCCACAAAGGGCCGTGTGGCTGCAGGTTTTTGTTCCAACCAATCAAAAGCACACAGTTTGACCCATCAACTGTCTGCAGACTGAGATCAGTTGATTAAATGAGTCAGGTCTGGTGTGCTGCTGCTTGGTTGGAACAAAAACCTGCAGCCACACGACCCTTTGTGGAATCGGTTTGAGATGCTTGCCGTATAGAATGCACATCCATGAAAAGCAGGAGCACTTTTATTCTGTTCACCACGGTAGCTGAAGATTCGGTCTTTGATTGAGCTGATAACAGCCTTAAAACAAGATAAGGTTGAGCTATCTGAACTCATGTTATTGTGTGCTCTTCTCTTAATCAATTGTGAGACAGTTAGCCAGCTGTATCTAGTCTAATGTTTCTCAGGAAAATGATGCAATGCCATCATAAAGAATAATATTTCTGTTACTGGGCTGAGATTTCCATTTTAGCCGCTGCAGAAGCAACAACACTGGGGAGGTAAGATGTGAAACACGTCCAGCACCAGTATGAATAACGATCTGTTTCAATATTTGTGTCACAATTTTAGTCTTTCACTGTAAAAATGTGAAGTATCATAGGCGACAAAACCCATATTGACTTACCACATGTATGGCAAATTTGAATTACCATCCCATAATAATAGTTTAACATATGAAGAGAGGTTGCACAATGCAGGGACAGATGTACTTGTAATTTTTACTCAGATTTTACAAACAAAACATGTAACAAGATTAAACCACAGAGTCACAACCTCTTTGATTTGTGTCCCCTTATAGAAAACTATTGTCTGTAGTTGTGGGCCTTTATCAGATTTCTGAGCTCCACCAAAGAAGATTTTTCCTGCTTCCCACACAGTTTAATTTCAGTAACTATTATATAGTTCACACACACACGCACACATACACAAAATATTAGAGGAAAGTATAAAACAGAACAATCCAATACATTGTCTGTAATATAGTATGGATTTTTCTGAAATGTGTACTTTCGGAGGTTTGATATGCCTAACTCTCGGCGATCCTGCGTGAAGTCTGCATGTTCCTCCCATGTCTGCATGTCCTGGAAATCCTTTGGGTGCTGTAATACCTCCCGGCAAACCTGCCACAGTACTCCAAACTTCCCACAAGTATGAACACTGTGTCTGTAATGGGCTTGAGTTGTTAAATACAAAGATCTGGAGGCATTTTAGAAAACAGGCATTCCTCCATGGGGATTCAGAGATGCTGTAGATAATGTAATTAACGACCCACCTCCAGAAACCATAAAAAGCAATGCACTACTCATTTACAGAGGGGGCGATGAAGAAAATGGGCACAAGCCCTGCTTCTCTCACCATAACATTCAATCAAGAACAGCTGAGTCTGCTGCACATCTCGCCTCACATTCATTTTTACCACATGGAATAAATCAGTATTAGTCCCTTTACCATTCATTCACAAAAAAGCAGCCACAACAGGGAGTAGAAAAGTGTAATTAAATAAGCAGTGCCACTGTCCCTTAAACACAAAGCAGATGGATGTCCTGCTCTCAAATCGATTTCTTCATAGTGCAATATTTTCCTCTACTTCTATGGATATTGTATTTTGTACATGATACTGTTGTAATAGTGGCATGGGCAGCAGCTGCATCTGGTAAAAACACAAAAGCTGAATTTTCCAATCAGTTGACTCACCCCTTATGGGATTTGTTTGTCTCAAAGCGGCAAGGCTCGGGCTTAGCTGCTTTGAGACAAGCAATAAAAAAAACCTGCATAATAAGGAAATGAAACACAAAACCAAAATATGACTCAGGGTTTTGTTGTATTATTGTGAAAGCTCATCAATGTTTTATTCCTGTCCTTCTATCTCTGTTAATATTCTTGGCTACAAATGCTCTCTTGAAAATGAACTTTCATTAGAAAACTGTAATTAGGCCTTTGCAGATGTTTCTGTCATCATTTTTTTTCTAGGTTATATACGTCTGAAGTGCCTCATACTAAAATTGTGTTGGATTTCACTTTTAAACACGGTAATCTAGATATTACTGTTGACACACTGAAAATCTGCTCAGTTCACATGTACAATAATCATATTCTCTGAGTTACTTGGAGCAGCTGTAATCAATATTGTTATTGTATCAAATCACAAAGAAAAGAGAAAAAACAGTGAAGCAGTGTGAAAGGCATTGTTCATGATTATGAGTTATCATGTGAATCTGCAGCTCTACTCAGCTGTATGGAGCTTCATAGTGATTTCCAGCTCATTGTTTAGCGGCTTTACTGTTTTGCTGCATCCTCACTGCTGTCAACATGTTGTTCTCCTCCACAGCAGGTGTCTGTTTTTAGTGACAAAGCTCAGGCAGTAGACAGTGTTGCATTTAGCAGCTGAGGAGCCAGACATCTCGCCCATGGAGTCAGTAAAGACTGAAAACATACCTAAAAACTGAGCTGAACTGAAATTCACCAGGTGACCAGTTCACCGTATCAAATTCAATGAAGAAAAGGTGTCAGTGGTGTGTTCAGAATGTGTTTCCACTGCCCCAGACAGCTTTAATAAAAGGATCATATTTATCCATATTCAAAATATATATCAAATTATTCAAGATTTCACCATGGCTGAGACTGAGGTAGTGAGAATATTCTCCCACAAGTGTGAATGCTCCCATCCTGCAACCAGGCTCTGAGTTTACTTTGTGGCAGTCAGACAATATAGCAAAGCTTTTACAGTTCAGATTTAAATTCAGCATGATTCTTATGTCAGACAGGTTGACACGACCGCCCACTGCAACACAAACAGTTCTCCAGCCAAGAGCACAGGAGTCATTACAAATGCTGTGTATTATTCATACACACACTAACAGCATCTGCCCAGATACACAATATTCTGGTGAGTGTGTTGAAAAAGTGTCTGACCATTAGATGCTTGGCATGGAGCCTGATTTAAGATAGCATCCAGACGTAATTCAACATTCACACTGGGACTCACAGCATCATCCAGGAACACTTACTGTAGGATTAAATCATCATTCGGGCTGCTGTATACACATTCACTTGACAGGATTTATATTGATAATACAGCAGTAGAAACCCGAGATGACAAAAAAAGTTTCCGTCTAACCTTAAGTTTACATAGCTTTGCCCTGAGATCCCATTATGTCGGGTTGGTTCACATGTCCCTCCTGGTTGTAAAAAAAAAAAAAAAAACTATGCAGACACTTGATGCAGTCCCACCAAACAGAGTTTGTTGCATTTAAAGGATGCACTGGACTACAGTGTCATTGCAGAGAATGTCAAATTGCTTTCACATCTTGCTTTACTTTTCACATCACTGCTTTTTTCTGAACTACAACCATTCAAACTTGCAGTTTTAATAAGAATGTTGTGATCAGAGCACACAAGGCACCACTAAGCAGCCAAAGCCTGACAAAACATGGTAGAAATTAAAAAATTCAAAACAAAACAAAACAAAATCAAAATCGGGAAATAAAACATTGATTACTTGACATGTTGCTTAGTCTTTTTTCAACATCTGTTGTTGTTTTTACAGATACTGGCTCCCTCAGCCCCAGGCTAGATGCTGTTTCAAGGCAACTCATCAAGATGAGTGACAATGCCCGGCTCCCTCACCAGCATTAGGGGATGCGAGGAAAGAACTAGGACCTTGTAATAAAAAAAATACCCCATTAAAGAAGACAGTCACCTTATCAATATGCCAGGCAAACCAGGTATGACCACTGTTTTTTGTATTTTTTTTATGAATGAATGACTGCTAAATATTTACCTATTTGCCAAACCACATTTTATTTTTGAGTTATAAAAGCAATTTCACAAAGCAAACAAGAAAAGGGTGTTTACAGTAGAAAAAGAGGAGGAAAGCATCAGAATGGAGCCAATACAGACGGAAAACACACCCTCAGAAAACTGCGTTCTAACGTGTGTGTGCAGAAAGTCCAATAAAATCCTCCCAGGGCTGCTATTGTGAAGCTTCTCATGAACCTTAGCAGCACCTTTAGGGCTGTTATCAGTGCAGCCAAGTGTCTTCACTGCAGTATTTCTCTGCTTTTATTCTTTTATTCAGGCAGGGTGGAGGATTTTTTTTTTTTCCAGAGCAGCTACTTTAAATATAGAGGAAATAACTCCACATTAGTTTAAATGTCTGCCAGTAGTGAGAAAACATGTTTTCATCGATGCAGAAAGCACCTTGGTGTACACTGCCTGTAAGGGAAAATTAATACATACACATACATTGAGATGAATTCATGTAGTCATCATACTTTATAATTGATAGGTAATTAATTTTTACATTTCTGTTACATGTTATCTATTACCGCTCCCTGATGTCATGCGCTCCCCAGGTAGAACCTCTCTGCAGTTAGACCATAGACTCTCTCTCTAGATGGCTGGTGAGGATCTGGAGGCAGAAGACGAAGTCTTTCTGACAAGCATGACTTAAAGTGTGCAGAGTAGGGGAGCACACATGGAAGCACTGAACGTGAGGTTGCACAGCAGGGGGCTGACTCTCTCTCTTACCTATGCAGACAGGACCCATGAGGCAGATTGAGAGAAGCAGAACACATGACAGCTGACCCGTCACTAATACCTTTTGCAGGACGAACAGGTCTTCAGCCAGGTAAACGTCTACAAAGGTGAGGAACAGGCACAGTTCCAAAGTGGCAGACCTGAGAGCAGAGAGAATCTGGCTTAAAAAGATTAACAACAACAAAAAATGTGCTGGCTGGTATGCAGAGGCTATAGTCCTCGCTGCAGTCAGCCCCGGTTCGAATCCTGCATCGGGCGCCGTTTACTGCATGTCATTTCCCCTCTCTCTGCCTCCCCAGTTCCTGTCTCTCTACACTATGCTATCCAATAAAGGCAAAAATGCCCAAAAAATATACTTAAAAAAAAAAAAAGTGCTTGCTTTTGGTTTATGTATTCAGAGTCCGGGTTTAAAGGTACTCGGTGTCAGCATGGACACATCTGTTTATGTTGCTTGGGATGGCAGTTGCACTTTGTAGAGGTGAGACAGGTGAAGGACTAGTCAGTGGTGTCAGGCAGGCAGAAATAAAAGGAAGAGAGCATCACAATGAAGTATCTGACAAAACCAACTGAGCAAACCATGATTAACACACTGAGGACAACTGATAGGCAGGTGAGGAACAGTAGATACCTTTGCTTTGTCCCATTTCTACACTGTGTCCTTATTCACAGAAAAATACAAGCTTAGTTCATTATTAGACTTTTCTGAAAACATTCTGTCGTGTCTTTGTGGGAATTTATTTTAAGAAAGAGTTTACCAATGGGACAAAGTTTTTTGATGGTGTTACAGCAGGAAATGCAGAGTTATAACGTTAATTAAAGTTCTCAATATACCAGTGGAGCCACTGGAGACCATTACTTAATTATCTTGATAAGATGCTGGCTCGGGAAATTTCTCTGTAAGGACCCACTGTATGGTCATAGCTGAACTTGGGGTGGGAGGGGGTGTTCATTGAAGTTCCTTAAATGTTAAAAGAAAATAAATGTTATTTTTGTATACACTAGATGTCTGTGACTTGCATTTTATAAACACAAGTTATAAGAATTCGAATTTTACAACTCCCCACCAGAATCTCACTCCCCTAGTCAGAGTTACAGGGGGAGTTGGATTTTGGTCAACATCAAACTCAAGCCCAGTCTCCCCACTCCTCTTACCCGCACACAAGAGCCCTAAACTGGGACACATGGCCGGCCAGCCTCCCCACTCACTCTGACCAGGCTTGTGTTCCATCACTGGTCGCATGCTTTGCTTTCACGACAGATGGGGGAGGAGTGGTCTGTGTTCCTGCCCGCACAGGAAAGTTACAGAGTGCTGTTGCAGCCGGCGCGCCCCCCCTCAAGCTGCAGCAGTGGCATGATTCATCCAATTAACCATTTTTCTATCGCTTGAATGAGTTTAGAGATGTTATTTTAAGGTCGAGCTTTAAGAGCAGCAGCCGTGCCAAGTGTTATGATATGTTTTTCCTCGTTCGACACATTGAAATGTGACAAAAATCTACAACCAAGTCTGGAGTGAGAGTAGAGAGCACAGCAAGGGGTTTCCCAGTCTGTTCTCTGCTGTGTGCATTGCTAAAATGTTATCTGCTTATATCTGAATGCTGGATTCGAAGTACAGATATACACCTTTTCTCAAAAACCCCATGGGTAATTAGCTTTGGGTTTCTGTATTTTCTTCTTACATAAAGCAACATGTGTAATGTGTGTGTGTATTTGATTGCGTTTGGCTTCCTGTTGAATGAATAAAAACTTGCATTTTGTGGTTTTATGAGTCAGTGTTATGTGGCTTGTTGCATGAAGCAGACATCTATCTGTAAATCAGGTTATCTCTGCTTATAAAATGATACCCTCAGGCTACATGTCCCACTTTAATGCCTTATGTTTTTCAGAGGAGCTGTCTTTGACATGGCTTCCTCAAAACTTCCTGCACCGCATCACAGTCCCACCCCTTCGATTAAATCAGAGCCACTGCAGATAGTGCGTTTAAAAAAAAAAAAAAAGGAGACAACAAAAATAGACAGCAAGATGAGGGAAACAAGAGAACCCCTGATTTGCAAGCTGATTTCATGTGCAGTCAGGAATCACTTGCTACTTTTGCAGCCTTGACATGTTCTAATCTCAAAGCAGGCGGCAGGCACAAAGTAAACCCCCTTTGTGCTTTTTGCATCCACTAGAATTTGTCAGAGCACACCTGTGTGGTGTCAATCACGCAAGCATCCTGCATTAGATTAGATCTTGCCAGACATCAATCACAGGAGTGCAACTAGAAGCAGAAACAGTATTCTCTCCAGGATTAAGCTGCTTTTAAATTGGCTGCAGTGAACAAGATGAGCTGTGGAGCAGAAAAGTAAAGTAAGCCAGAGGACGTAGGAGAAAGGGAGGGATGAGGAGAAGGAGGAGGAGGAGGAGGAAGGAGTGGATAATGAGCTTTGTTAGGGAGACGGGAAAAGACTGTGACGCTGTGTTTAACTTTGAGAATTACGGCCCTGGCTGTGTGAAATGAGGAAAACTTGAGGAAATTATTCACTGAGTGGTAATTAAATTTACTATGAAACTTTAAATCGGCTAAATGAATTGCTTTTCTCAATTAGCTTCTCTTGATTCCTCCCGAGAGCAGCTTTCAGGAACTTATTATTTGTTTGCTTTACCTTAATTTTGCAAAATAAGATGGTTTAGGTCACTTGTAGAAACTATTTTCTAAAGCCATTGAGTTTCTTTTTTTGCCTCCAATAACAAGGAATATTAAGCCATAATTAGATCAAGTTTCAGGTTATTGTGTGCTATTATGCTTAATCTACATAGACTACATGCACAAAGGGACATAAACAAGGTAAATGATGGTCGGGTATAGAAGCTGAATATATTCCACATGTAGTAAGAGTTTTGCCACAACAGCAATTATGCTTCAGTGACTTCTATAATTTGTTTTTGAAAATCTGCAATTTAAATGTACTTGTGTAATATCATTTAACTGATCTGCTATTGCCAAAATACGTATTAACATCTTTCTGTGATTTTGTTTATATGCACACTATTGATGTGTGGCAATGCACTGATTGCTTAAACTGCCAACAACTTTAAGTGATTATCTGTACTAGAGTGAGGTCATTATAATCAGAGCACCAGAACAGCCTACATTTATAGACGCATTTCCTTCAGATTTATAAAATGCATGTTTCTTATATAACCAATTAACTTAATTAAGTAATATTGGAAAAGTTAATAAACCAAACTAATCCAGAACCAATAACATGACAATGATGAGAAATCAGTCACTAACGGATCATTGAAAGAATCACACAGTATTTGTTTAAAGACACAAAACGAGAGTCTTGACTTTCAGAGTAACTTCCTGGTTCACATTCTTGTAAAAGAGTTAATGTTCATGTTCCTTGTTTCTAACCAAAATGTATTACGGCTCACCAGAGACCAACAAAGTCTAAACTTTGTTCATTTTTGCTTTATTTCTTGGTGCTTTACAGGCATCACCTGTAGATCAGTGGAATATCATGACACTAGTTTTCAGAAATATGTTCACACAACTACCCATGTCAGTAACTATAGACTAGCCCCTATCACTTCGACCACTGTTCTTCAGTGGTCTTACTTTTATTTCACTAATAGTTAAGACAAAAAAGCTACTTTTAAAACAGAGCAATAAAGAAAGGAGCACCATTTGTCTGTAAGGGTGCAAAAACAGTGAGAGATATACTGTGAACATTAAGACTCCCATGCAACTACAAAGATTTAATTTGAATGAAATATCATAAAAAATCATTAAAAAGAGACACGTGGCGTCGCAGTAATCAGGTGTATCAGGTTCACTCTGCGTTGTCTTTGAGATGTAGTGTGCCATGTTTTCATTCCTCTCCTGTCATAATTATTTTAAAGGGCACAGACGACATCAAAGGCCTTTTGTCGGAAGACGATGCGTCTGCTTACTGTTGTGTCTCCAGTCGCCTGTCCAAACACTTCTTCAACACAAATGGAATTAAATTAATTGCTAAGGAGACTGACAGATGGCAGGAAGTGGCTCGGGCAACAAAAACCCTTGTTAATATTGGAAGAGATAATTTACACCAGGGGATATCTATATACTGTAAATATATGTACATATTCTTGTACTCCTCTGACATGCTTCTCTGTCTGTCACCTGGTTCACTGAGCAAGCTTGCCTGGATGCAGAGTTTGCTGATTCAGTCAATAGGTGGGTCTTGGAATAAACCTATTGTCTTTCTTTCTGTTACACAAATTTGGAAAAATCTGCAGTCTCATCAGACTGCTGAAGTCATCTGAATGCATAAACATGTCTTCAATTTCACAAAATGTAACTTTATTTAAGAAGCGTCCCTGTTTTCATGCCTGCATGGTGTAGCACAATACAATCTGACTTGTGGTAATGTGCACTTAGGATGCTGTCAGCATCTTCCTGTATCACTCACTTAAATCAGATGTTCCTACCTAAGCCAGCAACATACAATCATACATTATTTATCTCGGTTTTATAGTGTTTTGTGTCCCTGTTGTTTTATACTATCGATTAATGATCAATTGTTAATGCTAGACAAGCATAAAGTGGATAAACGTTAGGATCAACACTACTACTTTGACACAAAGACAGAATCTTTATAATCATTTAAATGTATAGCACAGCACATCACTTCCTCCGGCATCACAAAGCCTCTACAGATTTTCATTATACTGCACAGTTGATGTTAAATCCATGCACCGCACACATACAGTCCCAAATCACCTCACGCATACAGCGAAGAACTCCTCTCTCTATGGCCTTGTTCAGACCTGCCAGTAACAGGCATCTTGGGTGATCCAAACACAAGTGGGAGGTCCACACCTCCACACAATCTCATTTCCCTGCTCATTTTGGTTTGCAAAGACCAAATGCATTATTGCTTTTAGCCAGTCAGACAATGACAGACAGTCAGTGTCAATGGGTTAATGACAGTTCATTAAGGAACAAAATTAACTGTGGCAAAAGACACCAGCTGAGTGTCTTTCATTTACATCAGGTATTAATTTCTCTTTTCAGTATCCACAATCAGATTCTAGTGATTTCTGCTGGGGGATACATCCCATCATCCTCTTGTTTCTGCAGGACCAAAAATCAACAACATAAAGAGACAGAGGACTGTAGAGGTTGGTAGACATCTGTCAATCTGTGTGATTGTGTTTGATTTTAAAAGCTGCCTTCAAAACCTGTGTGTTATACTTTTAGTCACAAAACCTCAAGCAGTGCTTTGACCAGTCTGATCGCAATCTGACCTTGGTACATCTGATGTGAATTTACACCTGTACTTTCATCCAGTTTGATGATCCAATCACCAAAAACACATTTTAATGCATGCTGTGTATATGGAGTCTTTGAGGGGATGACTTGTGATCGGATCACCCGACACGCATGTTAATGCCAAGTCTGAACAGGGTCTGTACGTGTGTCTGGCATTTTGAAATTGAATGAGTGGGGAAAGTCACACTGCTCAGTGCTGGCAACAACAACAAAATGATTGTCAAGCATGAGAGAATAAAAGTAAATTGCTGCAGAGGAATGAGAAATAACAATCCAGCGTGAAGGGGGATGGCGTGCGCCTGGATGCCTGTTGTGCAGGTAAACTACTTCACAGCACAGGTAATGACTGGACAAAAGTAAACTAACATAAGCACTGGTCATTACATCGCGTTACACTCATTCTCATTCGGCCCAAGAGTAGTAAGACAGATGCCAAGATGTGAGGGAAATGTGGCCAAAGTCAGAGACAAGGGTACGGTTGAATGCCAAAGTCTTTTTCAGTTGTGAAAGCACCATGCTCATAATCCTACAGTTCTACAAATTATTCATTATCTAAGGCCGGAGTTATTTTGGCTTCATTATATTTGCTTCATTTCAGTTTATCACACTATCGCATTTGGCATGGGAGTGCTATGAATTTGTGATTAATTATTTTTTATCCCTTTGCAAACTGTTAACACATTTCCACCACTCTTTACTCATTGTACTGTCACAACATGTCATGCCGATAATCCTTCTATCAGCTGTCCACCCACTACCACCACAGATAAATCCCTTCTTTCATTTTTAAAACGCTGTTTATCTGTTTTCCCGTGGTTACGACAAATAGTGGAGAACTAAGATGAATGTGTTCGTCAGTAGGGACGACTGCTCCAGATATGCCTGAATAAAAAAAAAATTAAAAATAAAAAAAAACCCTCATTTGTAATTAATGTCTAATTAACTTACCCAGGAAATGGCTAGCTGACTCCCAGCAACGCATTTGATGTGATTAGTCAGTGGTGCTGTTTTTAAACTGCGCAAATTATTTGCATGTGTTTAAAAGCTGTGAGCTGAGAAAGTCTACAAGAAAACACCAGCGTCAAATATATCAAATGAGACTCGAATGTCAGATAGTGTGACATAGTAGGTAGTCTTCAGCTTCATTTTGTCCTTAAAGGACCAGTTTGGTTGGCTACATTGGAGTCACGTCACCATGGTCAATACTAGAGACACTGAGTCTCCCACCAAGTACAGAACCTTTTCTTCTGGGACACTGTAGAAACATCTAGTGGATGTTGAGGTGATTTGTTCCCTTATCAGAATTTATGTACTGTATTTTATTTTGAGACTGTCTCATATTCACAGTCCTGTTGCCACAGCTTTTGAATGGCACAGAAATTGTGTATTCATCCACAACTGAAAATAGTCCGACACATTTGCTATTTGGGTAAAATTTGCTACAAACCTGTGTGTCCAGCTGTTTAAGGACACTGCTTAGAAGTTATAATTACATTATGTCTGTATATGGATCATTTTGTCTCTTTTTTCATCTCTTCCTAGTTGTTTTGTGTCTCTTCAAAGCGGCTCCGTTATCACATTCAGTTACCTGTTCATTATTTGATGGATACCAGGACATTTTTTGTTAATTTGTTATTTTGTTGTTGTTTTTTTATAGGAATTGCTGACAACCACAAAAGGAGTCAAGCAGAATCACCAGGGCTGATTTGGATCCAAGTCATGAATATAACAACCACCAGTTTGATTTGTGGCAGATCAAATTACATCATGTTCAGGAAGAGGAGCTCTTTATACTCTCAAAATCTTCACAATGCTAGTATTTAATGAAATAATACACAAGGACAACAAATGACCAACTTTAAAGAATTAAAGCTGCTGAAAGCATCTGACAGAGGGAACCATCCTCCAGGACAGCCAGGTGTAGAAAGGAGACAAATGGAGATTAAATGCTGATAAAAACAACAAACAGAGCAACTAGTCGAACACCGGGGCGGATCAATGTCGCAAATGCATGTTTTGCTACACACTCACATTATATATGAATGTACATGGAGTTAACTAAGAGCGTTTTTACATCATTGTGTGCTTCTGTTTCTATTTGGGAGAATATCTTCAGAAAGTTGATGAGGTAAAATCAGAGACAACAAAAGAGCACCTGTGAAACAGATCCAAGACAGACGGAGGGAGGAAAAATATAAAACATTTTTAGCTCACATTGTGAAGTATAATAAAACATAATGACACTACTTCTACAGTACACGTTCAAAATGAATAGTGAATCAGACTTTGTCGATGATTTGTTGTGATTTTTCTTTCTTCCATGCAGACTGTGAATTTAGGGCAATACTCTTCCAGAGATTAAAGGCTTAAAAGTAAAGCACAAGAACGCTGCAGCTGATGAGACTACAAGTGCATGTTATTCTTCCTTTGGCTATAACTTAATAATAGCTACAGCACCTTAAATCAGTCTTCTTCACCGGTCCATCTCTCTCACAAAGTTAAAAAATACCTCAAGGCCCCAAAAGAAAGGAGTGGTCCTTCACCCTTCAACTTCAATCAAAGGTTGTTGAGCCAAAGAAGCGTGAGAGGAACTTTTGAAGTATTTTTCTGGGAGGGTAGCAGCAAAGAATTGACCACAGAACACCTGTCATAATAAATCATCAGGAATGTAGATCACATACTCTGGGCCAGTGAAGTTTACCTTCCCCCCTGAGTACGCAACCATCTGATATAGTTAGTGTGTCATACGGTGACATCTTCCAGTCTAATCCCAAGCAGTCTTTGAGGACTCTGAATATGAAAGCCCCCCAGGTGTATAATGTCAGAACAATGGTGTTGGTGCAGTAGAAATGTTGGCTGGCTGCAATGACGGCATTAAATATGGAAAGTCCAAAAAGTTCCTGTTTCTCTAAATTCTCATTTTATTTTATTTTACTTTGCACATGCACTGGTGTCCACTGTATTAGATCAATGAAATGCCCTGGTCTCTCCAAAGGAGGCTGTGGAGCTCTTGAAGTCAACATAAAGCGCTGAGCACATCACTCCTGTGCTATTTTTTATTATTTTACATTGGCCACTTTTAAGCCTCATGAATTTACTTGAGGATTGTACTTCTGGTACACGAGGCACCGAATGACCTGGCTCCAACAAACTCTTAATACTTACTCTGTGTTTATCAGCTGCAGACCTCTGTGATGATCTGGTTGAGGGAATTTCATTGTTTCAAGAATGGAATCAGAATCTGGCGAAGCTGCTTTTAGTCACTCTGCCCTGAAACCGTGGAGCAGCCTGCCAGATGACCTGCGATCTGCCCCTAATCTTATCACTTTAAAAAGTAGGCTCAGAACATTTCTCCACTGCCAGGCTTTTTACTAGTTTTTATCCAAAGCCCTTGTGTATGTGTGTGTGTGTGTGTGTGTGTGTGTATATAAGTGCATGCATGTCTGTGCACTCGGTTGTTGTTGTTGTTATTGTTGTAGTGGTTGTGTGTGTGTGTGTGTGTGTGTGTGTGTGTGTGTGTGAGGGTGCTTTAATCTGTCATGCAGTTTGGGCATGTTTACATTGGCACTGTTGTTTTTCATGTGAATCAAGCTGAATCTAACTTTGTATGGACGCACAAGAGGTAGACAGCACAGCAGGGACACCTGCCAGTGGATTGCCAGCAGCCTACTTAAGAGTGCTAAACCTGTAACAGCTGATATTCGTAGTTACTTTGGAGAAGCAGAAACCCTGTGTTGACATGTCAGACTTGTTAGCAAACAGTTACCTGTTTAATCATCCAGCAGACATGGAAAAACATCAGCATTCGTTTAATGTTTCTGTCTCCTAAGCATTACTGTCAAAGTCCATGTTCACTGCCTTTGAGCTCTGTTTTGGTCTCCACCATCTCCTGACATGATAACACACCTGTGCTCAGCTCTCTTAACTGGTAATGTCCGAAACAGAATTGACAATAAAGTTGAGTTTGACTTTGACCATCGATCAGAATCCACTGCAGGTAATTTACTGACGATATATGTCCACATCACACAACCCCTACGTGAAAAGCCCCAAACTGTCCCTTTAAGAGCTGCTCCGCTCGCTCTGAAAAATGACACAGATGATAGAGAGTCATTTTCACTGTTAATCAAAACAGTTGTTGGAGACAGACACAGGTCCAAATGCCATGAGATGTGAGACATAATTGACTATACAAATGAAACACAAAGAAATCACTAGAGATGTCATCTATGTTCTATTAACTTTGTTGTATGTGTAATCTGATCCAATAATGTTATACACAGTCTCTCAGAGGTTATAATGCAAGTATAAGATGAAAAGTGATTTATATTTTGGAAAGTAACAAAAACCTATTGCACACGACGCTATGAAACCGGAACTATGTGAAAGAATGGGCTTTTATTTTCATTTAATATTTTTTAAAGCTTCTTTTTTTTTGTTACTTTAGATCAAATTATAGAGTTGGGTGTTGTTCTTTTCTCCACTCACAGTATGAGCACAGATTGTGCTGCAGGTTTTAAACTGCACAGGAATAATAAAGTTGTTATTCCCTATTTGGAAACAGTGAGCCACTGAGGCTTTGTTCCTATGAACCTACACAAATCCTTACGAACACACACACACACACGCACACACACCATCTGGCTATATATTTCAAACAGCAACATGGGCATTAAACTTTGTCTTGCAACAATACATCTAATTAATTTTTTGACAGCTTTGCTTGTAAAGAGTAGACAATGCAAATATAGGTATACGGCAGGCAAAGTGAGGTGTCACAGGAGACAGCATCACAGTAATGTAGGTAAAATGTCATTTAGTGACAATAGAGCTGATTTAGATTTACTTTTGAGAGAAGTGGACATGGAACCAGAGATCAGATTGACAATACTCATAAACAAAGACAAAAATATTCAGCGCTGCTTCACATCTACAATGAAACTGAAATTCCCAAAGTTGTTGGAAACATCTGTTGGGACATGATTGATTCCCAGAATCAGCATAACTATAATGGGATCCCTTCCATCCCCCGTCTGATTGATTTGAACAACGGTGTCAAACGTTCCAGTCCTGGCCAGTCCTAATTTAAAACAGATGGCATCACCCTTTTTTTTGGCAGGTACAAAGGAACAGGTCAAGCCATTAAACAAGTGAAGGTACGTATACATTATAGTGCTCTCCTGGGATTGTTGTTGTCTGCACAAGGACCCATTGATTACTGTACTTGTCAAATGACAGTGGGGGATATATAGTAGATGTGTAGAGGTCATCAGATCTGAGAGAGCTCGTCAGGAGAAGCACTGGTCTTTCCTGGAAACTGTAAATACAGCAGATTGATCACTAATGGTGACTAATTTGTACAGTACTGACTGGCAGACTTATCAAAAATCAAACAAGGACCACAGTATGTGAATGAAAGACTAGCTGCTAAAAACAGAGATACAAGATGCTGAAAAGATCCACAAACAAAGCAGTCTCAGAGAACTGCAATCAATTTTGTGAAGTTTTCAGTCACAGCAAACCTAATAAAATAACCGAAGAGTCAGGACAAGTTTGGAAACATTCACTTGTATGGCGTAATTATCACTAATTAAGTCACGAGGGGAAAAAAATCACTTTGAACATTATCTCTTTTTTAACATAAAAGTCTGTGCAAGCACTGTGCCATTCGGAAATGCGCAGATAAAGGCACTTGAGCAGTCAGCAAGATGCCTCACAGAGTCTGCCAGTATCTCCCTCTGGGTACAAGCTATCTTGTAGTGCTGCAGCCAAAGCAGTGTGATTGAGCAGGGTAGCTCAATGAATGCAGATATATTTACTCAGAGTGTTGCTCTGGGAAACATCAATCCAATAGGCGTCGTTTCTCCAAAGTTGAGAGCATCATTGATCCACAAAACGTGCTAAATGATTTAAGAGTAAGCATTTCTCCTGCAGCACTTATGTACCAGCCAAAGGGCAAGGCTTGTAGAGAAGAAACTAAAGTTTATGTGTGAAAGAAAAGAAAAAAAAAAGAGGACATGCTTTACAGGCTGCAAAACAGCAACAGAATGAAAATGCATGTTGTTGTGGCATTTAGAGCTGCATCACTAAATTACCCTTAAATAACCTGCTGAGATCATTTAAGGTCATACAGTAAAGCCAGGGCCAATCTGCCAAGTTTCCCTACTTTATATAACTAAGCTAGTGCAGTGTGTGTGTGTGTGTGTGTGTGTGTGTGTGTGACCTTTAGCTGAAATTATAAGTGTTAGATCGACACAGCAATGACAAAGGTATTCCTGTGAATATCAGACCTTGTGGAGGCTGAAAGACTGAAACAAAAACAGTGTGTGCAGTTGTGCTATATGCTAAAGCACAGGATGGAAAATCAATACGTAAAGTACATGCTGAATGTTACAAAGACTTTCCAGTTGTTTTTCTTGGCCGTTGAAGGCACTTAAAGTGATTACTCGCTATATTAAAATGCCCAGAGACAGGACAGGTAAAGGGACACGCAGGGATTTTAGCACCCGCCCTACATGCACAGGCCAACTGTGATACAGTGATATATTTACTCCAGTGTTTTCAGGTGGGTGGTTAATGTCTGGTATGCATATGAGCGTCCAAGTGAATCAGATTGGTCCTGCAGGACATATGTGTTTTTCTGTGCCGACTGACTCAGACACGCTCTGGACTGACATGTTGTGTGTTGCACTGTCAGTTTTAATTTACTAAGGGATTGCTCTATGAAGTGAAGGTTTTCTTGTCGGAGCAAATGACTAATTATTTATTTAAGTGCAGTGATATGTATAGTGTTAACTATACATGTGTTAATGCAGTGCAGGTCATGTAACTCAGTCAACTGACGGGCATGAGGTTATTTCTAATACTCTATATTTCTAATAGAGTGATTGACAGGTGAATTGATTGGTTTCATTTGATGAAAAAAAATCAATATACAACTGCAGACTCTGCTCTGTTGTGTTGGTTAAACCACTGAACAACACATAGAGGTAGCTGGCATGTTTGGCTGTAAGTCCACTTTGTTTGAATCATGCTGTCTAACCAAAACACTGATTTTCACTGATTGATCGGATGATCTCCTATCTGATCATCATGGCTCAGTTTATCCTTAAATAAGACATTTCGCGTAATCGTCCTTCTATAGTCTTCAATAGTCTTGTGTAGTGTGACTGGTGAGCTGTGGTGTCAAAAGGCGTTTTGCTGCCCCCTACAGTTGATACCACAGTGTGTTAGGGCAAGATGCTGAGCTTAACATGCTCAGCATCTGTGCAAAATATCCACCAGAATATTAACAATCACTATTAACAGCTGTACACAAGGCTGGGCTGAAGGTGAAGGGAGCCGTTATAAGTTGGTTGTTCTTATTCACAATTAAAGGGTCACTGCATGAATTTTACAAATGAAGGTTACTCAGCTTGCTCATCCCAACGAGTCTGTTAAAACTATTTTGTAAAAAAAAAAAAAAAATTCTTGTGGAGCAGTTTTTTTTATCCCCCCCCCCCCCCCAAAGTCTGAAGAAATAATGATCAAAGTTTACTTGGTTGGGACACCGAGACAAATTCTTCAAAAACATAAAAGATGAGGACAATTATTAAGTGTGAAGGGTCTAAGGAAAGAGCTGCATATCAACTGGCATTATGGGAAGTGTAGTACTCAGTATTTGGAGCTTCTCCCATGCGAAACACTGAAAGTCAGGATATCTTAGCCTCTGCTGCTTCAATTATGACCATTCTTCTTAAAAACCTGTCTCTTATGAGTTTTCCAACTTTACTGGGTCACTGAATTATCCATGTAAGAACACTGAGTACTCCCACCTAATTAAAACATCCTCAGAAAGTGTTTCTAGTTTCCTTCCTGGCTCAACCACCATTAATCTAAATTTAGTATGAGGAACCGTGTCTCATGCAAACCCACAGTGTTGAGATATTGTGGATGTCAGCTTCTCAAACCTCTCTCTAATCTATGCAGAATATTGTCACAAGCTGCATTAGCGAAGCCACCAGACCCTACTGGAGACACTGCAGCTGTAGAGGACATCGGTATCGCAGTTATTGCCCTTGTAGTGTCAGCGCACTAATGATTTGACGGATGCAGTATTGTTCCTCTTCCTAACACGACTTCATAATAGCACAATAACTGCAGTGGTAATCACATGGAATGATTTCATTTTATTAGAATACAAAATAAAGAGATCACATCATAATTCTGTGTTTTCCCCAACAAAACGCTGCACAGGGATGGAAACACTAACAATAGTTCCTGTTTTAATGGTTAATTAGCGGGATGATAAAGTCTGTATGAAGTGACACTTCAGCACTTCACTCAGCAGTTCTCCTGCACCAGTTCTCATTTCCCCAGGCTGCTGCTGAGAACAGGTAATCTGCTAAATCAGTTTGGCTAATTGGCCCCATAAACATCTGTAAAACCTAAAAAGGAATATAACATAAGAAATTTCAAACCCTTCAGTATCTGTGGAGGATAGTGCTCAAGACAACGTTCAATAATTTATGTATAACCTTAATGCGTAAACCATAATCGTGCCATGAAGTTCGCAACCGTTAATCTGAACAAGATGACAAGATGTCTTCAAAACACCCAGTGCATCTCTCTCAGTTTTCAGCGAGCTGGATTTCTCTCTCTGCTAAGTTGTTATGCAAGTGTTCAGCTCAGACACTTGCTCATTCACAATTCATGCTCATTGCTTGTACACCCACATACCAAAACCTCTCCACTATCTCCCTGTTTCTTTTCTACCCCCCACCACCACCACCACCCCCCACCCCCCCATCTGTAATTTTGGAGTCCCACAACACAAAATGTGTCTTCATCATCCCATTTTGCTTTCTGCTAATGGTTTGTTCCTCCTGATATGTGTGAGGCTCTGTGTCACTTCCAGGACAGGCTGTCATTTACAGGTGGAGACATTTTGTATGCTCTCCACAGCATTATTCCTCAAGTCTTGTTACACTCTCCTCTACAGAGAATAATGTATGTCCAGTGCTGCACAGCCATTTATATAATTCTAGTAGTTATCAAAACACTGCTCTCTAGTCACTGTCTGATTGCATTCAAATTGCTTTAGTCTCCAACAGAGTGTTGTACAGAACACAGTATGTTCAATTCAAATGCCATTATTTAGATGCCTGCGCCCAGGGTAACAGAAATGATATCCGTATTAATGTCCCTATCTGATGTCAGCGTTTTTAGTCTGTTCCCACACATTGGCAGTCAACAAAGTGTAAAGTGAAACAGAACCTCCGCACTGTGAGAGGCAAATTAAAACACAGTGTGAGTGGTAGCCAGCCATCCTAATTAGCTCATTTTGTTAAACATGCTGGTTGTGGTGCTTGCGTTTCCTTTTGTGGTGCAAATGAGGCATTTCAGAGAAGGACTTTCCAGAAAAAAATCTAACACCTGGTGTGTCATGCTGGGTCAAAACTCCTATTACACAGGAGAGAAGTTTGTCGTCGTCGCTTAGCAAAGAGTGAGAAAATACACAGAAAAGGAGGCTTGGAGACTTGGAGATGCACCTCAGGGAATATGGATCGTCTTTTGATGTCAGTGTTAAGAGGTGCAGAGATAATAATCCACTTTGGGACTTGGGAGCAGCTAGGCATTTTCTCTGACATCAGTATGATATTATAAGTGCCAGGTGATGGGCAGAGCAGATGTTGTTTAGGTCCTGTAGTTTTGCAGAGGAACACGAAGAGATAATAACGATGCTAATTTATTTCATTATGAAAATGAAATAGTGCGTTAATAAGGTCATTTCTGAAAGGAAAACAAAAATACACGAAAAGTTAGATATGATGAGAACTGAATTACTCCTGGTAACTTAATTCAAATTAGGAGATGATCAGTCAAAATATGAAAGCTGACCATTTTTAAAGCCCCACAGTTATTGGTTAAAATCACTCATCATGTCAGGCTTTCTGTTCCAGCATAGTTACTCTTTGGTTCACTCTGAGGAAGTCTGAAAAGCTTAGTAATGTGTGAAACAGTGGTTCTTTGATACAAGATGGATATAGACCAAGCAGGTTTTTCCTTTTCAGATGTTTACCGACAATTTCCCTGATGAAAATAACAACTGCAGCAGAGTTGATCAGCTCTAGCCAGTTATAAATCACTGCTGACTCTCTGAGCTGGCTGAAGATACTATGTTCAACTGACTGGTTTTCAAACAAGAGACCTGAAAAATAGTCTTAAAGGCCCTTCCTGCAAAGAAGATCATTTACTTTGGATGATTCAAGCTCTTCTTAGAACTACACCTGCCAGGGTCGAACAAATGACACCTTAATCACTCTAATTAATGCTTGACGTTCCGGGGACCTCATGTAAAAGCAGGATTAATGAAAAGATACAGGTTAAGATACATATAATGGCTCCATATACAGGGAGAGACTACGGAGCCCACTTTCAAATAATGAATGAAAAATGATGAAATAAATGAATAAGCAGAATAGTTCATATGTTCAAGAATAAAGTTGGTCAGCCTTAGTGGTGTACTAGAAGTAAACAAAACCAGATCAAACAAAGCACAGTGTGTGGCTGAACCACATGTGGTCATTGTGTAAAACTGAGGATATGGTTGAAAACTGTTGTGAAACCACTGTAAATAACCACTTTCAATGGGCAGGAGCTACAGCTTGTTGGAAACATTTCTAAAAGGCTCCAAAACCTCAGTAAAGGTGATAAACTGCCAACGCTGCATCTCTGTGCCAATATGAGTGAACATCATTCACTCAGTCAGTCACAGACTTTAGTGTTTTTGTGTTGGCCTCCATGTTGTGGCCTGTGCCATAAAAGAACAGACACATTATGTTTGTCTAACTTAATCCCTGTGTAATCCTTGATTTAGACAACTATGACTGTCAGTTTCCCCACATCCTGAAAGTCTGTCCTGAATGTGCCTTAAAAACACAGAGGAGAGGTTCTCCTGTCCAGACTGGATCTAACCGCAACCACCACGCAGGCACTGCAGTCAGCCGGCCGCTTCACATTATTCTTCTCAATCTTTACATTTTCATTTAATTTATCCGGAGATGTCCCGAGGCAGCCCTGGCCTTCTTGACTGATCCCCAAGCTGCGACCTTTAAGTCCGACCTACAGCACTAATTAATCTTAGCAGACTGATACATTCAGAGGTTCAACCAACACCTAGCCCAGGCTCAGACGAATACATTTCACACCAGTAGGGAGGCACAGAAGCCCTATGTACATATTCCAACAGGAAACACAGGGATGCGATACTCCCTGGGCTGAGAGCTTTAAGGAGAGGTTGAACTGATAATAAAGATTTAAATAAATGTCGAGGAGAACCTGTGCTCTATCTTGGGGATATAATATCTCTGGGAACAGTTGGCAGAGAAATTCATGAGACAAATATTTGCACCAAAAGATAAAAGTAAAGAGCCAGGGATTTGAGTCCCACACCTCGCTGAGCACTGCTAGTTTGGTATTCATTTCCCAGCTGGATGAAAGCAGAATTTAGTGGACACATAGATTATTCATCTGTGACTCCAGCACAACCACTTACAGCCCTATATCTCAACAACAGAGCAGAATGTAAAACTGACTACAACTACTGCTTCCTGATTGATGGTGGAGGTGAGATATTTATGAGGGAAATCTCCTAAAACATGACGGCACATCTATGTCAAACCAGGACATGCATTCTCCCTCTAATTGCTATTGATAAACACGGACTGGTTTGGAAGACAAGCAGCCCCTCTTCTCTTCCGAGACACATTGGACATGTTATGTGAATTAATTATTTTTGACAGCACAACTTGATTTTTTTTTTCAGTATTGCTTTTTCTTATCTTTGTAGAGCAGGATTGGCAGGAAAAAGTAGCATTCACATCATTTGTGATGCGATCTGGGGATTCTCAAGTGAGCGAGTGATGGACTTAAAATATGGATGAATAACTAATGGCTGGAAAACAACTGAAAATGAAATGAAAAAGCTCAGAGTCAGTCTCACTCTCCCCACCGCATGTCCTCTCTGGTTAGACTGCAGCAAAGCATTCTCAATGAGTTACCATAGAGATGATTATTGCAGTCGCTGTGAAAAAAAATTGGCTCAAAACCTCAGGGACTGTGGCAACATGGCAGATATGCAAAAAAAAGAAAAGAAAAAAAACAGACAGACTGAGAGAGACTGGGTGGAGGTTTTCTAGGGTCAAGAAAATAAAAAACAACAAATCTTTTTATGTTAATGATCATTTCGCTTTTCAGTTTTTAGGGTGGTAAATGTTAATGCTCCTTTGCTGGAGCAGCCTTTTTATGTATACTTATATTACAAGAAGCCACATCAAAAAACACCCCCCTCCAAAAGAGGAAAGAGCAACAACAACAGCAAAGTAAATAGACGATGGTCATGTCAGGTCATGTCATGCCCTCCAGGGCTTGTCACTGCTTTTGTCCCAGTGCCCTTGAGTGAGACACTTAACCTCGGCTGCTCCACTGGACTGGTCAACAGCTGAAGACTGCAGCAAAGCTGAGCAGCTCCCAGGCGTGAATGTGTGCAACTGTACCATGAATGTTAAGCAGGGCATATCTGGAAAAGAGCAAAGCATTCTCAGCTTAGTTTCCCAAGAAAAATAAAAGTAAGAAGGAATAAAAAAAAGGGGGGGGGGGGGGGGGGAGAAAATCCAAAGCTGTGTATTTTAAAGGTTTGATACTTTTCTGCACAGTGAGCTATGAGCCAGAGGCTACACCTTACAACCAGTCAGGGTATACAGACAAAGATTAAAAGCAATGGAAAAAAAAATCTAAAGTTAAAACAAGGAAATTGTGACTTGTGTGTTTTCAAATGTGAAATCTTGCAAATACAAAGCAATGCCACCGTTGCCCAGTGTTTGATTCCAATGTAGTGGCCACTGGCCCCATAATATGAAGAAGTGTGTGGTCAAGCTTGATCTCAAAGAGGTTTAGCTGGTGCGTCATCTTGAACCCATCTACTTGTTTTATGCAGCTGCAGCAAACACATTCATACAACACAAATCAGGTGTGACACGGCCGATGTGTTGTGTGTTACAGCCACAGACGAGGTACTGGGGCAAAAATATCTTTGCTGGGTCATCTCTGTATAACCTGGATCCACACCAAACACATAGTTCACATTTTCCAGGTGGTAATTTCATCAACAAAATACACAACTTTTTGATGAAAGCACAATTTCTGTCGAAATAATATGAAGGTCTAAAAGAAAAACATTTAGTTCAGGAGCTGGACTTATTTAGTTCCTTTCTGAGAATGAGGGCATCACTTATAACAAATATATAGGTTGGGGTTAAGGGTCAGGCTTAGGGGTTAGTTTGGGGTTGGAGTTAGACTTAACCCATAAAGGGGCATCGCGTAGCAAGCGCCCCATATACGCTGTTTGATTCCCCCGGCAGCCTTTGCTGAATATCATTCCCCTTATCAAAGGTAAAAAGTCCACAAAAATACATGGAACAAAAAGAAGAAAGAAAAAAAAAGTTTTATCGCAGGAAGAAATAAAAAGTACAATCACAGATAATATTTAATGGCTGAAAACAAGAAATCTTTCTAGAGATTTCTTGCTTTGTAAAATGTGACCAGAAACCCCAGTGACACTGAGAAGTGTCATTGAAGTGTTACAGCAGGGAAAATGGCAGGGACATCACAAGTTCTGAGTGAGAGTTTCTCCACTGATCTTTGCTGTGGTGATCTAAAACACCTGATGACCTTATTTTTGACACTGTCTCCACCGGTTCGTAAAGGATCTTTTAGACATGCTGCGTTCACCTCTGAGGCCTAAAGTCCAACACATCTCACTACTCGCCAACGCACGTTTCCACATGTCAGTGACAAGAGAACACTACACAACAAGCTGCTAGGGGAGACGAACAGAGGACAAAAAGGATAGAAAGTCAGAAAGTGGGCGTGGGGTGGCGGAAAATAGAGCACTGATGTGAAGAGATGCAATGTGGAAGCAAGCACAGACACATGTCTATCCAAGGCCGGTGAGGGGCTCTACATAGGAAATGATGGGAGTGTGTGTTTTGACCTGTGCCGTTCGCTGCAGGTGTGTGTTGGGCTTAACTTAGTATGGGAATATGGAGAACCAGCTATCTTGACTTTAATGTCCAAAAATACACCTTGCAGCCTGTCATCAAAAGCACATGGTGCAGCATGTGATACACATACTCCCCTCTACCTCCCTAATTCATTCATTTAACAGTTTGAAATCAAGCAAATAACCTATTGTTTTTATACTCAACAAGAAAACTAGATTTTGCCACAGAATGAGGACCAAATTACTTCAGTCAAACGATCACAAACCTGCTGCTGCACAGCTGCTATGCGTAAAGTGAGAATGGGTTTTAGTTGGGAACGACTCTGCTTTGTCTAATTACTTAAAGTTTGGGAGCAACAAACTACTCTATAATATCTGGGGCCCTACCCTGAGACACACACCACACTCGTGAGTAGACTACATTTCACCAGACTGCTGCGTCAGTTATTGCTCAGGTATACCTCACGAGTAGGCTGACTCCCTGTTGGATTTAAGGCCGGTGAAATTGCTCCCATTTTCTTCTTTTGCAGGCATCAAACCTGTGACCTTAAAATCGCAGGAGATTCTCCCTCAGCCTTTTTCCAAAGTGTTGTTATACAGGAGCTGTTTCCTCTTTGGACTTCTGTCTACCTATCAACCTGCCCATAGAGACTCGCTACCGTACCTATACCGGCCTTAGATTTAATAAAGCCACAACATAGAGAAACGCTTAAATTGTGTTAAGTGCAACATTACTGGATGTGTTGTGTACACTCCAGGTATGATGGATAGGCAGCAGTGAAGAGGTGCTCTACAGCCGTCTGTTGTGAGGGACTGAATGAGGTGCGGGAGGAGATCGCTGACTCCTCGATTAAACCCTAAACTGTTAGGAAGCCATTCTGTGGCAAAAATGCGATGTTTTTCAATCTTCCTCTTATCAATAGCACAAGTAAACTCGCCCTGAGCTGTAAGGAACTCCACGGCTACGATCAATACATCAATCAGAGACGTTCTCGGCTTGTGGCAGCCCTTGCCAGTAATCATCCTCTTCGTTCATCCTCTTGGCGAAATAGAAGTTACGATATCTTTATCATCAGTGGTAGTGTGTTTATGAAGGCCCAGAGGGGCTCTGGAGAGGACGGCAGGTCAAAGGGCCAAGCTCGACTATAAATGTCCATAAAACACCAACAAGGGAATCAATAAAACCATGACCACAGTTTCTCCAGAAGTTCTACTGATTCTTTTGAGGTCAAGGCTATTTTGTTTATCTCTTTAAAGTTGAGGGATTATTGCACGTTATATAGTGACTCGTGTTCTCCAGGATCTTGTTTCCTCAGGTATCGCACAAAACTAGTAATCATGACATCTGAAGAAACACAACCCTCCCCCAGCTGCAGACAAACTTATGGCTAAAGAGAAGCTTAAATACACATGACAGGATCAGAGGTGCGTATTCATTATAAACCCCTCTGTAACCTCAGCTAAACACATTTAAGGACGAGTATTGTGAGTCCTGTGTCTCGTGTGTGTTATTCTGCGTGTTGGGAAAAAAAAATGAATAAATGTTGGCATTAATAAAGATGATGGAACAGGGTAATGTTGGGGTCAGACGGTTCATGAAATGATAGTGAAGCACACATGATAGGAATTGTAATAGTCCTGTCAAGGCCTAATACTGCTTTTTAGATTTCATATTCTTGTCAGTCCTGTTCCTATTTTTGCAAACACCATTTGTGGCTGACAACACAAGTAAAGGCCACCCGTGTTCGTATCACAAAATGTACCCCTGCACATCAAAACCCATCTCTCCTTGGGATTAGCCCACACTGCTGCCATTCCCACTGCGAGGAATCCTGATGAGGAGCCACAGTACCGACTGGTTGGACATGATAACCCAGCATGTGCGCTCACCATTACAGTCATTCCTCGCAGTGTGCGAACTACTGCGGCTTTTGGGGAGGGGGGACTCACTTACATTGGGGGGGCGCGCTTGCGCGTGCCTCAGAGCAAAGACTTAACTCAAAACACATCCATTATTACAAGCCTGTACGCCTACTTGCCTTATGTCAGCACATATGAGCACACATCACATCCAACCTCCACACACGCATCAAATCTGCATCAAAACTAAAACATGCCAGTCTGGCTACAAGGAATCAAGTCTGCGTTAACATCCGCAAAATAACCTCTGAAATACTAGAACACGCATCAACAAACCAATCAATGACGCCACACACGCGTGACTATCATAATAATAAAAAAAAAAAAATCGGCCAGGCTGCAGACAAGCGATCAGATCCTCAGCAACATCATGTACAACACAGCGCTAATGCTAACCATTAATAATACAGTTTACACAGATTAGCCCTTACCTTAAAACAGAGGCGACCACACAGGCCTGGGATCAGCTTCTTTTGCTGTTGGTCCAGAAGCCCGTGATGTGGACAGGCGATGACCGGACTGAATCCAGGATGTGATGAAGGCCGCTGGGTCGAATCCCTTAAGATCCACAAAAAGCAGCGATGAGAGGCTGTTTTCACGCAGTCTATTGCGGGGCTTACTGTCAGTGTCATTGACGGCAGAAAACCCCTCTCACGCTCTGATGAGGTGGGGGCCTATGTCCTGCTTGCTGTACAAAGCTTTACAATGTTTTGCCTGGTGCTTTCTTGTAACTTCCGGTCGGGAACTCATCCACTGCCTCTCCAGCTGACTGGCCGAGTTTTTTTTAGTTAGTCTGTACTTCATTTTCTCCATACGCGATCGATGCGGTCATGAGCCCAGAAGTACTTATCCAGAAAGCAGAAGAGTTTTTGTGTCTCTGCAAACTGTGCATGCCAAGTTTCCATCCTTAACAAACAGCCAGGTGTTGCGAGACTTCCATTCTCTCCACTGCTGGCGGGTCCAGTTAGCCGGAAGAGAGAGGCAGGTGGAGTCACCGTGATCAGCGGCCTCCGAGCTGTCGTTAACCCCACCTCCAGCCTCTGTCGGCTCGGCCTCTATGGTCACCCCAGGCCCGGCAGCAGTCCCCGCAGGTGCAGCGGTGGTGTCGGTTGTCCTCATGCTAGCATCTGCGAAGAACTCGCTTCTTGCTGCTCCTCAGAGTCATTCGTCTTCGATTTCTTTGTAAATCCGAAATTTGCGAGTAGGTTTCCCTGTTTCCCCCCAGAAATTTCACAAATCATGTTTTCAGGGAAGCTCATGTCTCATTAAAGGGGGCTGAGGGCCCCTGGCCCCTGGGGACACGTGTAAACTCATTCCCCCAGTTTCAAATCCACACCTTTTCTTGACTGCAAGATGCAAGCACAACACCACTTTTTAATAAGATGCACTTTACAAAGAAACATTAATACTCAATTTTACAAGTGTGTTTGTGTAGCACTTTAAACAACAAGCACTAAGCACTCTTGCTTCTCACTGGTTTGAGGTTGGCACGGTGTGATGCTGTATATTTAATCTTTTGACAGTTGGTCGGTGGTTGATCACCCTCATTCAAATCTGATTAAATCACACCACTGCAGTCCAGTTTTTCAAAGATTTTATTGACAATCATCTCTGCAACTAGCAGTCACATTAGAACATTAGTATCTCAAACCAATACAACTTCAAGCTTTAGCCTCGCTCCATGGTTTCCTGCCATTGAACAATAAAAAGCACAACTGAGATGAAGTTACACTTGCACTTACACAAGACAGCCAATAAAAACAAACCATCAGCCAGCCAACATATATAGCTGAACACGTTCATAATACCAGAAACAGCACATTAGCTCATGTTATCATGGCTATGGTCATGATGTTACATACAGACTGAAGAGGAGACAAGCTGGAGTCCTTTAGTAGCTCAGAGTTTCATCTTGGCTCCAAGGTTGGACTCACACAAAATACACCGACAGAGTCTGTAAAAAGTTTTAAAACTTCATGGATGTTTTCAGAAGCTAATCAGAATGTAAGAGCAGACTTTGCACTCTTGTCTAATCTCTTCTTCCTCTAAGGCCTTTTTCAGTGGAAAAACACAGTTTCTTTAGTGGAGGAATATTTGGTAGGTTGATCTCACCTGAACTCTGCATGAACTGTGCTGACTCACCTGTCTGTCGTCCCTGTGTGTGTTTCACCATGGGGAGAAGCCAGTAACTTAACAAGATGGACTCACATGTATGAACAAGCACATGTTGACAAACAAAGAACAGAGGAGCGTGGCTTCGTTCACAATGGGTCCTTACACTGAAAACTGTGTTTGCAGGATTGTTAAATTCTCATTTACAGAGGCTTTAAAGTAAATGATAGGTGTTTTTTCCCCTAAGGTCAAAACCAACCTGTCTCCTCCTGTTTCCAGTCTTTGCGTTGAGCTAAGATAACCAGCTGCTGTCTGTAGGCTTTCTGCACAGTAGTAGGAATTCCTTGAAGAACCAGCCTACAGCCAATCAATAAAACATTGGTCACTGATTTATTCACTATGATTCAACATTGGTTACAACTGGTTACAACTTTAGAAACTTATGGGCACCTTCTTAGAAAGATGTACCAAAAGAAAAAAAAAGAGAAAGAAAGCCAAGAGGAATTTAATTAGAAAAATATCTAAGAAAATTATTAGACAACTAAAAACATAAGCCAATAATATGAATTAATTCATCAAAACATCAATTACAAAAGGGGAGCAGCTTACCCTCCGTGTGAAACATTGTCTGGTGCCTTTGTATCACCATAAGCCAGACAAATAAAACCTTTCCTCTGTCTGAAGAAAAAGCCAATCCACAGCTGACTTGAAAAAAGAATGGGGCTCTGTTCCAAGATCCCTTTACATCCGCTCCTCTGTCCTCATTCTTGCCCTCAATTCCCAAAGCAATCTCAAGTCAGTGGTTCTATTAAAACAATACTGCCTCATGCAAATTGCTACTGTCAAGCCCCTTGGTTTTATTTCTCGTCCTCACCGCTGCTCTCAAATGCTTTAATGGAAATTGTGCTGGCCAGACTTTGCAGCATCAGGTAGGGATCAATGGTATCAATAAAACAATCTGACAATCATAACCAACATTCTCAGGCTAAAAAGAGCAATATGTGACCCTGAATGGATGAGCACTTCATTAATGGATGTTGCCAACAAACCAGGTAATTACAATACAGGAGCGACAAATGTAAACGGCATCTGAAAGGTGTCCAGGTTTTAAAACTTTTTAACACAGAAATTATAAGTGATTATCCAAATTAGCAGGTGTCAGCCAGCGCTGTTGTTTCATTAATGGTCCACTGTGTCAGCTTCTACTCATCACTGGAGACAGAGTGGACATTTTACCTAAAAAAGAAGAAGAAGAAAAAAAACAGAGAGCTCTTTCCTCTTAACATAAGATTTATCTTGTCCATTTGATTAGCGACCACTTAATTAAATGACTGATTTACATGCTGGGTACTTTGGCACCGTTCGACTTGGCCTCACATATATTAGTAATAAGGTGTTGCTGTGCATGTGAGGGCACTTGCAGGGACCCCTGTTGAGTTCATTAGGACGGCCGTCTGCTCCGAGGAATATTCTCGTCTCTTCGCCTCATGCCACTGACTCGACACTCTCCTGGTAATGAGGCCTTTGCTGTAGGTCTGTGGGTGGGTCTCAGTCAGCCATTCATGGTTTTATGAACACAGTTAACTCTCTGGTCTGGGAGAATAAATTGTCATCTCCTCTGGATAAAAGGATCACATCACACACCTGTCATTAGCGCTGCTTCTTTAGGCAAGTAGAGAGCTGAAAGTGCTTCTGTGAATTTTGTTCCAAAAAGCAGCTTGGCTGATAACGAACAGCGAACTAACCAACATCTTAAAAAGAAAAATGTTGTCGTGGAGTAAAGTGGAACAGTGGAGAGGAGTGGTGGAGCGGTGGAGTAGTGGAGTACACTCCAGCTCCAGACTAATTTAAATTCAAACACTCAGAAGTACAAAGCTCCCAGTGATGTTTTTATAGCAGATCCAACATTTCCATTCAAGGTAACAGCATTGATTCCATGCTGCCATTGGCCGCCTGGTTAATCTATGACCACCTAACAAATGAGTTTTGACTAACCCTTTCATGTCCTACCAGGATAACAAAATGAACTGAAGGTAACTTGAGGTATTTTGACTGAAACATGTCACAGACATGTCTTTAAGACACCTGGGAACTATTCTAATTTGTGGAAAAGGGGCAGAATATGTCTCCTCCAGTGTTTACAACTCATACTCTCTTGGCTCTCAGATCATCATCTTCATGCAGTCCAGTGCTCACATTACAGAGGTGCATCTTTGTTGTCTCTCCTGTCTGTCCATCTCATAATAAAATAATAAATATAATAATAAATAATAAAATATATATCATTAAGTAAATCAGAGAAACACTGTAATGTCCCCACCAGTCAAACATCAAAGTTTAAATACGGTATTTTTATTTATTTATTTTTTTTCTGATGGGCATCTTTGGCCATTTTTGCAATCCACAATCTATACATAAAGTACAACCTCCATCTTCTGTGCAGTGTGGGATGGTCAATACTGCACATTAACAGCACAGTTGTAATTTAAGCCTGAGTTATTTTCTTGTTCATAATAAGCCTTTTTTCTTCCTCTTCATGTTGGAGTGTGTTGCCTTCATGCTAAATTCCTGCCTCCCAGTGATAATAAAGGCTGCTGTAAAGAGTGGGATTTGTGGCACAGAAATAAGCAAGAGAGCATCATATGAAACTGTAGACATTTTTCCATCCTCACACCATATCTGCGTACACTTCAAACCAACTTCCTTTTTGTGCAGCCTCAGTAGAGTAGAACCACTGGGTTAATCAGTGAGAACTGTTCATCTGACATGTGACATTTCATTTGACAATTTTCAGGATGGTGACACAATCAAAGATTCATTTTGAATCAGAAAATTACTCTGAAGCTATATGAAACCAAGCAAACCAAAAAACAAACAAACAAATCAGCCATTTAACGCCACCAGAAAACAAACTTTGCCGTCTTTTACATCTTGCATGCAACCAACCAAAGCAGAAAACGGCTCAGCAACTTCAGTCCAAGAAAGAACTTCTGAGCCTCTAAACAAATAAGCTTTCAGTTCCACTGTCAGCCATTATGTTAATTCGCTAATGCAGATTAAAAAGTAATTGTTAACAATGTGTACACAGAATAATCTGCCTTGGCTGACTGCTGTGGAGCAGATAAGAATTGGCTGTAGAGATGTCCAGTGTAGGGCATTATATGCTTCATTACACTCTTTTGTTCCTAGCGTGTTAATTTAAAAAGATTCTGTGGGAGCAGAACCAACAGTAACCTTATTTTCTTCTTTCATTTTCCTCCACTCAGTCTAATTCCAGTTTGTGTACAGTGATGTGGAGGTTGTTCAACCTATAGCTTTGTCATGGCGCCTTTATTTCACATTTTTCCATTGTTATTAATTATTGTTGTCTATATTCATTGAGTACAAAATCTCAAAACATGAATCAATTCACTTTTTTTTGTGCCAAAAAAGATAAAGAAGGAAATAAATATTTTCATACCTGAATCTGTATGTTTTTAATAAACAATTTAAAAATAATTGTCCACTAGACCACTAAAACATGTTGAAGTACATTAGTTATGTGGTAACTACTACTACTTTTTCCTGTTCATACATAGATGATTTGCAGCAGATCATGTTCTAAATGTTTACATTTTACTTAAGGAAAGAATCTAGCAGCTATCATATCATAGCATCAATATATAGCAGTAGCTTTTAGCTGGTCAGCCACAACTGAAACTTCCTCACACAAAATAGTGTTACCTTTAATCACAACATACACCCATAGTTTACTCTCCATCTTTTCTCCATTTCTGTCCTTGTGCAGCTGAAGGTTTGAACCATTTCATTATGAAGTGATTTGATCTAATAAAAATGGAAGCTTCTCCTCAGCTGATGTAATCTATCAGGCGTTCAGTCATGGCTCAGACTTCTTGGACTCGGGCTGAGTGATACACACAATTTAGCATCAAACACGATCCTCCCTGCTTCCAGTGCAGAGTGTGGACAGTGCAGGGCTGATAACCAAGAGAGGTCATCATGCTGTCAACTTGTGAGTGACAGTTCACGGGAGAAGTATGTTTATGAATGTGAATTAAAGCCTGTTTACACTGATAAGGTGTTTACATTTAAGTAAATTAAATTAGTGGAATAATTTTGAACCCCACCCGACATTCTGCACCTCGAGCCCCTACCCCCTACCCTGGTTCAGAGCTCTGGTCAGTCTAATCAAACCACCTGAACGCATCAAAAGAAAAACTCACTTGGGTTCTGTCTGATCACTAACAGGAAGCACTGCACAGCCCTTCTGTAATCTGTCCTGTTTTGACCCTCAGGGACACCATATGAATGAAGTACCTGAGGAAAAAAAAACAAAACACTAACATCCTACCTGCTGTCAAGCTAGCTGCTAAGAGACTAGGAAACAGGGAATAACCTAGATTTTCTATACTGGACTGTTTACTCCTCCTTGGCATTTTGCATCATTTCATTTTATTAAATATCACTAAAAAGGTGTAAAATCTCACAGCTGTGGCAAGCTTACCTGAGGTCAAATAAAAATGGAAGTTGTCCCACAGTGTCTAAGCTACAGTAGGTTCCTCCATTTTAGACTCACTGCCACCATCAGTAACAAGTTTCTGCACTTCCTTCATAATAAGAACATGAGCATTAACATTATAGAGGCCTGACTAAAACTAAATACTATGATTTTACATGTTAGTCTACAGATGTGCAGCTTGAAAGCACCTTCATCTTGACCCTTCAGTTCTTAATTGATTCTGGGGATATGATATGTACCTGGCACAGGCTCTGCTGGAAAGCTTATAAACATGGAGCTCATTTGATATCTTTTGCATCACCATCTGTTCTTATACATGCAGTCCTATGCTTATGTTTACTTCAAAAAGATAGAAACCTGAAGAGCGATGAGCTTGTTCCATAACAGGACCACATCCGTTTTTCCCAAGTGCCACTAGAAAAAATTATAGACACAACACAGCAAGGAAATGATATGAGAAATATTTCTTATTCGGGTAGACAGCCAGTGAAATGCGTGATGGAATATGTCTTACAGAAGGAGTAAAAATGAACGACAGATCACCAAGGTTACCGTGGCTCACTTCAGCCGTCGGCATTGTGTGGAGGAAGAACAACCATCTATAAAGCTTTGACATTGGGTACAATGAGTTATTTAGGATACCATTAAGACACTATGTTTTATTTTTTTAATTATGTGCAAGGTACAAGTTCATGGCAGAAATTACAATATAAACACTGTATGTGCGCATTGTAGTTGAAGTAATCAGGGTTTACAGATCCTGTAGGGCATATCCACCTCCAGAATCAGGCTGTTCATCTCACATTTGGAGTGGGGAGGGTAAAAGGTTGGTGCCTTCTCGCACAGTTTACAACATCTTCCTCTTCTCAAACTCCTACAGAGACGGACAACAGAGAGAAAGAAGAAAAAAAAAACATGATATGAAGTGAGATAGACAGAACTGGATGATTTATTCATGTAGAATTCACACAGCTCTGTTTTGATCCTGTGTTTTAGATCAGCTGTTGAGGGGAGGGGGATCATAGAGGCGGCTCCGGCTTTGGAGAGCCTGTTGTTTTTTCCAGGGAGAGCAAATCATATAATGCATACATGTCAGTAAGTTCCAGTTGTCAACGATAAAACAGCTCACTTCCTGTGATTGATACACGCTCCACATCTGCAAAAATCTGATTTATGTGTGGTTATAGTTTCTGTTTATCAGCACAGTGCAACCATGTGACTATAAATGGGGAAGCATTATGTTGGCCATTAAAAAGGATGTCGCTATTTACATATTCAATTTGCAAAATATCACACAAACTGTGGGATGATAGAATATGTCGTTGCCTGAGAATTTTCCATTCCACAGGGGGAAAGTAACTTAATGCAAATGTCATTTATCAGGTCTACAGAACACACAAGTACTCATTGCACATGGTGGCTCACTGCTATCTGCATTGTGGATACCTGGAGGTCTACTGCCACCTTGAGGAGAAAATATTCTCATCTCTCAGCTTGACTTTCTGGGAAGGACGAGATGAACGAGGAGACATTTGGACAGGTAGGTGGTTTGGAGAATTGTGGCCTAGTTCATTAGATTTTTTTGCTTTACAGATGAGGTGGGGAGTGGCAAAGGAATCAGTAATTAGGGACAAAGCTGTAGAGGAAGAGTGAGGACAAAGAAAGAGTAATGGGATGGAAAAGCAGAGGAGGGAGGTGCTTGTTGGTCCACAGCAGCAGACGGTAACTCATGAGGACTGCAGGAATGATGGCACCAAGGTAAAACTAGAATGGTTTGTGTCGGAGAAGGGAAAAAAAATGACTTTGTGTGAGACAGACTCAGACACTTGACAAGACAAGTCAAGAGGAAGCGTGGGAGTGCAATGAGAAAAGTAGAGGTTGCCACTCAAAAGGGACGAGTGAAAATACATCTGGATTCAAACTGAGGAGAGCAGAGGAAAACATGACGTGAATGAACAGCAAGACATTTACAAGCTGGCAATGACAACAGCTTTGACACACCTGAGGCCAGATATATGAGGAGAGCAGGCGTCGTAAATATGGTCTGCAAGCTGCTGTCAAGTTTCTTTTTGGAGTTTGGAATTCATTGAAGCAACAGAGACTGGAGATTAAATGCTTCTGTTTGTGTGCACACATCTGTCAACATGTGCATGCATGAATATGGAGCAGGATAGGATAATGCTATCTGCTCTGCTGCAGTGATTATGTGTTCCAGATATTTTGTAAACAAGTAAAAGGTCACAATTAAACCATCTTGAATATGAATGTGGTCCTTCTCAGATAAACATGTTTTCAGATTTCTCGTCCTTGCACCAGTGGCACTAAAAATTCCTTTGGATATCACCAGCATGCAGTTTTCAAATGTAAAAAAGGCACAGAACTCATAATTTCTCATCTTATATCATCCCGGGAACCTGGACACAAACTTCAACCTGCTGGGTGTTTTTGTATATTCAGATGTCTGTAATTTACATGTGTGTGTGTGTGTGTTTCCTCTTGCTTGTTTGAAGTGAGCTGGGCTTAACTGGGGAAAAACATGATGTCATGGACCTGCATGGTTCAGAGATATTAGAACCAGGATCTGGTGACTGTTGTCGAGTTATTTGCTTATCATGAATGTTTAATAGTGTAAAGCAATGCATATACTGTACATTTTTCAGCTTTGTGAACAAGAGCCTGTAAAAAATAAATGTGAAGAAGTATAACTAATCATAGTTTGTGGAGCTGAAACCAAAACAAATTATTTGAAAATCTTTAACATTGTCTATTACAAATAATAAAATAAAATATAAAAAGTCTTGGACATTCATCATGTACGGACTGCACAATATGAAAACAGCATTTTCTTTATGATGAGGCTAAAAGCTGCAACAGCCAATCAAAGGGACAGGCTAAACCACACAATACTAGAAACAATTAAATTATCAATAATTGAAAAAAAAAATGAAATAAATACATAGGAAGGATAATAAGAAAATATAAATATATTAGAAACAAATGCATTCCTGTCAGGAAAATATTTCCATGTTAAATATCAGATGAGAGCTGTTTGCTGTCTGAACCTAATGTTGATGAAAAAAGCTTATTATGTAATACCCAGTCCCTGAGGATGACTGAAATGTATTCCTAATAAACTCGGTACTGGTGGTGTATCAGAATTCAGCTATTAATATTTCATGGTCTCATTTCTCTATGCACCTGTCTGCTAGCTGTGCCTTAGACAAAAACTTTGAAAACCAAACATCATTTGGTCCGTCATATTTTACTTACAATAAATCACAAATGGCTAGAGATGAAAATGTTATCAGCACACAGACAGCGGTAATGATAGCAGCATGCTGCATCCTGTTTGTGCTACCACAGAATTGATAATGCGAATGTGTATCTGTAATTATTATTATGATAATGAATAATAATGTGTCAGGACGTGCTTATGTAACTCTGAGGACAACAGCGTCTTCAGCTGTGATTGTTCCTCTTGGTACGGTAAAAGCATTGCTACCTCTTTCAGACATTTCAATTTAGTGAAAACCTGTCAATATGCAGTATACACCTGTTTTTTGGTATCAAATACACATTTGATGCAAAAACCTGGCAGAATGTAAAGTCTAGACAAGGTCATTTTGTTCAGCTTATCATGTTTTAGCATAAAAACATCTGCTGCAGCAATATGAATTATTCATAAAGTCCTAATTGAATATGATGACGCATGTATCCACTTCTTCAAATTTATGTTTTCCAACACTCATGTGGAGGCTCAGTCAGGTCAGGGGCAGCGGAGGAGCGCTCCACGACCCGCACAGCTGCTACTGGGGGTCATCAATGTTTCCAACACCAAAAGCATTATGTCTACTCGCTTCTCTTACGTGTTATTACTTCTATTACCCCGGTCAATGAGATTAACAGAGATGTATGAACACAATGTGCAGCAAAATGAGCAACCACGTAGCACGTTTTTCATCATTACACACAATGATTATGAATTAAACTTTGGGGGGAAAAAAACATGTGTAAATCTATATTCGCGTGCAGTAGTGCCAGCAGTGGTAATGAAAGTATAAGATGATGAATGGGTGTAATACATGCTTTCACTTTTTATACATCTTGTTAACAGTGCTTCCCTAGAGATAAATTGAAATAAAGAGGCAGTGGCGCCAACTCAGCCACTGTCAACATGCATTTATTAATTTCTGCCCTTCTCTTCTGCCTTCCTTTACAAGCAGAGTAAAAGTTCAATCCCGACCTTGCTACTCCACCCTGCCCCCCCCCCCCCCAAAATGTAATTCCTGTTCCCACTTAACCTCCTCACATTTATAACTACTGACCAGCCTCACAAGCTGTTTTGTTCTTTGGAGTATTATTACAGTGTTATTATGATATAATTATATCACCTGCTCACTAGCCTTGTTAGCTATCAGCTCGCATATTCTTTTGTCAAACTGAAACACGACCCTAGTATTTGTTTATGTGTACTATTTTTAAAGCTGAAGTAAATACATTTTTTATTCATCAACATCAGCAGAAAAGAGGTGTTATGTGTTGTTATCAAGTTGTATTTGTAATTTGTAAAAGCCTGCATTGTGTTACATTTGAATATGACAGCAACAAAAGTGACAATGAAGACACAGTCAGGGTTAAGAGAAGAAAGATATGATGAGATTAATGAATGATTTATACATCTAAAATATTCAGGTCTATGTTTTAGGATGAGCTGAAATATTATACTACATATTCTGACAAACTTGTGGCTGAGCATTTTTTAAGTTTATGTCTGTAATGGTGAAAACGGAAAACCTTTCAAGATCTCCTGGAAATACATAAGCTTGCTAATTGTTAACTGTGCCAGATCAGATCCAGATTAGAGATGAACTGATGAAAATGCTAGTGATCTTTCTTGAACACAAACCCATATTCAATCAGTGCACAGTGATTGGGTCAGGTGACACAGTGACACCGGTGACGTCTAAAAGGCAATTTCACCATAACTTTAGAGTCAATTTTAAAGATGAATCATTTTGAGAAAACTGAATACTTTATGATGTTTGTTTCCTCCAGGGCGTGAAAAGAAGTGGGAAGATGAAACTTATTCATGTGGTAAAGCACAGTCTTCACCGCTACCCCCTAACTGAGTGCTTTTTTTTTTATCAGTTAAGTAGTGAAGACTACTTAACTTGTACTTAATTATGAATGAGAATGGAATAATACCATCACTCACGAGCATTGATTCAAGTATTGAATAATTATTGCTATAAATTATTTAGGTACATCTTTCAAAAAAAGTGATGGATATGTGGCCCTGTCCTCTTGTATCAACAAACTAAAAGTGTCACAATAACATAATTACTATCATTGTCCCTGTCCACGATAATGTCTCAGGTTGGGAGAGAGGACTCACCTTGAACATGGTGCTGCCCAGCTGGGCCGGGGACATGCTAACTACAACTCCGGCCGACTGGAGGGCTGCAATCTTCTCTTTAGCTCCTCCCTTTCCACCAGCAATGATGGCACCAGCGTGGCCCATCCTCCGGCCGGGGGGAGCAGTTAGCCCCGCGATGAAGGACACCACAGGCTTTGAATTAGCTCCCTGGAAAAGAGAGAGAGAGAAAAATATATGGGAAATGTGACAAAAAATGGTGGAAAAGGAAAATAAGCTTAAGGAAAAGTTTGAGGAAAGTTTACTAGAAAAGGAGGAGGACATGAAAAGAAGAGAGGCGAATGCACAAAAATAGAGAGAATTGTTTTTCTGCACCTGCATTTTATTCATTCATTAGAAATTAAACACTCCATGTCCTCCTATTACAGTGCCCCCATGATAACAGGCTTGTCTAACCAGCCATCTCAGTCTCAGCCTGCATTATTAAAACAAAGGGTCAATCAAGCCATTTAATTGCATGGGTTGGTGTATGACCACATAGAGGCTCAGGCTCCTGCCATTTCATATCATCTCATTTCTGAGATGGTAATTAGTCATGGAGGCACTGATTAGCTCAGCGCCTGTCCATGCTGCTTGTTCATTGATGGATGTTACGTTCAACAGTTAAGATCATTTCCAAGGTGAAGAGAGCTAATATTTCATCTTCAGCAATAACATCATTACCAGAGAGAGGAAGGACAGTGTGTGTGTGTGTGTGTGTATACGCACAGCAGCTAATATTTCATAGTTAGGAATAACAATATAATTGCAGAGGATGGCTTTGTGTGAACACACATGCACACTCTTAGTCCTGGGCTTTCAACAGAAGCCTGTGGCTCATCTGGCAGACTGCTTTCACAGAGCGAATGTGACAACAGCCAAAGCAACACAGTGAGGTCCTTCAAAGACACCCACACCTCCTGCTATTTCAGCCCCCCCACCCCCCACCGCCACTCCCACCCGCTGCCACTGGCAGGAACAAGATGGCAGCCACTAATACAAACTGGAGTTGACTTTTGATAATTAAGACTAGCAGGGACATATATCAGCCAGGGAAATGTTGAGGACCTTGGCTAGAAGTGTGCCGCTAATGAGACATTAACACTTGCACAGTTAACAGGGAAACGGAGAGAGAGAAGGAATATCACTTTAAAGTGCTCTAAATATGTGACAAGCATCTGTTCTGTGCATTGAAAAATGTAAGCACAAAACAAATTAGCACCAAACTCCAGTCAGTATTCAGAAGTCGAATCACGTTCAGAATAAACAAACCACCCTCATGTGAATCAAGTCTTAAATCTACCTCAAACGAAAGGGGGTTTAATTACTCTATTAATCCCTGCCTCCCTGGATACTAAGCACTAACAATGCATACAGGGAGGGGAGGCACACCACCATTCCCCTTAGTCGTCTTTTGTCTCCCACTGTTAGCAGTTCAGATATATTACCTTAATTATGAGACAAATAGGGTAGTTCCCCCACCTCTACTAGCACGACCGGTGGAGGACTTTGTTCTATAATCACACAACAGCCTGCTTTGAGGTGAGCAATTGTATTCACAGGCTTAAAAAGCCAAAATGAGACAATTATACACCCCTATAAACATGACAGGTAAGCATGAATAAAACTGGCATATGTGTCTACATGTGAAGCCAACCGACCTCCCCCCTTGTTTTTTTTTTCTTCTTAAAACCTCAGACTACCTCCAGACTACAGCCTGCGTTAGCTTTCAGTTTTGTTTCCACAGAATTACAAGGGTTTAGCTAAGCTCAGTGGAGACAGGCTGGGCTAAAAGTCAAGAGGCTGAAATGGGGGAAAAAAAGAAAGAAACACTAAACCTCCATGGTAGCTTAGGTGCCAAATACTCCAACCTACTTGATATGCATGAAGCAAATTGTAATATGGTTTTTCTGTGTAAAACCTATTTCTGCCTGCAAAGAGCATGTGAAGCTGAAGTAATGATAGGCATAACTTTGATACAGGTGAGTTCTTAAGACCATATTAGGTTGGCAGGCCCAGCCAACACTGATGAAGACTGAACCCTGAGATATGCCCTGCACCATAAAATCTGACAGCTGAAGCTGGTGGGAAATATAAGCTTGTTTTCTTGAATTTTACTGAATTAAGGTGTCGGTAGATAAACAGTCGGCAGTAACTCAGCTGTAACATTGATGGATACTCAGATCAATACTTTCTCACCTTTCTGGTATAATGTGTCTTTCTCAAATAGGAGTTCAATATATTTAATGTTGCATGACACAAATCAATCATGACAACGGACCTTTAATTTCACTGAACATTCGATTCTAAATGTGTCCAGTGTGGCAGAATTTGTCAAGTTAATGTGAAGTGTCAAGCATCTTAAAAAAAAAAAAAAAAAAGAGAGAGAGAGAGAGACGGAAAAAAACAACTATTTTCTAAATGAGTGATGTGGTCCATACTTGAACACAATTTTCTGCCAACGTTGGAACAGTTTTGTCTATTTCACATGGCATATTAATGTTGGGTCTGCGCTCTTATCACTGTTTTTAAGTTGAGGAAAAAGTTGATGCCTCAGACACTCTGCTGGCACTCTGCATTCAGTGAACATTCAGACCACCTCAATTTTTAACACTTAATGTTGCAACTTAATGTTAAAATATTAAAACCCCCTCATCAATCTATATTCAATACCCCATAATAATAAAGTGTAACCAGAACTGAAACGAGTCAGCAGCGAGTGACTTATCCATCTTGCCAAAGTCATTTTCAGTCACACTGAACGGTACTTTGTTTTCCCTCTAACAGACAGAAAGAGGTTGACTTTCAAGTCATTTCTTTAACTCCACTAACACCCACCGCTGTGATCGCTAAATTGTGTCTGGTTTTGTAGACACATTTCATGGAGGTAGCCAAGTGGGCAGCTAGCTGTGAAGGAAGGACCATGTAAACGATTTAAATCCCACCCACTAGGCTCTGACTGGTTGGGTATTCCCTCCTACTGGAACAACCAGTGTTCAGTGGGCACACCACCAGACCTATTTAAAAACCACTGAACAAATCTGAGGTGTGGGTGGAAATTCACAGGTCTAGAACCAGTTAGTTGGCGACTTCCTTTATTACGCTGCCAGACCACCGTCAATCAAATCTGGTCACACCACACCCACACAGTCGTGATGAAGTGCATTATCTCACTTTTTGAGAATAAAAATACCCAAAACATCAGCTTTTAGTGATTACTTTCATTATCAATTAATCTGTCAGTTATTTTTTCCATGAATTATTTTGTCGTCTTCACTAATGACAATGACTTCCAGCAGAAGTCTGATTTTGTCTGATCAACACTCTAAGAACCAAAGATATTCAGTTTACTATCATTTGACAAAGAAAAACACCAAATCCTCAAGAGCTAATGAGCTAATGAGATTTCTTGATTTGATATCTTTACTTAAAACAACTATTAGAATATCAAAGAAGTATTAATATCTAAGGTTGTATGAAAATAAGGATTTAAAAACAAGGCTTAAATGCAAGTTTTCAGGAGCTTAAAAAAAAAATCACAGGTAAAATGAAAGATTCCTAAACTAATCGCTGAGCAGTTATTAAGAACAAACTACCACAAGGTTAGAATCTGTCATCATAACAGCCGAGAGTGAAGTGTTTCATAACAAATGAGTGCACAATATGTGAACTGATTTTTTATCCACTCAGCTCAAGGCTAAAAATTCCTGTCAAACGTAACACATATTGAAAGGTTTATCTTTGCAACAGTTCAATTTGCTAAAGATCGCCTGAAGAAGCTCATGAATTAGCTAAATCTTCCTGATCGTCGCTACAAAGAGAGTCTCTCTCACTGTTTTATAAAGTGTATTTATGTTGGGGAGATTTGGCGAAGCTAACCTGCTGCTCGTTTCCGGTGACACTGTGCTTCACATTAATACAATATTCACATATGGCGGCAGCTCTAGGTTTCTGTAGTGGTGACTTGAATTTAAATGTATTTAAAGCAAGAAAAGTTAAGTTTGGTACAAAGTGAAAACAATGTCTCCTGTCTTATTTTGAGCTTTCTCTATTATCTCTATTAAAAATTTGGTCTAAGCGCTGTTATTTTTACGATGTTATACACAATTGACTTTCCACGGAAGATCTGCAGCTTACTCCCACGCTCTGCTGGGCTTTTTCATGCATGTGTTTCATTTGAACTGCCCCTTGCTGTCAACACTGTGGGTGATTGGGTGGGTGAGTGGGGGAGGTGTGTGGTGCTGGTGTTTGTACTTTATTTGTTGCCTGAGAAAAGTTATTCTCCTGAGACGCTAGCGGGAGATTTGCATGCATTAAAGCCACCGAGGGCGAATCAAATCCATTTCTCAGCTCGAGAGCAACTATAAGCACGCGCACATATGCATAAACAAACACATACACGTTGAAAAATGTACAGATTAAAAGTCATCTGCAAGGAGCAAAATGCCAAGGACTGGCCTGGTAAGGTTAAAAATGTCAGCTCCAAGTCCTCAGCCACTTGGCTCAGTAAAGTGGTCACCACCAACAGTGCTCCTGATCACATGTGGGCATCACAAAAAGGTCCATTGCTCGTGAACACTGCGCATTTCTAGAGCATCACACTGATCACTCTTTATCACACAAATCACACAGACACAGAAAGCACACACAGGAAAGCCTGAGGCTGTGATCAAAAAGAAAGGGCACTTTCACAGCTCCTCCTTGTTCTGCTTGTACGATGGATTCCAGCGTTCACTGCAGCTCATAGATTTGAAAGGGCATGACTAAGAGCTAATTCAGAAAAGGATAAATTTTTTATACGAACAGATATATCTGCTGAGGTGACGCGCTGTAACGGAGGATATTACGAGGAGAGCGAAGTGAAATAATGGGTGTCCAGTGTGTTATTTCCTTACAGAGTTGTGCTGTTTGAGGTACTCTGCTGCATTCTCCTCTGCATTGCCCCCGATTTCTCCAATAAGGATGATGCCCTCCGTCTTGGGATCCTGCAGGAACACCTCCAGACAGTCTATGAAGTTTGTCCCATTGAATGGATCGCCGCCAATACCTTGCAGGAGACAGAGCAAACCCTTGTTGTAGACTTAAGGCTCTCAAAGGAAAGATGCTGTGAATATTTGACTATCACATGTCTGTTCAGTTTGAGAGCAGAATAAAAAGCAGGTGGAACTGGACATAATGTCAATATGGTCTGATGATCAGCACTGAGACTGTTCTCAGGTGTTCACTGGGGTCATGAAGTGTTTCTTATGAGCATATGTAATGTTTCTGGATTGATTTTCCCTAATGTCCAACATTAATGTCTAATGGAAGTCATGTTTCTGGTCCTATATACTGTGTACTGTACTGCCATCAGGCTCTTCAACACTGAGGGGAGGGGAGGGAGATGAGTAGCGAGTGGGATGTTTTGCACATGTATGCACTTTCCACTCTGCGTTTTACTTTTACTTTAGTATCAATGGCTACTTATTGTCACTCTCATTTACTGTTTATTACCTATCACTTGAATTCTTTATTGCTAATCATTCTTTTACTCTATTTTTATGCACCATTTTTATTGATCTATCTATCTATCTATCTATCTATCTATCTATCTATCTATCTATCTATCTATCTATCTATCTATCTATCTATCTATCTATCTATCTTCCTGTAGGAAATGTCAGGCTGCTTAATGCTCGGTGATGGTGGTGTCTGTCTGCAGTTTGGTGCTGAACAGGTAGCAGAAAGTGGGTTTATCAAAGTTTTTTTTTTTTGCTGGGGAACTGGCTCTGGAAACAGCTCAATGAGAGTGTGTCGAGTGAATAAGGACAGGAAAATTCCAGCCTCTACGACCAAAATAATGTGCTGAAGAAAAGCTCCACAGGGCTGAGGTGATAACCTCACATACAAGTAATCGTGATATTTATTGTTGATAAAATGATGTTGATTGCAGCTGCTTTAAATTTTACCTCTTAACACAACAAAGAGAAAAGAAAAGGAGTTGGAATATTTCCAGAACTCACTGTAGACGAGCCACATTTTGTTACAGGTAAAACTGGCCCGAGTTAAATAAACACCATTTTTCCATTTCACTTCAAAGTCACTTCAAAACTTTGTTTAATGGTTTAACTGCACCAAACCACCTTTATCCCTTTATGGTAGTTTCATGATGCCTTTCCTTTCATACCTGAGGGCCATGACTTGTGAAGCTTTTCCAAATCAGAGGAACCCAATAATATTTTTTGAGAATAATTTCCACAGGCAATTACACCAGGATCTATAAACGCGTGGCTAAAACCTCTGTGGCAAAAATCTTCATGGACAAAATGTCACCTTTCAAACCATTAAAACAACCTGGCCAACACCAAGAGAAAAAGACTGCATGAATAATAATAATCAACGAGAGCCACATTACCAGCAACAATGATGACAGTGATATTAAATATTGTACCAACTATAATTTGCTGTAGCCCCCAGGTCATAATCAGATCTAAGAAGTTGCGAGCAGAACCACTAATAAACCCCCTTCATGAACTCTACAATATTTAACACTGTTGCAGCCCTGGCTGCATCAAGTCTGGCTAGAGGACACACTGTAATTAAAATGTCTAAATAATAATGAAGCCAAGTTGTTTTTTGGTTAATGTGGGTATCCAACCAACTCTTTGATATAGATTCTCTAGCAGCAAATAAGTTGGCAAAAATGATTTTTTTTTTTTGCTTCTGAAGAAAAAATTCTACTTACTGTGTGGCCTGACATATACTAGTTTCATTGGGTTGAGTGGGATGGGCTCTGATCATCTCAGTGAGAATGACAATAAGCTGCATGAGACTGATGAATATAAAAGTTTGTTAAATTTGTTTTTGAAGACAGCAACAGAGACTGTTCCATGTAATCAGTCAGATTCGGGCCAAGCTATAAAGCTGTACATAATGCTAATCCACAGGCGGTGAAGTAAAGTCGGTGAATCACAGAGACAAGGCTGTAAGAAACTGTAATAACAGGATGGGCAGTGATGTAAGCTCCATGTATGTACTTGGGAGGTGTGGAAACAACTATTACCTGGAACTCGTACAGCAAAACCTGGCATTAATCTAAGAGCTTTGAAAGCATTAAGATCTACTCCCTAGTATGTCATAATGTTATGGCTCTGTTTCCAGCTTCACTGACTCCAAATAAATTAGCTGCTTTGAGAAGTTCATGTCCAATGGCATCACCATGGATCATGAATTGGAAAACAAGAGGCAGGACAAAGCATCTTCAGTTTTGAAGCTATGCATGATGTAGAATCGCGAGTTTCACTCCTCTAATTTGACAAAAGATGTGAAACAACTTGATTAAATCCACCTTCCACTCCTTCCACTCAATGTCTGTTTAATCTCAATAGAGCTCCTAAAAAAAAGAAAAGCAGCCACTTCACCATTCAGATATACGTAGGATGACCTGAGCAATTATAAGGAGGTTCATCAGTTGCTTTTTAATACAAAACCTCTCAGCTGAGATCTGATGAGTTGAAGTGGAAGGTGAATAGATTGCCTCATAAGAAAAGACTGAAGACAAAAGCTACAGAGACATTACAGCAGCCATCTTTTGATACCTTTGGTCATTTTTTATGTGCTGTAACATTCATAATGAAGAGGCTGCTATCAGGTGACCATCTGGTCTTCAAACCAAATGCAATGATAAAATCTTCTACATTATTCTCTGTAAAAATAAAAATCTTCTAAAACTCTTCAGCCCTTGAAGTCATACACAGTTTCATGATAAATTAGTTATTTTATTTCAACCTGTTTGCTTGTTTTAATAATGTCTGAATATAACACTGAAAGCTGTGTAACTGTGTGTCACCTTACCAACACAGAGGGACTGGCCGAGGCCGACTTGTGTAGTTTGGTGCACAGCTTCATATGTCAGGGTACCAGATCTGGACACAATGCCTAAAAGACAAATTGAGGGGGAAAAAAAAGAGAATTAAATAACAAAATCACTAAATGTTGTTTTCTCAAGGCCTTACAAAAACAATGCTGCAATCAAGGGTGATAAAATGATATAAGATGCAGCAACTTGCTTTGTCCATTCCCGACTGAATCATTGTCAATATGACAGCAAAGAGAGAAAAGATCACCGTCACAGCATAGTCCTGTAACAGCTGTTCTGCGTGCGATTTGGGTGTGACAGCAGCCGGTTTGCACTTAAAAACAGACTTCCTGTAAAGGTTCAGTGGCCAGCAGCGGCACACACTGCTTATCAAGCTGTCAGCAGCAGAAGCTACATCTACAGTGATGTGGAGATGACATTAGCACAAATTAAGTTTTTTCCCCCCTTTCTTTTCTCATTACACTTGCTGTTCTCAGTCAGCTTTTAAAGAACATGTGATTTCTATGTGATTTCACAGATAAATTAACAAATCTCACCAATTCTTCCTTTCTTGTGGATGTGGCCTGGCATGATCCCAATCTTGCATTCTCCAGGCTGCAAGTAAATACATTTTAAACTTTAATTAAGGAGTATTTACCATTAAACCACTCACACACTTCTGATTTTTATCTTCACTATCCCTGTCCATTTATCTATCTATCTATCTATCTATCTATCTATCTATCTATCTTCAAACTCATCCATATCCTGTTGAACTTGTTTTTCTTTACTGAACAAAAGATCTCTCTTTGCAAAAAAACATTTAACTAATCTAAAACAATTAACTATTAAGCGTTTCTTTTCTACACCAAAAAAACAAGAACAAAGACAGTTCACATCATAAATCCTAATGCATGAGGATAATATGTACGTATATATATATATATATATATATATATATATATATATATATATATATATGCTGTCACCAATACAGGGACAAGCAAACACACAAGAAAATTGAGCTCCTTTAAAGTTTTAGTTTGACTGAGCAGAATATTAATGCATTAAATATGAATTACTCCTGGAGCCTCGAGAGAGCGCTTGTGCTTTCAAGCCTCTCACTCACAAAGACAGCAAAAAACCAAATGTGCATCAAATGTGTGTTTGAAAAAGAGTGTGTGAGCTTACATTGATGACTCCTGGGCAGTTGGGGCCTATGAGGCGGGTGGTGCCCTGGCGCAGCAGCTTATGTTTGACTCTCACCATGTCCTGCTGGGGGATGCCCTCAGTGATGCATACCACCAGGGGCATCTCTGCATCAATGGCCTCGATGATGGCTGCGGCCGCAAATGGAGGAGGTACATAAATCACAGTGGCATCTGCCCCTGTGCCCTCCCTCGCCTGAGGTAGGGAATAAGAAGGTATTGGTGATGTGTTCAAAATAGAGAAAAAATAGGAAATTCTCAAGTTATGAAATACTGCCACCTAATGTTGCTTTAAAAAACATCTGAAAAAAGCCTCACAGCCCTTCACAGGATATTTGCTACAAATGTGTCAGCTCCACAGCACAGAGTTCAGCTTTTGTGTTTAATATATTTATATATTCACACAGCAGGGATAACCACAGAGGAAGAAGGAGCCACACGTACCTCCTTGACTGAGTTGAAGACTGGCAGGCCAAGGTGCGTCTTACCCCCCTTGCCGGGGGAAACACCTCCAACTAACTGGGATCCATAGTCAATAGACTGCTGACTGTGAAACGTTCCCTACAAGGCAAGAGGGAGAGACAAGTCAGTCCATGTACAAGTGTGTAATGAAGTGGGCTACAGCCACTTCTGCAGAGTCAACCTTGAGATATCATTACAGACAGAGAGGAAGGAGGAAATATGCTGCCATCCAGGATTAATCACCTGTGTCTCAGAGCAAAGGGATGGGTACAGGAATGAGCATGGGCTCTGCTAGCGATGTAGCTGCGGGTAAATATATTCAATGAGACTCAAAATGCTCCTGACAGATAAATAATGATGTAAGCTTAGTTTAATCTCCTTGCAGAACATTTGAAAAAACAAATCAAAAGTGGGTTTGGATATTCTCCAACACTGACTGGAAAATATCTCCAAAGAAAGGTAGTTTACAAAAAATATCTGACAGACTGTCACTTCCATGCTGGGTATAAGGAACCCGTCATGGCCACCACAGCTGGAGATTTTATTCCTGACAGTCATCAAGTCGATTCATTTGCATCAACCCAAACAGAAACACATCTAATTTGTTAATTGATTTTGAATTTCAGATGTTTTTCTGAATTTGTCATGGGAAACATATTTAAACCTCAGGCTGTCTCCACACTAACACTTGTTGCCCATTTATTTTTTGGAGCTTCGGTTTCTAACACACATCTGGTGAGTCTGTGCTGCACTTTAGGGGCTGGGGAGGTGGCAGTAAGCACTAAGGTGAGCAATTATTCACTCAAACACTATGAATACATGATGCATCCATGCTAATAAAAAGGAAAAAACAGATATGGTCTAGTTTTATTTTATTCTCACTAGATTTCTTTTTTTTTTTTTTTTAAGTATATTTTTTGGGCATTTTTGCCTTTATTGGACAGCACAGTGTAGAGTGACAGGAAATGGGGAGGCAGAGAGAGGGGGAACGACATGCAGCAAATGGCGCCCAATGCGGGATTCGAACCAGGGCCGACTGCAATGAGGACTATAGCCTCTGTATATGGGGCGCTCGCTTAAGCCCCAAGAATTCTAATATCACCTAACTAATAAAGGATCTTTGAGGCTGGTGCAAATAAATGTGATAAATCAGCCATATACTATGATGTATAAGCCAAGTGCAGCTTCATTCCGTAACATAAACATTTTTGCGAGGACAGTTATAAATTGTGAGCAATGTAGACACCGAGCAGAAATCTTTTTTCTTTGAAGAATAAATCTGTCAGTGTTTTCTGGGGACAAACATTGTGATGCAGAAATTTTTTCTAGTCTGGCACCTCTGAAATGTTGTTACTTGTTGGACAATATATACAAAGATATGAATATATCTATGTATATACGGACATATGATGTGGATTTTACCTTTACCCCTTTATATCTCACAAATCCACGAGTTCATGTTTTACAGACTATTTAAAGATATCAAAAGTGTCAGATTAAGTACAGTTTCAGAGTTTCACAACATGAATGAGGAGCTGTGTGATGTAAGATGGTTTTCAAAACTTAAGTAACAATGGATGGACACTAAATGTGAAAAGATGCAAACACACAGAGTAAAGGCAGGATATTGATGTTTGGAATACCAGACCAGTGTTGGTACTTGTGGTTCACACTGCTCTGTGTTTGGTACAGATATCCCACCCTGGGCCAATTTGAAATGAAAACAAACAAGATAAAGCAGCAATAACAGTAAAAGGAACAGAATGTATTTTGGGAAATGAAATCCTGAGTGAGTCTCACTTGTACTTTCCCAGAAAATTAGTGCATGGTGGCAGCCTGAGCTGATTTTCAGCTGCATAGGTCCTATCAGTCTGTAGTCAGTTAATTATTGCTGAATAGATGCTGAAACAATGTAGATAAAGCAGCCAAGGGTCATAACTACAAGTGAAAATAAATGACCTTAATGTAAAAATTATAACTAGCCTATTAAGAGGAATTAGAAGCCATGAATCAGCATTTTTCCCTCAAATGTAATGTACCCCTTCACCCTGCTAACTTTGCTGTTTTTGCTAGTCATTATTATCGCAAATGTTGGGACAATAAATTTGAAAAATGGTTTGCTTATCAAGCCAGAAAGACATGAAAATGTGCACTCAATAGCACTTGCTTCATTTCTCATCCTTTTCTAATTACCCAGAGTGTTCGCTGGAACTATATTTAACAACCTTTTATTATGTTGAAGAGAAAATGGGAGATGAAAAATGGAATGTGCACAAGGACAGAGGGAGGGATATAAATCTGTAAAGTCCGTGTTTCTGGCTTGTTGAGCACACTTGCCAAGATTTTTATTCTCCTTGACTGGAAGTGGTTCAAAGTGAATCACCTGAGTTTCTCCATGGTTGTTAAAAAAATAACTGGAAGGATCAACAATGTGTCACACAAAGTTATTATAGTAAGTTTACTAAAACAATGACGACGGCTTATCTTGGGGAAAACCGTAAAGTTAATGTTAAAATGAAAGTTTATTTCTTCTGCCCAAAAAAATCAACTGAAATGAAACCAGAAGAAATCTGATTTAGATTCCTGTAAGATCGCTCAACAGTAAATAGATACCAAGATCAAAAATTCATTTCTTCTTCTAGGTACAGTCTTGACTTTATTCCAATACTTTGCTTGGAAATTTTGAATTACAGGACAGTGAAGTGTCCTCTGGGGCTTTTTGTGTCTCCCGAGGCAACAACGGATTTTTTCTTTAACTGAACTGAGGGTTTAAACTTGTAGAGTCTTGCACAGTGCACATATTTTAAGGTGGTCTGAAACACACTCGACTCATTTTCTGAAATTGGCTAAACAAGCTGTAGAAACAAACTGTGAGAAGATTAACAGGTGATGGAGATACTGAACCTTTAGAATCTTGTATGTTTTGGAATTTTAGTCATACAGAAAGAAGCAGACAGAGGAAGTGTGTTTGTGAGATTTCACAGCTGGATGACTGTTACCTAATCTTAAGTGACGCAATGATAATAATAATACAAAAAAAGCATATTGATGGTAAAAAGTTGTCAGTACAAACCTGCTTCCCTGTGAAACCTTGGCAGATGACCTTCGTGTTCTTGGTGATGTAGAGGTTCTTTCTTGATCCCGTATAACAGTGCCTGACTCCACTCTGCTGCACTGATTGGATAAAGACAGACAGATTTTGGTATCAAATTAAATATGTATACAATCAAATCCTCCTATCCATGTGTTCACAGAAAAGGACAACAACTGTCCTGATATATAAAACACTTTTTCACACACAAGATACATACAATTAAGCTGTTATTTTAAAAATGGGTTGAAGAGAAAAAACTCACAGTGCAATTTTTCAACAAAAGTACAGCTTTCTCTTTTCAATATGAATAGAATAAGGTTGAATTATGAGTGGTATTCACTTTTCTTCCAAGAGACCATCTTTTACTTTAGACCCTGCTGTGTTTTGTCGGCAGTCTCTTTGCTTAATCGTTTATTGTTGCTGGGCAACAATTTCAGCCTTTCTCAGACTTGACAACTGGGTTTTACTGCACCTGTGGCCACATCCAGACTTAGCTTTTTTCTTGCCGTGCATGGTTTTTAATTAGAGATGGTTGCTTATTACAGCTCATTTGAGTTGTTATGGTGTCAGATACTGAATCAAATTTGACACATGAGAACACATTATGTCTAATTACAATGACTGATTGGAAGTGTTGTGCCATCATTTACTACAAAGGTCTCTCTGAGCTCCCTGAGTATGATAATGATGATTAATATCAATGTCAAAAAAGGACACTACCGGCACATCACTGGGTAACTGCATGTACTCCATTGAAAACATTATTTCTTAAGTGGAATAGTATTACTGTAATTCACTAAAGGGCAATGGCGACCTTTAACATTCTTTAAAACTCCAGTAATCAGTGTTTCATACATGGCCATCATATTAAATGACTGTGATGCAGTGTGACATAGGGACAATGTTACAAATTGTGACATAGCTCTGCAGTTTTTTTTAAAAACATGTTTTCAACCAACTATTTTGCTTCTTCATACAATTACTCTGCAGTTCAATTCAATGCCACAGCTTCAGACAGGTGTGACATCAAATCCCAGTGTTAGACACAGCAAGGGGCAAGGAACAGGTCAAAGTGCAAATATATAAGGCTCCATCAAGTTTTAACTCCACTGTGAAACAGCTGCCAAGACAAAGTCTAGTGTAACTGTAAGTAACAACCTTATACCAGAGGTAAGAACATTTAGGTTTGCAAAGCGGTAGAAAATTTCCAGAGTTTCTGGAAATTTACCAGGAATTTTGGAAATTTTCCCAAATTTCCCAGAAATTTTGCAAACCTAAGACCATTAATATAATGCTACACCATTAAAACATCACAATGAAATACTACTACTATCTATAGATAGATAGATAGATAGATAGATCATAATGTTGTCAATGAATCCATTGTTTATTTAATGTGTTAAGCAAAGACACTAAAACATTCGCTGGTTCTAGCTTTTCAGATATCACAGAGGACTCATTCAGAGTTTGGTTCATTAACAGATGAAGGGGACGTGGGATGCTACTTTTCCGTTAAATAGTCTGATTCACACATGTTGAACTGGTTTGAGCCAGTTAATCTAAATTAATCAAACAGATTTTCCCTTATCAAACATAAGCTGTCAACCAATGATGAGAAGTGAACAGGAAGATACGATGTGAACCTCTGTGTGGTGTTTAAACTTAATAACTTTTTCTCTGCTTTATTCAGTGAGGGTTATACATTGGTTTTGCACTGCATACAGTATGGCAGCAGTGCAAGACCAGGCTAACACACGCTAACATACATGAACAGTACTCCCCCTGAATGACTGAACTTTGGTCTTCCTCCTGTGCTTCAGCGACAGCTTATCTGTCACACTGTGCAAAGTTCACTTCATCTCAATGTCCTGACAAAACGACTCTCTCTACACAAACAGTGAGACTTGATATCAACCAAGGACACAAACTGCATTCTTAGCAAAGCACCTTCTAAATAAAGCTTAGATGTCAAATCTCTGCAATGCACCGAGCTGTCAGGATACAGGCTGCAGACAGACTCAACAACAGCTCCTTTAGCTGCCTCCAGACCCTGAACAACGTTACTCTGATAAACATGCGGAGCACAGTGAGTGGACACGGGACATTTAGTCGTGAGGACACACAAGGTCAAAGATCACCAGTTGTCATGGCCTGGGTGTTAAAGTTAGATTTCGTTGGGGCATTAGCACAAAGCTAGCTAGCTAGTTAGCTTGCTGGCAAACTATCAATGGGCTTTACCATTGTATTAGGTCGACATGCTAATGTGGCTAACTAGCCCGGATGCTAACTGACAGCCAAACCAGGGGAGCTGTGCTAGCAAGTGTAGGACTGAGTGATGCTACAAAGCTCAACTAATGTACAACACAGGTACAACAAATAAACTAATAATAGACAAACTAAAGAGTGGGGAATTTCCGTTGACTGAAAGTATGAACTGTTCATAAATACTTACAAAGCAGCCTGGCAAACAACCTGCTGTGAGACATCTTCGGTCATTCACCAATGACACCGGAGGCTGAAGACCTGGCAGTCGGACTTAAGCTGCCTATTAACATCCCCGTGGATTTTTGAATAAACTTTAAAACATGTTTATTTAATAACAGCTATTTGTATTTTCTGTTTACTTATAATTAGCTGAATATGGGTTTTTACGATGCGTGAATGTGGTTTATAAGACAAATACCGGCATTTGAAATTTTCCGGGCAACAGAGTGGGCTACATAGGATTGCACTGGCTTCTGGGTATTGGTGTTTTCTACAGAGTACTTGAAAGAAAGCATTGTCAGCACTAGAGGGCACATCAGTCATAAGGATTAGATCAGTAAGTGTCACCCTGAATACTGTTACCTAATAACAACCACAACAGCAGCCACAGACACAACAACAACAACAACAACAACGATAATTAAAATAACAACAAACATTCTTGACCTTGGAAAGAGTCAGGCAGAAAAAAACTGGTCACTGGTTAATGTGAATTATAATGAAACAACATTAATATGTATGAACCATTAGCTCTATGTTGAGGAGTTACGTGGTTTATACTACTGACATCAAATGCAGAGTCATTTTTTATAGCTCTTCCTTAGGGGAAGGTGTAGTATGTGACCATGACCATAAACTCCATAAACCGTATATACAAATGTGAGCATGGTGGGCTAAGAGAAGAGCTAAGAGAGGTTTCTCAGTTTCAGTTTCCCAGAAATTTGATAATAGCCATTTAATTTGATTGTAGAGCATCGTTACAGGATCAGAGTTTATAGTAGTATTGTATTCAAGTCAATAAGCTCTATTGAAACATCATACATTCAAGATTGTTTATTTTATGAACACCCATTGTCACGGACCATTTTTGTTGTGAGATAAAATATTTGATATTTATTTTATCTTTTCTTACATTATTTACTTCTTTAAAAACTGAGTTTTACTACTTGAAAGCGAGCACCTCCGTCACGCTGAATTCAAGTTGTCCAATCAGGAGCCACCAACTCCTCCAACGCTGATTGGTCACATGCTCCACCGTCACATGTCGTCATTACGTATATTCACGAAACCATCTACACGTTTTTCCAGTGGTTTTCAACTGTAATGGGAGGAGTTTACGTACCGGTGACAATATGCGCCCAGAAATGTACGCAATGACATAAACGAACCACAGGAACTACTGAAGCCAAACCTGAACATTAGAGCACTTCACAATGGTTTTAGAAAGTATTTCACGGATAATAAAAGTCCAGCTCCCGGCCTACCTCAAGAAGCTGCCGCTACCGGAGACCATCGGCGGGTTTGCAAGGCTAACAGGTGAGTTAGCAGCAGCCGTGTTGCACTTCTCACTGTCCTGTAAAGATGACTCCTGAACTCAGCGGGGACACTTAACAGCAAACACAGCTCTCCTACTCCTTTTTGCTAGCATGCAGCCCAATACACAGTCCTAGTCCTGCTGTAAGTGTGCGCGTGGGTGTGGGTGTGTATGCCACCATACCTGTGCTAAGTCCTCAGTTACTGTGTAGTTTCTGCTAAAGCCTCTCATCGTTTTATTGTGTAGAAAGTTTAGCAACAACAACTTCGCAATGACCTTAAAGTTGTCCCTGTAGAAAGGTGTCAGCAGTTAAGTTTATTTCTGTGTTTAAATGTGGACACAGTTTTGACCTTAGCCGTTAAATTGCAGCCTGTCCTCTCCTGTGTCTTTGATATCTGTACCTGTAAAATGAGATATCTAATACCTTAGGACCGCTAATACAATATGTACAACCCCCTCAGTCTGCTCTCACCATCAAATGATGCACAGATATGACAGTCCTGGTATAGAGGGTACAGTGCATATCTGCTTCAGGGCCTTGGTTTCACAGCATAGTCAGGCCTTTGACCCCAACCCTGGACCCATGATCTCATGAACCCCACCAAAACGTAGGTTATACGTTGATCTACATTCATTTTATTAATTAGTGATTTAAAGTACTGTTTTATCCCCTCAAAGAGATTTCGATGATGGACAGTTTCAACTGTGCTGATGATGAGCATATTGAGCAGATTGGGTATCAGATTTGAAGTGATCAGTTCACATTAAGCACGATTTCGTGATCAGAGCCAATATAAGAATTAGGCTTTTTGCTATCTGTAACTTTTTCAGAATCTGCTCAGTTATTTCTTACTTATGTGAGTAACTTATTCAGTCATGACAGGCTGATACCTGACATTAAAGTGATTCAGATGATTTTTTACAGAGCACGCACTGGCACTAGATCTGTAACTGGATCTATTCCTGTTGATTCTCTGATATTAGTTGTCAGAATAAAATCTTGCATCAGTGTGTGTCTGTACATTTCAATAATCTCATGGGACCACGTCGCTGTATGAACATTTATTGTACCACACCATTGCCACACATGTCTTTGTGCACCATTTAAGTTAGAAGCTACTGCACTGATGTGTGAATCTCTTCACCAGCGGATGTCAATGTGTCACTGACACTAAACAGACCAAAACTGTAAAGTACAGTGAGTTGACACAGAAGTGAAAGTCCATCTTTATGCTGATCAACACTTTCAACCTGACCTCTCATCCAATACAAACCTTCAGAAAGTGTCCAGTGTGGCCTTAATGGCTGAAAAAAGTAGTCAAAAAACAAGGCTAGCTTTGCATTGCTAAAATATTTTTGTGACTAATGACCTGCTCAGACTCTCTGAGTAGTACTTCTCTCACAGTTCAGTGATTTTGGTACTAATTAGGATTATCTGAGGTTCTGGCATTATGGGCTTCAGTTTCAAGTTTGATGTTTCCAGATGCTGCCTGAAGATAAAACCAATTTCTGTTTTATGGTATAAATTAGCTTGTCTTATTTAGTTAGTTTGGATTAGAAAGTTTGAAGATTCATGAAACGCTCCTACATGTAACATAGACTGAATGTAATTCCTTAAAGAGATTTACGGATTAGAAATGTCCCATTAGGCATCAAAATCCTTTTATTGAAAGTATTTTAATTCCCATAAGAGTGTTATCAAAAGTTCCAGGAGCCGGGGTTTAGCTCGGAGCTAATTGTAAAATTATATAACTGTGGTTAATCCTCACTGTGCTTCATTTGTCTGTCTTCTCCATGTATGGGGTCCTGTTTGACGGGTTTTCCCACAGCACTTCTCAGTGTGGTGCAGTGTGTTCCAGTAGCTATTACCATGAGAGGATACTGTATAATAGAGAAGAAAAGGACCGAACTGGTTCACTTTAACTGGTCCAGTTGATACTGTGAGATACCTCGCATTAAGCGAAATGGGATGGAGATTATACCTAAACCTACATATTTGTAAGATTGTGTTTGTCACATTTTCATTATAAATTGACAAAACCAAATGTACATGAGCACAGAGGTCTTTGAAGATATCTAATGTCAGATCTAGTGCACATAGGAAACATCTATAACAGTCTGTAAGAAAATACTGATAAATTAAAATATCACAATATTTAATGAGATGATACTGTTTTGATATTGACATCCTATGAAGTAGAATGTTATATACTGTAAAATACAAAATACCTAAAGATAAACTGTATTTGTTTTGCATTGTGTGTTCTTTGGGATATTGTGCATATGTGCATATGGTTGAAGCAATGTTAATAACACACACACACACTACAGTTTTCAGCCTGCAGGAAGTCCGTGTTCTCACAGTAACACTTTCTTATCTATCTTTGTATGTGATATGTGCTCAGTGTCTGAGTGGCTCCGGTTGTTGCCCCTCCTGGGTATCCTGGCTTTGCTGGGCTATCTGACTATTCGCCCCTTCCTGCCTAAGAAGAAGAAGCAGAGAGACAGCCTGATCAACCTGAAGATCCAGAAAGAGAACCCCAAAGTTGTCAATGAGATTGACATTGAGGACCTGAACAGTGCGAATGTCTGTTACTGTCGCTGCTGGCGCTCCAAAACTGTAAGTGCATGGGTTATTTTCTAACCTTTTCTATTCATTTATTATTTCTTTGCAAAAGAGAAGTTTATTTTTCTGTGTCTTTCTGATCAGTTAATAACCAGTTGTTTCCTGTTTTAGTTTCCTGTCTGCGATAAGTCACACTTAAAGCACAATGAGCTGACTGGAGACAACGTGGGACCACTCATACTCAAGAAGAAGATACTATAATCAACCGCTATTGGGAGTTTTCTTCTCACCTCCCCAGTCTTTAGTTTTCATTTCTTAACGGTTTCTAGTTTTGTCTGTTTGTTTTTTACTAGTCTTGAACCTGGTGTCATGTTTATGTTGGTCGGAAAAATGAACTTCTTGAGTGTTTATTTGAAGTGGTCCTAGCACATTAAAAAAAACACATCACCACAGTCTCACTGTGTGAAAAGTGTATTTTAGGTTCTTTGGTGGCATTGTGCTTTAAGAAGGGTTTCTTTTTGTTTCTTTATGGTTACTGTTGAGAACAACCTTTCAATATGATGTAAATTCAACTATAGTCATGTCTCAATCTTTTTGGAAACCATTATAAAGCATTGGGACCACTTTGAGGGGAAAACTTGAAACATAATCTCAGTAACGTTATGTTGACTCTCAGTAATTTGAACCCTTCAGGGGAAACATTTATTCCTAGTTAAATGTCTGTTTAAATGAAATACTTACATACTTGTTGTCCAACCTGCAATCATCACTTTGCACTGTATGTTTTCAGTTTGGAATATTCTTTCGTTATTGAACAGTCAGTCTTTTTTTTTATTTTGGTTGTGTGTGTGTGTGTGTTTTTTTTTTTTTTTTTAGCTTTCTCTCTGTAGTTTCAGATTTTCTGTGTGCCAAATAATAACGTACTGTCAGAATGTGAAATACTCTCTTATAAGTTATTGTGTGTATGGGAGGCTACTTATTCTTCTTCAAATATATTTTTGCCAATATCCTTTGAACATTTGAGTTTTACATTTTCTATTGAACTGTGTTGCCTTCAAACAATTTGAACCACAGTGCAGTTGAATAAAATCCAGCTAGACACAGTTTTAATATCACGGCCCACTGAGGTTTGATGATGTAAGCAGCACAAGATTTTTGCTGTGGACTGTTATGTTTTTTTGTTTGTTTGTTTTGTTTTTACCCCCTGTACTGTCAGAATGGCTGTTTATAGGTGACTTCCTGCTGGAGCATTTTCCTTTTAATTAATCAACAATATTTTATACATTAATGGTTTGTATTGTCAGATCTGTATTGTCATGATAAGTGACTGTGTGTTTCTGAACCTTTTGTAAGATGACGGCTGGAATTCATTCATTCTGCATTTGAAATGTAAAATGTGCAGAGGAAAAGTCAGGATGATCAACTTCAACTGTTTTGGCAAACACAATGGCTGCTTCATTCCCTTCTCTCACTGTTATGACTGGGGAACATGTCACATAATCCTGAGTTGGAAAAAAATGTAAATGAATGACTAGGAAACAGTGTACACTCCTTTTTAAATGTGTCTGGCTTTTCAAAATGATATTTAGTCATTAACCTGGGCAACAGACTCATTTCTCATTTTCAAGTATTTCATAAACTTGAATAAAGCTGGTATATCAGTCATCGTAAAATAATTTATCAATACAGTAATTCCATCTAAAATGAACATAATTAATGTTTACCTTTGCCCAGGTGGTCAGACACACGTTACTAGTATTTTAGTCACGTTCATTAACAGAAATTGGTGAGAATTGTTTGAGTCCAATTAAAATGTATGACGTCTGTATTAAGTAATTTGGTGAGTTCATCCGTGCTGAATTTTGATTTTTGTATATTATAAAATTCTTAGATAAATTAGCAAAATTACTAAACATACATCAAACTGTGTGAATATACAGTGGTACTGGAAATTCACCACACTGAAGAAAAGTACTTCACACAACAACAAAATTCAAATGGTGGACTTGTTCTTTATTTATTTAAAGAATATCTGAAAAACTATATCTGATTCTGTAAAATTTGATACAACTTCTATAGTTGTATAGTAGTATAAATAGTTGCTTCTCATTGTCATGGCAAATGGCTAATTACATATTGTAAAAAAAAAAAAAAAAATATGTAAAATACACAAACACAAGCTCCAAAAATGTACTGTGTGCAAAACACTTAAAAACCTAAATGTGTCTCCAATGTGCTGTCTAATCCAATGATAATAATCATAACAATAATAATAAATACTGCTACTGTCAGCACATTCAGTTAAAAAGCGCTCCAGAGGATATGGCTTAGAATAAAATAGAGCATTATCATCTTTTACAGTCCACATACAGTAAATATCTTAAGAAATGTTCTCATAAAAAAAAAAGGGAAATGGGTTAATCATGGATTCAGTGGAGATGACAGGTAGGAGCAATAGCCATCTTTAAAAACATGTAAACCAAACTTACCCACACTGATATATTTATTATACTGTACATAGATGCATGTATAGACGTTCATTTGAAGAAACCAAAACCACCTCTTGTATTGTGTTCATACAACATGACAGTGCAGATGGCTGGGTGGGGGTCATTTGCCTGGAAATCACCACAGCCTATAAATACAGCATGATTTGTGTGTTCCTGCAGCATGGTGAGCATGAAGAGCTGAGCAGCAGACGGAGAGACAAAGAGAGCCACTCGGTGGCTAAGAGAAAGCTCTAATATCCAAGGTGTGAATGCACACCGAAAAGTCTGGTTAAATGTCCTCGTTTGCTGGATGAAGACAGGTGATGTCAGAGTGTACTCTCATAGGTGACAGGAGTTTCATTGTCATCCTCACTTCCTGCGCCGGTGCCTGCACCATGGGAAAGAGACGAGGGAGGATAATGTAACCAAAAGCTTCAGTGAAAGCCTGGCAACATGCATACAACAAGTACAAACACAAACACTGGTTTCTCCAATGTTCTTACACTGTACCAGCAACAATGCCACTGTTGTGTTGATGTAAAAGTCAAAGAGGCTTGAATGACAGGGTAAATAGCCAATCTATAACTATGCAAATCCTCGCAGCTAGCATGAAGGTGAAGCAGACCAAAGGTTTACAGGAAAAGGATATTCTCTACCCCAACACGACTACGAAGCAAGGCTGGACAGGATTGTTGAGCTGTGTTGAAATGTTGAATGTAGGACTTTACCTACCTAAGAAAAAAGCTGATAAATTGGGTTTGACTCGCTCACCACAGGCTGAGTTCTTCGGTCTCTGTAACAGACGAGGTCCAGAGAGCCCTATAATAAGAGCTCCTACAGGGGCTGTGAGGAGGATTGACAGCACAGCCACTGTCAGCACTCCCATGCCGTACCCCTGCAGCTCCTTGTTATCCTTTGTTCTGGCCATGTCTAAAGCTGTGGAGCCTATAGCTGCCTGAGGGGGAATAAGACAACAGCAGTGTTTCCTCTCTATTCACTCACAGAAAGACATTTACCATCACCAGGAGGGAAGATTTTACTCTTTACTAATATTTCAGTGTGAGTACTTTTAATTCAGATGTTGAGATGAGATAAGAGCAACTGCTGATGTGGGTTACAAAAACAAGACACTCCTTAAATTCAGACCAATATTTCAGTGCTGACAAACCTGCACTGTGGCTTTGGGCATCCACGCCAGAGCTATGAACACTTTCTCCTTCATGTTGAAGCCCGCACACATCACACACACAAAGGTGAACAGGACCCGAACCAGGAGGGCAATGAGCAGGGATGCTATACCCAGACCTAGACAGAGACATCACATGTTCTTTTTTTAATCCCCAGATGTTTTATTGCAACCTGAGCACAGTACAGTGGCATCTGCAAAAGTGCAGCATGAACTCATTTCTCAATGGGAAGAACAGTTCAGTTATGGTTTTAATAATGTCCACCACATCTGCTACTTGTTTTTTTAATAAGCCAATGAGAGTTGAGGCATTTTCTTGTCCTCGACAAGGCAAGGCAAGGCAATTTTATTGGTATAGCCCATTTTTACAAATAGTTTGTCTAAAAGGGCTTTACACAGTATCATGACAACATCCTCTGCCCTTAGACCCTCACATTGACCGAGGAAAAACTCCCAAGAAAACCCTTTTAACAGGGGAAAGCTGGAGAAACCTCAGGGTGAGCAACAGAGGAGGGATCCCTCACCCAGGACGGGCAGACGTGCAATAGATGTTGTATACAGACAAGAGAACAGTTGTGGTGGTGGTGAATGGTCAACAAGAGCTGATGAAGGCAGCTTCTGGTGGGCAGGAAAGGCAGGGAGAGCAGGCCAGCTTAATGGGAGTATTGGATGGCAGCGTTCCTCCCAAAGCACAAATACACTTGTATATCTACCAGTATACCATTTCAAATTATCAGTCTCATCATCACAAATATATCCCTGGTGAAGATGAAGCTCTAAAATTGTGTGTCACAGTGAATTCTGGGCAGTGAAGATTGTAAAGTTCCTTAAATTTCTGAAGCTGAAATGACATCAACTATGTTACTTATGACATTTGTTCTGGCTTGAACTATTATGGACATACAGTATATGAGTGACTTACTGACAAACACTAGTATTTACAGATAGAGAGATTAAAACTCTCCCTAGGCTTCTTATTTGGCTATGCAAATACATTTACATCCATACCGTCATATTTGAATTCCTTGCTGTGGCAGCAGCCAACCCACTGTGTTATGAAGTGTTTGTGCGTATGTGTGAATGTGTGGTCATCTCACCAACTGTGTGTCTCTCCAGCTCAGAAATCCGAATCTCCGCTCCTATGAGTCCAAAGAGTAGAGGCTGAAACACGTCCCACGCCCAACCCACCACTTCCTCCACACGCGCCTTAAGAAAACAGATCACACAAAAACATTTCATAATGTTGTCTGTCACACATAGCAGTGAACACATGAATTAATGGACTGACGAAGAGTAGCAGGTTGGAAATGGTATGCTTTAACAATTTATTATGCAATGCACTTTGCGTTTTCAGATTTTTCTGAGAAAATGTGAAAAATGTGACCAATATCTTATGCATGTGTTGCTACCTTTTCCGTCCCCCAGCCAAGCCCAGCTAGAAAGGCCAACACCAAAGTGCAGAGGCCTCCAGAGCCAGGAAAGCCAGCCACACCGCTGCCAAACACGGCAAAGACGGAGAGACCGAGCACCAAGAAGGAACGCTTCATCACCAGGTGTTTCTGGGAAGACACAAAATACACAATGAAATCTGCTAAAACAAAATTCGCACACTATATAATCTTCAACACACACCGATTAATACTAAAGGGTTTCTTCTTTACAAATCTTGAGTGTGACATGTTACGAATATAAATTTCTAGAGTTGAGATGGTACAGTCGTATTGGTCATGTAAGTCAATTCTTGACCATGTATAACTTCCCCTCTTAGATGAATTCAAAGCGCTCTTGTTATATGTTCTCAGACTTTTAAAAGCAGAAGTGGAGGACTTGACTGACTTTGTTATTTCATACACAGGCTGTGGTGTCAGGATGACTACACTGTCATATAACTAGCTAATGTTATGGTGAAGCTGCTGGTGTATCATCCCTACCTGGTCAACACTAGGAAAGTATTGGATGAGGAAGCCAAGAAGAATCCCAGCAACCATCCCACCAGCCACCTCCAGGACCCCTCTGAGGAGGTTGTACCAAGTGGAGCCTGGAAGAATCAGCAGAAAAAATTTACAAATGATACACAATGATTCACTGCATTAATTGTCTAAAAGATGTGTGACAGTAGCTGTGTGAAGATGAAGATGGCCTTATCTATGGTTTCACATGTGGTTTAGTGCAGTCCTACGGACTTCTACCTCCTCTAGTGGTTTTCTACACTGTTGTAGAAAACCACTGTGGCCTGGCACACAAACATCTCCACAATAGCTCTCTTACACCCTCTGCTGAGCTCCTGACAAACTACAGATTAAAGTTATTTATCTCATGTGTTTCACAGTGTTGACCCACACAGCAGTATTCTACGCTGGATGCCGCTCCCCTGCAGATAAGATAGTGCTGTGTTTCAAAAACATATACAGTAACTGAATTCAAGACATCTGCTTTCCCTTCCAGCCTCCACACACACACTAACACACACATCTGCAGGTTACCTGTGGCGAAGGCCATGCCCAAGCATGTGGTGAACCCAGTGATGGCAAGAATGTCGTCAAAGCTGCCTGCTGCCATCAGCAAGGTGGGGATGCCCTGTTCCACGCCGTATCCGTCCTTCTGCAGCAGCAACATGGAGGGGACCACCACTGCTGGAGACACAGCGCCCAGCACGAAGCTACAATGTGGAGGAGATGAGTGTTTATGAATATACTTAGCCCTACAAAGGTGGGAACAAATACAGAACTGTCTTTGGAAAACAGCTGCCTCTGAATACACTTGGAGACACACACTTAGAGACAATGAAGCATATTCGAACAAGATTTTTTGTAGATTATACCATCTCCAAGATGAGATGACAGGAGGAAATACAGAGGTTCTTCTTTTATTTTGTTTTGGCAGAGACTAAAACAAAATCCATCAAATATAGATATATCTTCTTGTGAAGAGAGCAGATGAATGTGCCCTGACACCAACCCTGAAAGACATATCACTCAGCAATAACCTGTGTGTAGACCAGGGGGTGTAATGTGATCTAGTGACACTCAGGGAGCAGAGTGTTTCCATCCTCTGCTCCATGGAGACCTACTTCTTGCACACAATGAGTTGTGCAGTGTTAGTCAACCCTCCACATCTTACTTCTTCATTTTGACATACTCATTCCACAATTATGTACTAGAAGGACATGCTGCTGTGCTACAACAGCTGGACCATCTGCACACAGCAGATAATGGAGGTATTGTGCAAGTACTAATTTTCTTTCTACTAGGAAGATAATAAGAACTATTACACTGAAAAAGGGGCCCTGTGAGGTCAAACTAGATCTGCATTTTTAAGGTCTGATTAAGTGAAAACCTTTATTATACTATAACCCTTGCTCTGTATAAAAATGCCTGAAGAACTTTTTTCCTGTGATTTGCATGATTTCGACATTTTTACTAAAGGATGGAGAGGGCTCCTTAAAGCTGTGTGTCTGAATGTCTCTCCAAACTGAGCAGAGAATGGAGAATGGGGACAGACAGAGGAGAAAGTGGTGTTATATTTACCCGAGGATGAAGCCCCACACCCAGGGCAGGCCCATGAGGAAGTGTGAGACCAGAGCTACTGTGCAAGCCTCTATCATACAGGGCCCAACTGCCACACGTACACACACTCCCTTAAGTTTCTTCAGAGCCTGGCAGCACAGACACAGGAGAAATTCAAGAGTTTGTAAGAGCAATTAATCACACTGTGTACAGATATATAAGCAGGGCTAAATGATGTGTTCATCATGGCTTATATTTGTTTGGCTTAACCCACTTTATAACACTGGATATTAAATACATTGGATTTTTTTGCCTGCTGGTAAGATGAGTTAATCAATTTGAAGAAACTGGTAAAATCTATCCAGGACTTTTCACTCCTTTGGAGAGTCTGCAGGCTCCAAATTACTAAACATGCAAGCCATATGCACAGGTTCAAGGCGACAGCATAGTTATTGTGTGTCTAAACATTTCTGTTTGCATGAGCTCAGCTCTTATAGTGAAGCATGAGACATACCGTGGGATCCAACCCGAGACCAGCTCTGGCCAGAATGACAGCCAGAGCAATGTTCCTGAGTGATGCAGACCATCTGAAGTCAATGAAGACGCCGTCTGTTACCACTGGGATGTTCCTCAGCAGGAAACCCATCAGGAGCATACCTACAGCCCAGAGACAGTGTGAGAGGAAAGATTATCCTTTCTAGCATGATATACTGTGTGTTCTTTAGTACTGTACTGGCTCTTGTACAGTTACAGAGCAAGGGTAAAGCCCACCTGTTGCTTTTTGAACTTTTATTGCTCAAACTGGATACCTGAGACTAAGAGTCTCAGTGTGGACTGTGGACGCCGTGTAACACTAATAGGTCAAGTTTCAAAAGTATCTAAAGCCACTCGAAAACCTCATGATTCAGCTGTTTAAAACATACAGCATGACAATCAATAGAGTATGAAGAACAATGGAATAACACAAATGACTTATCATCATGTATGTACAGTCAGAACTCAGAAAGAATACACATATTGAACATGACAGATATCAAAAACTGTTTGTGAGTGGGGTCAGACCACTGCCTCTTCTACGATCCTCCTGGCAGTTGATGCCAAAAGATATTTCAAAATACATGAATCTACACTGAAACCAGACTATTCTATGAGGACTTGGCCCAAAAAGAAGAGAAAACAGGAAAGAGGAGTTTAGAGATACACAAACTCCAAGTTGCACTTCACTCTACCTTTTGATATTATTTGCAAATGAGGAGTGGCTCTAGTTTCCTTGATGTTTATCTGGTTAGGGCTGCAGTTACAGTTCCCATTTCATGACACCAGGAATTCTCACTCAGGCATTCGCAGGCAGCTTCTGTTTTGTTACTCAACATCTGTTTAACTAAACATGAAATTAAGCTTTGTATGAACCCACCAGTGCATTAAACAAACCGGGGAACTGTCTGTCTTACCGAGGAGTGGAGGGAACGGTGGCAGTTTGGGCAGACGGATCAGAGCCACCAATTTGCCACCAATGAGTGCACAGATGAAGAGTATTGTGATGCCGAATACTTTTCCCCCTGGAAGACACTCATTCTCTGTGATAGACCAAACCACTCCGAAGAGAACAGCTGCCAAAAGGACTGTAGAGGACAGAGGAGAATGTCAAGAGTATGTTAAAGTCAACAATTACATGACCACACATACACAATAAAGAAGTAGGGGAATAATGGATGGGGGATAAATAAATTACAGCTGCAAACCTCCAAATCCTCCTAAAATGTCAGGTGTATGAAAACAATGCTGAACAGATTAAGCTGCCAATAGGTCAGCAATGAAGGTCATGGCTGACCATCCATTTAAATCCAGGCTGTTATGAACATTAATCTAGAGTAGGAGTATCTTGGTTGGTGGAGCAGCACCTTACCCTTACTATAAGACCTTAGTATGACAGCATGGTGGTTGCATCCTTTTGCTTATATGTAGTATACAAGTGAATATAAAGAAAAGTTAGAGTAATTAGATTCCAGTTTTATAGTAATATAAATAAGTGCATTTGTGTGTAATGACAATTAAAACATACACTCATAATTATTCACTTAAACCATAATGGCAATCATTAGATTTCAGAGCATACACTTGTCGTGTCATCTGTAGTTTTTCCTGACCTTGACTGAAAGATTAGGACAAAGGATAATTAGGCCATGGAGACCACCACTGTTTTATCACCTTTGGTAATGAGAGAGGCCAGAAGGCCTCTGGGTGGGCATGGGCAAAATCTGTGGAGCAGGGGGCAGCAGACCACAGGGGGGTCTGTGTTTGTCCCGGCATCCACCAATGGGTTTCGAGGGATGAAATAGGTTGTCTCTTCCGTAACATTTGGACTGGAGCAGCGCCGCACTACCACCTGGATCTGGTTCACACTTAGGTGCTGGAGAAGAAGAGTCAGGACATGGAGAAGAACAGGCCAGTGAGAAACACCATGTCTTTAAAGGTAACGCATGACAACATCTATTTTGGCTTACAGTCAGTTTCTATAATGGTCTGCTATGCTTTTTATAATCCTATGAGAAGAGAGATGTCCCACTGCGCTTTTTTCACTTGTTCCAAAAATCTGTTCAAATTACTTAAATAACCAGTGTTCACCACAGTGCATTTATTATCTGGATCTTACTGTCAAACTAGTCAAAAAAATGAAGCATCTTACACAGGACATCAAATCTACAGTGTCACACTGACACAAATATGAATGCAGTGTTCATGGAAAGATAAGAAAACTGCTGGATGTCTCTGTGGCATATTAATTGTGAAACCTCTGTTTGTGCAGCTGACACACAGGTACGTCACACCAGCAGATTAGAAGCTACTGTTTCTCGGCAAATATTACACTGAAGATATGAAGTTGCCCAAGAGGCTGATAACTGTGCCTCCAAGAACACCCTCTTTGTCATATTGCTCACATGGTGCATTGGCACAAGGTTTAGACTTTGCCTGTGGTTGCATTTCCATTAATTATCATAAATGGTTTAAGGAAAACAATTAACCTAACAAGATCAGAGTGGAGAATTCAAAACATAGAAAAGCAGACTACTGGGAATGACAAAGACAGAGCAACAACATCATTTATATGTGGCTTGAATTTTCTTGTTTAGCAAATATTAAAAATAAGGGAATTAAAACCTACCAAAACCCAAATACTGGGTTCAAAGGGTCACTTTTCTGTTTTGTTGAGGTAGTAAGAACTGAAAAGTACAAGTTTACACTGTCAAGATTGTTTTAAAAGAAATATGTTACCTCCACATGGTTCGCTGCAGGTAAAGTAATCCTGTCCAGCAGTGGACTGGGTGCTGGACTGGGAGCAGGACTGGGAGCAGGGCTCGGCTCAGGGGCGGCAGGTTTGGGCTGAGTGTCCTCCATGGCAGTTAGCTACAGTATTTCTGGTCCAATCACTCCTCTCTCACAGTGCATGAAACTGAGAGGTGGGGTTGGCCATTGATGGGCAGTTCCTTGACTTCTGCTTCTGGCTGTCCAGCTATGACCTCAGGCTCCTATTCATACACCACGAATTATCAGAAGGAAAACAAATTATTGTTTACTTAATCATATTGTATAGAACAAAGGTGTGTAAGCTGGCATGACATGAAGCAAATCGTATCTCAGACACCAATCAATCTACTCAAACAGCTGGGACATGAGCAATAAGGCTATCTCACATACAATACTACTGAGTAAATAGTTTTTGAGGCCACCATGCACTTCATATATTCTTAATTAAAAAAAAATTCTCTGCACCATTTATTTATAGAATCAAATCAAATCAATCCTTTCTTGGGGATCGGTAAAAGTTCAGTTTTTGTTTACAAATCTCACAGCTTGTGGCAGAAAGCTGTTCAGCAGCCTTGTGGTCTTACACCTGATGTTGCCATAGTGTGTCTGTGGTGATATGTGTTATGTGATTGTTACTGTATGTGCTATGGGGATGTTTATGTTCTCTGAAGGAGACAGAAGTAATTTTGCACAGTGACAAAGTCACACAAAGTCATTCAGTTATATTCTTTCGTCAAACACACAGTTGTCACAGTAACATGCTTTACACTGAATTTTACAAATACTGTACTGGATGTTAATGATATAAAAGAAACTGACCTGTAATACATGAAGCTGTATTACAGCTTCACCACTACAGGGTGACAGGGCTGGACGTGATCTACTGACACTGGACAAACACAGCATCTGTTCACCCGTTAAACTGTTTAGTTTAAAATGTGCAACACACAAACGCTGGAAAATAATAATAACACCAACCTGACGCTACTACAATGTTTTGACAGTTGTCTGTAGTGACAGACGCTGGTTAATCCACTTGAGAACAGACCACGCTAATCAACGCTTATAGCTCCACCATATGGCACACCTAGCTAGCATTAGCTCAAGTAGGTTAGCGTTTACTTGTAACTAGCAACAACAAACCTGTCCCTAACCGTAGACACTTAGCTCGCCGGCTAATTAAAGGGTGTGTTAGAAGACGGGTTGATTTTTTAGTTCGGATTTATTAGTGAGGCTGTGTACACGTGTGTGTGTGTGTGTAGCAGCAGTGGCCAACTGAAAACACGACTAGCGTTACAGCAAATAACCGGTGAAAAGGCAAATCCACTCCTCGCGATAAACGAAGTCCTTGGTTCCGTTATCGGACGCTGTCGTAAGCTTATATTAAATAAACACTGTCTGTAAGTGGTTATACAATTAGTGAATCAAATTTTAGTTGTACATTACATCAGTTTATCTCACATGACATTAAAATCTACATGCTTCTTGGTGTTGAGGTAAGTCAATGTAAAATAGCCTGATATTACACCGCGGTTAACAATAATGGTAGAGTGAACTCAGCCGCAGGGAAGCTCGTAAGTTAACTTCCACTTCCTGTAAAATTTGGCTGTTGACATCATTTTCACTAAACGAGTTTTGTCCGATGTCTGATCCATCTCCTGTAGCTGCCTGGGCGTTGCTGTCAGTGCACGCTCCACTCCCATGTAAAAGCGCAGCAGCAAGTTACCGGCACCGCTGCTCCTGACCCTCTGGCTGCATAAATACAGATGTTATTAAAAAAAAAAAAAAAAGCCTCTCCACCTCACCTCATATCGGACACGCCGTCATGTCCTGTGAATGGTGTACAGCTTCCTGGCAGTGCTGCGGCAGAGACCAGCTGGGAAAAGGAGTGAGGCGGATTAGTGTGGTGTATATACTGAGAACAGGAGCTTCGGGTCAGGGGAGGGGGTTAGCTCAATGGAAAAGTCCCTGAGGAATATGACTGAATAGATTTTAATAAATGTCTTAACACATTTCATTATTAATTAATCACACTGAAATTCACCCAGATTGCTTTGCATTCGAAGCAGATATGTTTATTACGTAGGTGTTGTATTGCAAATGTAAAATGATTAATATCACAATGTCATTTATGGCATGGACTGAAGTTGGACAAAGTCTTCCACCATATGGAGAAACATACAAAGGAGATGATCACACAGTGTACACTTGGGTTCTATGATTTGCTTCAATAAACAATTATGATGAGCGTGCCACAGGTTTCTCAGAGTCTCCATCCTCCATCGATGATTTGCTCCGTTCCTGTCACATAGGCCGACTGCAGAGGACATGTATCAGGTCAATTATTTCAAAATGTATAGCTTTGGAGAGTTATGCTTGTACATTTGAGCTTGCATGCTGTGTCTACTCTCAAATATACCACATGTTGTCCAGTGCTCACCTCATCCGAGGCCAGGTAGACACACAGGTGTGCCACCTCCTCAGCTGTACACATTCTGCCAGTTTTTTGTCTTGCCATGAAATCCTTATAAGCCTACAGAGAGGGGTTAGAGTTGTAGCACTTATTATCCTCAATACCTGACCATCAGGATTTCTTCTGGTGAAAACCAAGATAAGATGTACCTGTCACATGACTCATGCAGGAATTACTGTCAGATTAGGAATGGAGAAAATGACGGAGTACGTCAGAGCGGACAGTACCTGTTCTGGGTCAGGTTGGGCCTGGATCCTACCCCTCAGTGATGGAGTGTCAACAGTTCCTGAGGAAATATAAAACAACATATAAATACATAAGTATGACAGACTTTAAATCAGGTGCTGAAATAATATTCTGCAGCATTGCAGAAAGAAACCCTCATTTATACAGCAAACATGTAATACTGTTGATGAGGGACAAACTTAGTGCCTGTATACCTTTGAAATAGTGTCCTCAAACATGAAAAGCCCTTAAGTTTATCAAAACTGTTGGTTTAGCTTGCTCAGAAGGATGTCTACAGGACACAGCTATCTAATAAAATGAAAGTAACCCCTAAAACTCACCAGGACAAACACAATTGCAGCGAATGCCTTGTTCAATGAAATCGGCAGCTATCGACTTGGTGAGGCCGATCACCGCAGCCTTGGAGGTGCTGTAGACGCACCGATTCACAACGCCTGTGTCAGGGAAACACATGTCACTTACATACACATACACGCAAAGCAGTTAACTATGATAAGAGGATTACAATGAACATGGTCATACTTAATTGTATGACTTAATGCCCCCTTTAGCTGGGCATAATATTTGTTCTATTAACTTGTGAAACACTGAAATACTTTTAACCTTTTATGCTTGATGCAACAGAAGCCATGTTAATAATGTTTCCAGACTTCTTTGCCAACATCTAGAAGAACAAAATAAATCAGAAAGTTGGACAGCAAATGGGTTATAATTGGTGAAATGAAGATTAAAATGATATAACAATCTTAGGTTTACATTTTTACATAACCAGGACTATGATCCAAGCTAAAATGCCCCCTTAAAGACAGTTTGGTTAGTTTGCAGCTAAAGCTGGATTAGTGATTGGACAGTCACCTCCCATCATGTCACAGGCTCAGAGTAATACAGCTAATCCCAGCGAACAAAGGATGAGAACAAAATAAAAGCATATGTCACTCCATTTACAGCAGCACCTATTTCATTCTCTCGACAACAGGATAAACTATGTTAAGCATTGGGTAAAGCGGGCAAAGGTCACCTTAGGCAGGAAAGCCCTGCACATCAGGTACATGCTCCGGACATTCACGTCCATGGTGAAATCCCAGTCGGACTCCTCACAGTTCAAGATAGAACCATGGTGCACAAACCTGTACACGGCACATGACAAATACACCTGACAATAATAAACCTGAAACAGTAAAACACATCCAAACATATGGCTCAAATACCTCATGTCAATCACAATCAGAACAAAAAGGACACAAGATTTTTTTTTCCCACATATGAATTATTGAATTTGAGTTTTGGCCATGATACTGCAACAGCCCCCTGCCCCCAATCATTTTACTGGTGGCAGGTGCCAATTCAGAGACCTCTGCTAAGGAGATTTTCAAAAGGTCAAATGGAGGTTAAACCTTAGGGTGTAGGGATTTTGGAAATGTAGTTAAGCAGGAGATGGTTAAATGTGCTTAATGTGGGGACAGCATGTTGGCAGTACAACTAGAAATGTGTGTTAATTGCATGCTGAATGGAGCAATAGCTCAGTGAGAAGGAATGAGTAACTACCCAGCAACATTGAAGAGCACATCCACATGGTCGTGCTCCTTGGCCAGAGCCTCCACCTGGTCTCTCTTAGTCACATCCACCACCTTGGTCCTGATCCCTGTTGACAATGAGGAAAAAGGTCCCATTCAGTTCTAATGACACCTGCCCTCTTTGCATTAATAATACAATGTATTATTTATTTAATTGTATGAGTGTGACTTCATTTTACTGCAGAGATGAACCTTTGCTTATTTTCCTTTAGTCTGTGGCCTTGAGTAAATGATTTATTGCCCAAAAGTGACAAACAAGAGGGGCAGCGATAGATAACACATTCACACTGAACCGCTGACTTGACAGGAGGTGTTGAGAGGGAGGAGTTTGATCACCTCCTGTTTACTCGACTAGAGGGAGCAACATTCAACCATGCTCCTCCTTCTTATCGCCATGAGATTGAGTGTATATACATCCACAGAATCATCTGATTGCATTGTCATTTGGCTAAACTGAAGCTTAAAAAATTAACTTGGGCACCATTTTAAAGCATAAACTAATTTGATTGGCCAACTGACAGAGCAATTTAATCAATGATTTTGATAATGTACTAAGCAAATATGATTTATGGTTTCATCTAGTACAAATCTTTGGCTCATTTTACTCCTTTAAGACCAAACTGTTAATCAACAAAGTGTCCTGTCAGGATTCCAGCGAAATGTATCAAGTGTATCTAATTAATAGCTTCCAGGCTACTCAGGACTGTGTGTGATCATGATACAGATGTGACAGAACAGAAGAAAAGGGAAGAACATTATTGGCTCAGATGGCTACATTACACTATTTGTCCAGCAGGTGGCAGCTGCAGACTGACAGAGAACAGACATACCTGGGACGCCATCCAGCTCCTTCAGCTTCTCTCCATTTATATCTGTGGCTGTGACCTGAGCCCCCTCCTTCGCAAATGCCTGTGGATGAGAAACTAGGGGTAGTTACCTGCAGTTCCACAGTGACGATGCATAATGTTAGAACATTTGCAGCTGAATACCTGCTTGTAGAATATTAATATGATTCAAGCAAATACCTTAACATTTTAAAATTCATCACAGGCATTTTGTTGAATAAACTTTTGATAAAGAAAAAACTGCAGGCTGTGAAAATTGAGGGCCAGAATTGCTTCTTCTCAAATCTGAATTGCTGCATGAATGCACATTTGAAGCAATAACTCTGCACCGAGTACTGATATTAAGATCTTACTGCCAAGTAGCTGTACACACAGAATGTCAATATCTAACCCTAATCCCTCAGCTCTCAGTTCAAATACATTCTATTTGTCATGTGATACCTGATGGAGTCTTGGCTGGATTACTGAGCAAACCACATCAAAAAAAGGAAAAAGGCACCTTTTAAAATTGAAATGGAAAAATGCTCAATAGACACTTTCCATCATATGCAGCCTTTAATACTATGTGATTTGAACCTAATAATCTGAAACAGTGTAAATAGACCTCTGTATATTTGAAATTCCTCCACACCACACATGGCACAAATCACTGTAATACTGGGTTTCACACACTTCAAGATGCCACTTATGGGAATGGAAGGGATGATGTGATGATGTGATGATGTCATGTGTGTTTCAAGTGTTCTGTCTTCCATCTGTTTGCTCAGAACACACACAGAGGATTGTGCAAGATTTTTGTCTTGAACCTGTGTTTGCATCTCAAGAATCATTACTACAGTTATTTACAGCACTTCCATGCAAAGTGATGGCATCTTGGAAAGATGTCCCACATAAAATAATGCCATGATTCTTCGTAAATACTGTTTGTAAAGGACTTAAAAAGGCAACTGAATGCAAGCATTCAGCATGTTTCTTGGAAAAATAAATGTTTGCTGCTGAATAGCTGATAAAAGATATAGTGGTGCTTTAACAACATTAAGATCTTGTATTTGCATATACAAACCAATTGAAGGATTATTTGTAAGGAACTATACGTATACACTCCATTGAGTCTGCACAAAAGGCTATTGAATAAAGAAATCCCTTCTGTGTTTTTCTATGAAATATATCAGTGAGTACTTATCAAAGCTCATTACTATTGCTGCTGCACGTCCAATGCCCTGCGCAGCTGCTGACAACACAATCACTTTCCCATCCAGGCGGCCCATAGTGCTCCCTCTTCCGCTGCTGTGATCAGAACAACAATAACAACAGGTTGATTTTGGTGATAAAAGCTCCTATTTAAAATGAAAAACATCTTCAAATGTGACAGTTTATTATTGTTTCAAGTAAATGAGATTCTACTTAAAAAAGAAAAAAATATATAATTTTAACATTAGATAATTCCAAATTTCTAATTTGCTGTTGTACACTAGAACATGCACTTCAACTGGTAACAGCAAAGTCAACTCAACATTTGTTCTATTTTTGTTGTGATTTTGCACGTTTTTGTTGTATTTCGTCAACTACTGATGGATAGTTCTGTGGGGAGAGGACTTTGTTCAGCAGAGGAGCTTCTTTCATTGAAAACGAAGCAAGAGGATGCCACCCTGTTCCAGCTGACATGAAGACATGTTTTCGTGGTTGCAGCGCTGGTGCAAAGCTGAAAGCTTTGAAGTGGAGGTGTTGGCCCTTTCTGCTGTCAGTCCTCATGGGAAATGTCAACTCTCTGCCCAACAAGAGTGATAAGTTGGAGATATTGGTGAAGACTCAGAAAGTATACATTTTCTGTACACTAATAGCTACTGCTGAAGTTCCATGTATAGCTCTCCATGAAGTTGTTGCTAGGATACAGACTAAATCCTAAGGCACTTTTAATAATATCAGGAGAATTCAGTCACGTTTCCCTGATGGATTAACTGGGGATGTGGTGGACAGATATGCACTGAAAATGTTAAAGGCCATTCTGAACAACTTGGATCATCCACTTTATAACACCTTGATGGACCAAAGAACAGCAGTGATGCACGGCTCCTCTCCCTTCGCTGCAGGACGGAGAGATACAATATGATACGTTACAATTTGAATTACTTTATTAATCCCCAAAGGGAAATTCATTTGTCTGGCAGCTCATCTACCATTTGCAGAAGAATTAAAAAGCCCGATGGCTGCACATACAAAGGATCTTCTATCTCTCCGTCCTGCATCAAAGAGAGAAGAGATGTCCACCACCGCTGTTTTTTGTTCCATCACGGTGGTATGGAATGGAGGATCCAAGTTGTTCAGAATGGTCTCTCAAATGGTAGATGAGCTGCCAGACAAATGAATTTCCATTTAGGGATTAAAATTAGTATCATAGAAATAATAATATCATAAGTAAAGCAAAGGTTGAGTGAAAACTCAGAGCTACCAGTTTAAGTGCATGTTCATGGGACTATATGTAAAAAGAATAGGGTCACTGTCTGAATGTCAAACTTAATTGCCCTTAGAAAAGAAACAATCTAGAAAGATGAGCTCAATCCAAGAGCGATCTCTCTTAAACCAAGAAGTGACAGGCTGTTTCTCAACACACATTTCTGAACAGAGACACAACATGGTTTGACAGCAGGCTGCTCCTTTCGAGGCCCTACAGCCTCAGAGCCAAATCACATGAACACCTGCATTATGAAACCCCCAATGCAAATTACATAGAACCACATCTGGCAGTTGTCCATAATGACTGTGGAGTTAATAGTCCACCGAACTAACAGTCACAATACTGACCGACAGTCCAAGATTCATGTTATTATATAACTCACGCTGACCTAGAACAAAAGGCCCATGTAAAGAAGTTTGTTTGATCAGTGATTTTATCTTTCATCTTTAGGGAGAGGTTAATCAATATGTATTAGTCTAATGTTATGTAGTATTAATATACCCCTTGCAAAGGGCTCTTTTGAATTTGAATTGAGTGGGCACAGTTTTACACATTTGTCCACACTTCACACTGCTTGCTCAGTGGCAGCAAGCAGTGTGAACATCCTGTAGAGTTGAGAATCTGGGCAACCAAGCAATGGATGGACTCCGGAGGTCAGAGGTCACTGTGACAGAACTTCAGATTTCTCAGTCTGCAGAGATCTGTGTATCTGTCCTCTCAACAGTCCATCAATCAGGCCTTTTGTGGTAGAGAGACCAAACAGAATTTCTGAGTGAGAGACAGTCCGCTGGAAGTTTGTCAGATGGCAGCAGTCTGATGAGACAAAAACTGCCATGCAATCAAAATTAAAAAAGCTTCCAGTCAAAGAAATCCATCTTCACAGAGGTTACAACTTCTAAGATCAGACATTTTCCTAAATGAAACAATTACTATGCAAAAAGTGGCTGTCAAAACAATCCAACTTTTAGCAGTCCACTGTCTCCCTGCAACTGACACAGAAAAAGACTGTAGCCTGTAGCATTATTCCCTACAACAGAAAGAGACACTTGGATAAATTAAATGTTGATTTTTTTTCCAGTACCTCATGAAGGCTGAACACCGCGAATGCACTGCAGAGCTTTTACTTTTCAGCCGCTGCAGGTCGCCTGCTGAGATCTAATGTCGTCAGATTCTTTAACCGAGAATATGATGAGAAAAACAACAACAGCAACAGTAAGTTAAATTACCACAGTGCGGGATAAAGGCAGATTGATGACGTATGCTGGAAACTCAAGTATCGATTTTGGAAAACAAACTCACCGTGAGTTCGGAAGCGGCACTGTGCACGACGCACGTTGAAGAGCCGACGGCCCGACACGTGACCTCCTGTTCCACTGCTAATTGGCCGATGACCCGGAAGTGACAATGGGCTGTAGATGCAGAAGATGAAATAGAGAACAAGAGAGTGCACCGACAGATCTCACTAATAATACCAGGGCTGCCAAGCCTCACGCTTTGAGTGTGACAGTCACGCAATTTGACCCATTCTCACACCACACGCCACACTTGACATTCCTCACGCTTATATTTCCCCATTCAATACTCTATATTTACCTTTGTGCCTAAATCTAACCAACCACGGAAGGCACCACGCAATATAAACCAATCAGAAGTTGGATGCCAGCCGCCAATCAAAACCAAAAGAAGAAGAAGAGGCGGGTCTTGGCGTCTCTAACAATTTTCACACACAACCGCGCGGACATTTAAAACCCGACGTGCTCCTGCTCGCTAGAAGACGGACGGTAGGTAACTACCCAGTTTTGTTCACTGTTGATTCGCTGTTTCTCCTTGAGTTTCCTAGTTAATATGTACTGTATGGTGTACTGTACGCCCTGTAATACTGTTTTCATGTAATTCATGTTCTTTTCTTTTCTTTTCTTTTCGTTTCTTTTCGTTGCAGCGGCAGCTTGTAAGAATAACTTAATAAATCATGTATCAGGTGGTTTTGTTCTTCTCAGTCTCGCACTATTTCGATCCAAGTCAGACCATCATAAAACAAGAAAAAAACAAACGAAAAAATCCAAACAAAAACAATGTTTTATTTAAAAAAGGAATTAAAACACACACACAACATTCACAGCTTATATAGACTATTTATGTCTCCCATTTCGAAGTATGAAGTGAAGCTTGATGTACACTCAGGTGCAAAGAAAGAAAGAAAGAAAAAAATGTGTGTCTAATCTTTTTATGAATGTCATGTGTCATAATCAGAAGCTCCTGAACAGTTCATGGACCTTGAAATGAAATGAGTGAACTTTTGAAATCTTTCTCTGTTTTTCATTCTCCACACAGGTGAGTTCCATCATAGATTTGAATCAGAAGGTCCTTGCTCCTTGTGATCAGTGTGTCCTCTGCAAAATTTTAAATCTCAGTGCCCATTATTTTTCCAGTGCTGTCCTTCAGGTGTTAAGGGTTCTTGTATTTTTGCTCTTTGGTCAGTGCGTTCTGTTACACGTGACATCCATGGGTATAAACTTAACATGTTCTGTGCCAGCTTTACCTTCTCTGTATAGCACACATGCATTTGTAAATCTTTATGATACAGTCACTCAATAAATTCTGACTCATGATTAAATGCTCAGTTTGTGTTGAGACAATTTTGGAGAGGTGTTGATTTCAGTTGTTGTATTCGATAACATTAGTTTTAGTCACGTTACAACAAGTGTAAATTAGTTGTTGTCTAGAGAGATGCTAATATAACAAGATGTAGTCCTTTTTAATTGACAGTCATTTTCATGCTGTTTGCATCAAAATATAAATATATATATACTTTCTATATAAATTGCAATGTTCATTAATCAGATTAGAAAAGTATTTGTTTGTTTTTGGGGTTTTTTCAAATGCAAATTTGTCATCACATAAAGAAAATCCAAATCCATAAAGACCATCCAGACTATGGCAACAGTGACCATCCAGCTTGTGGGTGTGATCAGTTCTTGACACCATTTTCTATTGAGATGGTAAACGTTCAGAAAATGTGGACCTGTGGAAAAACTGCATGTAGCTGTTGATAAAATATGCATAAACAGTGTTACATTTGTCACAGGTTTAACCAGCCCAGCAGCTGTTCTTGAAGGAGGCCTTGGGGGAGTGAGGTTACCTTATCTTATCAGAAGAGGACTGAGAGCCAGCATGGTCAGATCCAAGGGATGCACTTCAATCAGTGGACAATACCAGAGTGCAAAGATTAAGTGCCTGACCGCAGACACCGCAGGCTCTGAAGCTGGTCACTTGTTGATGTGGCAGCCTATATTCTGAAGGTGTATTCTACTCAGAGCCTGGGAAGACAACTGAAGCCTCAAACATTTAGTGTAGGAGGGGACTCATGCTATTGGCTGTCTGGTTATCTCTGCCTCTACAGAATGAATTTGGGTGGCCAACAAGGCAGGTCATTATTAGTGTCCTGCTGGATGCCGAAAAATGATGACCAGTGTGTGGGACTAGTTGTTCAGTGTACAAGTTAAAAGCATTTTTTTTTATTAGACTCAGCTACTGTTAGAATGATTACACCGTCGTACCCTTGATACCCATGTTTGTATTGGCTCAGAACACTTTAATTGTGTTGTAAGACTGAATTTGCAGTGCATTTATAATTTACACTGCAGTGCATTGAGCTCTCAAAACCACCATACTTTTGGATGTGTATAACAAACCTGCTGGAGTATTCCTTCCAGACCTATTCAATAGGACAGACCTACTCTTAACAAAGCCCTAATGACTTATTGACTGAGTTGGAGCAGAAAATTGAAGCACTTTCCTCCTTAAGGGTGTATATCCATTTAATACAAATCAGCCTGTCAAGCCCCTGTGAAAGATTTACATGATGTGTTTAAACTAAATGAGTCAATGCAGAGCCATTGCAGTACATAAACAGTGTTTACTACAGTCTTTCTCTCAAGAGAGCTTTTCAGTTTATTCTTCTGAAGAATGGATCAAAGGTAATTTGGTGCTTTCCTGATAAAGTGAGAATGTGAAAGGTTCTGTTTATACTCTGTAGGACAACATAATAGATAGGACTTATATACTTGAGAATTTACAGATACCCAAGATGGTTGAGCTGTAATGTGTCTGTTTTGCACACAACAGAAGGGCACAAAATGCAGCTGTGACAATGATGCAGGTGGTTCAAGGGCTTATAGTAGTGGTGGGATTTTCTGATACGTCATATTTACCTCTGAAGGTTTGACATTCTGCTGTCCTATAGGAGGCACTGGATGCTTTAAGAAGAGGTCTGACCAAACTGTCCCCCCTTGTGGACAATATAAATAATCTCATGTTGTTCTTGACATGGAAACTTGACTTGCAGTAAAATACACACTAATACAGGCTCTTAATGTATTGTTATTATTAAGGGCAGGGGTTAAAGTTATAATATGTCATGCTTCCATGGAAATGTCTTAAAACCACGAGACCTATGTTGGTATGCTGGCAATAGCTGCATTTTAAAAGAAAGGTCAGAGCAGACTCTTTTCTGCCGAGGAGGCTGAGGTCTTTTGGAATGAATCTCTTGGCACTCCTGAAGACCTTCTGTGACACTGTGGTGGCATCAGCAATTTTCTATGGAGTGGTCTGCTGGAGCAGTGGCATCTCGGCTTTGGACAGGAAGAGACTGAACAAACTGTTAAAGAAGTCCAGCTCTGTCCTGGGATGTTCACTTGACCTGGTGGAAGTTGTTGAGAGAAGAGAATGAAGGCCAAGCTGTCATCTCTGATGGACAATGACTCCCACCCTATGAGGGACATCACCTGGACTGGAGAGCTCCTTCACCCAAAATGAGTGAAGGAGCAATATCATAAGTCCTTTCTCCCTCCAGCTGTTGGACTGTACAACCAACACTGTTCTCAGTCCACAACATAATCTAGACAATCTGCAACTGCACTCACTACACAGTGCACATAAACAATACTAATATTATCTTCTGTCTAGTGAGGGGGGTCAGTGATTTTATTCTATGTGTCATTTGGTTGCCTTACAATGACATCAAGTCCTCTGTGGATTTGGGTCTGTGTTATGATTGATTGCCATGAGCAATAAAATTGACTTTTATCTGATTTTAATCCACATAAACGTTTTAGAGCTTGGCTTTTTTTAACCACTTTATATATCTGAACCACCCGACGGACCTGCTGGAACTAGCTTCATGTTTAGTGAAACAGTTTCCATGAATAGTTTGGTCAGTGCATTTTTTTTCTCTGAATTTATCGTTGGGTTATTTCTACACGGCTTCACGGAATAAGCACAGAGCACACTATCCAGTTCTCTGTAGCAACATTACATTAGCAGAGAGCTTCATAGAATATGACTATTAAGATGTGAGATATGTTGTCACATGCCAATTACTTCCAATATATAGACTAAGATGACACAGATATTGAACGTTTCATTGCCTATCTCCTTCCGCCTCTCTCTCATGTTGAGTCTTATTTTAATGATTTATTTTCCTCCAAGAGCCTGTTCATGCATCTTGACGTGATCATGTCAGTGACAGACCTCATTTTGTGTCCGTATGAGCTCTGTAATTGCTGAAAGAAACATTTTCTAAAACTCAAAGAAGATCACACTCATCAACATGGCTGTGTCTGAAACACTGTTCCCTCTGCATTATGCTAATCTTTTAGTTGTTGGCTTGGTTCAAACTTTAACATCTATTGTGTTGCTACTGTTTTACTGCTTTTCAGCAGACATGATCACGGGCAGCTTCTTTATACAAGTGTAATTGATCTTTTGGTGATATGGCATGCAAACTAATCTTGAACAGTTTTTAAATGTGAGAGCAAAAAAATATTATCTCAGACTACTGTAAGACATACACATCTAAATGTAATGTACTATAGTAATGGTAAATAGCTTAATCCTGCTGAAACACAACAACCTGGTGAATGTATTGGCAAACAGATGCCTTTTGAGTAATTCTTTGTGGATTCATCATTAACAACAGCCACTGTTTTACTGTACACAAAGTCATCAGTTCCACTGTTACAGTAAAAATATTGATTGAAGCAGCTTTGAAGCTACTTCCTGTACATTTTCACATATGTTGGGTATCATGGTGCTTAACTCAGTGTCATAAATGCCCATGCTTTGTTGTAAGGTGGTATGTGATTAAGCTACAATTAGGCTATTATATACATTTAAATGTTGTTTCCTACTTGCTGTATGCAATAATTAAAATTATGAACTGTAAATCATGTTATGCACACTGAAACACATGATGACATTATCGTTATTATTTTCATTTTTGTCCATGTCACTTGAGGCATGACACTTTCCATTTTAGATGACCCCAGCTGTTAAAAGGTTTCAGAGAGGACAGCTTACATAAGAGGTACTGTGGTTTATGGCTCAGTGTAAAGCGATCCTGCAGCAGCCTCACTCCTGGACAACTGATGTTGATTGCTATAGATTTACTGGGAAATCCCATCAACAATTTCCAATCTGCCAGAGTTGGATTCTATCAGTGCAGGACTATGACAAGGCTGAGTAAAGAGTGATTGTTTGTATTTCTCCCGTTACACCAAAATTACCACCCAAATGTCACATAGCTACTGTTTACACAGACTTATTTCAAGCAGTGCCTTCCCATTTGGATCGTGAGAAATTGCGATTTCTGGCTACGAATGTCACTTGATGCCAAAGCACAAATATATCAGCGCTTTAATAAATGAGGCCATCTGTTGAACTGAGGCCATAATTTCTCTCCCCCCAAACTGCCGTCAGACAAGCTATCATCATACTGACACTTGGTGGGCCACTCATATCTGCTTCAGCACTGTGAAGCCTGAGAGGTAGGATTACAGCCAGTGGTTAGCCATAAGTCAGTGAAGCTCATCCCTTGTTGAAATGGTGAGTTGAGACAAAAATGGTAAATTTATCATGCAAATTAGATTAGATGGGCAATAGCACTCTGAGGGTCTCAGGGTATTATTTATGGAAATAAAGCCTGGATGTGGGGACTTATGTGCTATCAATATCATTTAGCAAACATTGTCTAGTTGCAGTGATGCTGGAGCTGTTATTCTATCAAAATGAATGTCTAAATCGAGGGAGAACATGTAATCTACATCAAATCTATACAAACTAAAACACAAGTCAATCTGTTGTAAAATATATCATAGCTGCCATCAAACCAGTTGTACCACCCCATTATCCTATGTGAAGAAGTGGGATAGATTAATGTTTACTTAATCAGAAGTCACACTGAGATCAAGGTCTCATTTACAAGAGACTGAGACTGGTGCACAGAAAATGCAACAGATGACAAAGGTTAAAGCTGGGGTTGGTAATCCTGTTCAGAAACACTTTTTGTTATACTGGGTAAAATGGTCCTTCTACCTTCTGAGTAATCAATACATTATGTATTCAGAAAAAGGAACGAAAATAATCAGTCCTCTGTGGCAGCTGCAGGACTGACAAAACTCCGACCAATCCAAGCTCCTCGGTGCGAGGAGCAAAAACCAATCAGATGCCTTCATGTCTAGTTCTGAATCCGCCCCCATCGATCCCTGTCTCCGACACGTGTGCACAATCTTCACGTGTCGCTGTTGCCGGAAGAAATCAGTGTACAGAGTTACAGCAGAACGGATTTCATGCTCATTTATGAGCAGTGGCTGAGAAAATGCAGTCCCAGTTACTACTTCCAGCGTTACTTGTAACGGCTCGCCCCGAGAAAAAGGCAAGGAAGAGAAAGCCGGAGGCTGAAAAGGCTGCTAACAAAAAGGCTCTGGATAAAGCCAGACGTCTAACCAGCATAAACATCGGTGTTGCTTTTGTGGAGACAACTGAGGGATTTGAAGGGCCTGAAAAGTGATGCTGAGGTTGCTCTCTTTCTGTTGGACAGGTAATTATATGTTTTGCTTCGGGGAGGATTTGTTATTTTTATGAAATGTGTAACTTTTGCTAACGTAGCTACTTTCGTAGCTTGTATTAGCCTAATGCTAATATTAGCTTCTCTGTGGGTTTAAAACGGGCCAGTGACGCTAGTATTGAATAGATTATATTATATATATATATATATATATATAGTACTCCTCCTGCCGCTTCTCATTTTCACGGTGAGGGTTCCAGTTTGTGGGGGCGTGGCTTGGACGTACACACTGACGGGAGGGGGGAGGAGGGGGGTGGAACTCAGAGGAGGTGCAATTTTCAAATCTTGCTAGCTCTCTTGCTAGCTCTCCAGGATTACCAACCCCAGTTTTAATTTCAACAACAGAAATAGAAGACACCAGTGACTGAAATGCACTTTCATACAGACTGCAATGATTTTAATACTGAGCATACTGATAATGTTTTTATGATGACATATTATACACTTAAGTGCATAAGTGCATTCTGTAATAGTAGTACTAATAGTAATAGTAATAGTAATAGTAACTAATAGTAGTGTAATAGTCACAATATAAAAGCTGTTAAAGCAGCTACAATAAAAAGTATTAGAAAAGAAGTTACAGTTAGACTCAGACTCATAAAGACATCTCACGAAACACTTGAGTTCCCTGCTGATGTAACTATATCAGGTTTTAGTCCGCTCTACAAATCATTCCAAACAAACAAGGTGTGATACCTGAAGGTTGCCATTGCAGGATCAGTTAATTACTGCAGCAGCATACAGTGTCAATCCTGGGAACATGTGCAAGAAATAGACCCTGTGAGCATGAGTGATTGAAAATGAAGGGCATTTTCTGGAGTAAGCTTCTGAAATTAATAGATAATAGTGTTATACTTGCCTGACTTTCTGGTCCAAGACACAATGATGGATCATTAATTATGCACCCAGAGATGTTCTATGTTGGAGATGGAGAGGATGGGAACAAACAAGTGTTTGATAAATCACTGGAGTTGTGTAGTTGTTGCTGTTACAGTACAGCCTGCTAGCTACACCAGTTCCCACACGTTTGTGCTTCTTTCCTGTTCTGTTTGCTTCTTCCCTGACCACAAGAATGAATGTCAACATCCACATGGCAAATGTTACAAAGCAGTTGTGTTGTAGTAAGCAGACAGATGGGGAGTGAATGCCAGAGCTGTGGTACTTGTGTGCCAGTAATTTTCAGATAGACTTAATGATTTTAGGAAAAAAAAAAAATAATATTATATATTTTCTTGTTCAAATGTTGAAATTTGAAGATATGATAACTTTTCTGCTACTCAGTGGCACAATATCCAACTCTCAGCTGTATCTGTCTAAATTTGCTCTCTGAGCCTTTTGGATGTGAAGATCTCATCCCATAACATTTCCAGGAGTACCAGGTCAGAGGGTTTGACATATGGTGAGCTTTTAACAATGGGCTTTTAACAATAACATTTGTGCTTGAATCACCCAAACCTGACAGAGGTAGATTTGAAGTGAAAGTAAAAAGCACCATTATTGAATACAGTAAGTGGAACAGTAGAGCTGGCAAACTTAACCTTTACATGATGTCTCTCCTGTCTCTGAGGAACCAGTGCCTTCTACTCATGTCTATTTATCATACTGGTTCTAATCTCTGTCTAATCACTGAAAAACTGTTGTGATTTATGTTTGTGTCATACTAAACACTGCTCCAACCCTGGGAAATCAGACAAGGATCCTATGTTTTATTTGTCACAGTTATTCAGACAGGACATTTTGCAGTGCATAAAAAAGAACAAGACACATGATCTTGTTATGTTATTTTTTTATTACTATAAATAACCCTAAATAGCTGTTTTTCCTGTGGGAATTACCCTCATACTTTCAACTGCATAAACTTTAGATAAAGGGTAATAATTGTAACCTGTCAAACATTTAACCACATGTTTGTCTCAGTTGTTGTTTCTGACATGGATATACGGCAAATAGATGTCTCTGTGACAAAGGAAGAGAGTGGACGAAGCTGTGTAATGCCAAACAAATGTGCAGCTTTGAACACATTTGATTGATTCCAAATAGCACATTCCTGGCTCTTTAAAATGGATGTTGAGGGAGTACGTAAACCGAAAATTAAAATTCTGTGTGGAAGTCTGTGAGAGTTTGGCGGCCATGTTCAGTGTTTCAGTGACACTCCTTCCTTTTGTTTTTGAGCAGAAAAAAACAAATGGTGGACTTACCCAGATAGTATATATCAAAAAAGCTTTACCACGTCAGTGTCTTCATGTAAAATAACACCTACACGTTAATCAGGAAATATTGTAGACTTTGCAGACAGTCAGGGTCAAAGGTTTCCGTGGAAGTCATAGATGGCAAAAGTGCAAACATCACCTCCATATGCAGATGTATTTACATGATAAAAAAACACTAATTTGTAGAATAAAATGCAACAATCTTATATGTTATAATCAGGCAAAAATAATGGGATAGATTAATTGTTTCACTGTAATAATCTGAGGCCAGTATATGGCCTTGTACCAGAGATGTAAAACCTGGTGATGAATTTTCTGGTGTCATGATTTTGAATGGCCTCCTGTTTTGTGAGGTGGTGAAGCCAATCCTGCGATGAGATGAGATGGGACAGGTAATCTGGAATGACCTCAGGAGTTCACCAGGGACAGGCAAAAGCGGACACTGTGGCCCAGGACTGACACATTACTCCACAGGATGTAAGTATCTGTGCTTGTGAATTTGTGGTTTTAGAGTCATATTGATAAATATCTGTCTGACTGTGGACAACTTGACAGAATTATGCTCCAGAGGTTTATTTTCCTCTTCAAACGTAATGCCTGTCCTTGTCCTTTAGGTGGGAGCATGAATATATTTCAAAGGAACAAAAATGATATTCACAAAATAATTGTCACGTTTAGTATTTTTCAGTTGGATAGAAGACTGAAGTTTAGTACAACTAAAAAAACATGAGAAGAAAATTGATCATGGATGAAACCTGGCCATGATGAATATTCATATGACGGGTAGATGATTGTAGTGGAGAATGTTGTGACAATATACTACAATAGCAACAATACAGCTTTTTAATTGTAGATTTCTTGATAGACTTCTGTGACTAGAAGGTTCTTGGAATGTGACAGATGTTTTATAACACAAAACCTTGAGAATCTTGTTGAGGAGTTTTTATTCAGTGCTCCTTATTGTTAGTGAACTGACTTGCACTGTCTAATATTTTCTGAAGATGGGGAGAAATGGCATGGATGAAAATCCAATGAGCTCTATTGTATATGATCCTTAAGTGGACAAAAAATTCTGATGGAGGAAGACAAGCTGCTTTACTGTCAGTGCATATGAATGTAATCCACTTTATCAGAAGAGCATGCAAAAATTGATGTTGCATAGGCTGTTATTTATGTTACATGCACTGTGGTGCATAGAGCAGAATTTCACATTCATATACTGAATGTCTCAAGAGCTCAGCAAACCTGTGGTCTTCTCTGGAAATCCTGCAGCCGAGCAGAATCTAGCATAATTTGGAACTGTCCTCTAAGTCATGGGTTAACAGCTAACATTGCAGCATTGCATTAAAAATTGTTTTCCTTGACTGAGCAAGAGAGCGCTAGCTGCAAACTACATAAACCTGTCACCCAGAATGGCCTGTGTTACATTTAAGAAACCTTTGCTCAAAATGCATACTGCACTGAATGACACAGTTTGAGGAGCTGGTGAAAAGTGAACTCCTGCCCTTGTTTGATGTGTTAAAGATGATTACATTTCCTCTATGAAATGCTCCAGTGACAGTGTAAAGACATGTGTCTCCTCCTGCCCTTGCACTGCCAACACTTAGATTTGTAACGCTTTAGGCAAGTCTGCATTATTTCATGTCTAACTAGCTAATGAATGAAGTTGACAATCACACATTAAAGGCAGCACCCAAGGAAGAACAGTAGTACATATTTGGAAACCGTCCTGCATAGTGATGCAGAGCTGACAGACTTCCCACTCCCATTGCTTCCAAGAACATAAGCTGACAGAATGGCAAGACACGTCTCTGAGTTGATTGCAAGGCCACCAAACCAACTTGCACCAGTTTCATGAAAAATGCATACAGTCTGTGACTCACAGAGATGCTTTTGGGATAGTTTATTATGCTAGGAAACAACTGGCTTGGGCACAAAGCCTCAGTTCAAAGGAGCTCTCTCTCCTTTTCTTCTCATACCAGACAGGGCAAAGGTAAATGTTGCTAATAGGAATAAAGGGCACAGTGTACAGTGCAATCCATGCATATACCTTAGGGTCTTAAAAAAAAAGATCTTACATCTTATTTGATAATAGTGTGATTGTGTTTCGAACCTGTGATTGTGGATGCAGTGACCACTAAAGCAGCAAAACTTAAAACAAGCTGATATTTCAAGCTGCCACCAGTTTATTACTGTGGCATATTAGTAAACAGCTACTTACAGCATAGACGGAGCAGACTGCCATCTGATGAAAATGAAAATATAATTTTCACTCTCATTTTTTGTTTGTCTGGATCCTCAACAAGTCCCTGAGGAAAATGTTTTACACATATATTATCCAGAGAATGATATTGGATTTTAGTTTAATACAGGTATTTGTATGCCTACTATACCTCACGTTCTATTCCTGCCTCCATAATGTAGTTTAAATCAAATTATGCACTAGTCCAGTGATATTTCATACCATAAATCTGAAACTGAAAAACAGGCACAAGAATAGACTGCAGATGTTGACTCAGCAGTTTCATCTCACCGCGGCCAAAAAGATTAAACAGTGTTAATGAGCCTGAAATTTAATTTACTGTCATTATTGAGATATTGACTCAGTGTGTTAATCTGAGTGTGGCTTTGCACTGATGTGGAACTGTGCTAAAAGGTGACTCCAAAGCACTGCAGGCATGTCAACAACTGGGGAACAGTGTTGAGCGTAACTAGAGCGAATGCTCACCCATCCAAATCCCCCGCTCAGTGCTGAGTAACTCTGGACAGTTTAATGTCAAATACAGATGCAGCCTCTGTCTATGTCAGCAGTGGCAACTATTTCTGCAAGACTTCTGAACTGTAACTGTGGACAGAAGCATCACACTTTAAACAAGTGAGATGTTCAAGCATCACACTTTAAACAAGTGAGATGTTCCAGTGACGTCTTTGCAACCTGTAAATTGTGTCAAATGTTGATTACTGCACTGCAACATTTCCTTCAGGAGCCTTCTTATTGAGTAACGGCAAAATACCACTACCTATGAAAATGCACTTCCTTTCCCTTTCTTTCTGTGTCTGCTCTTTCAGCCCTCTTATGGGGAAAAAGACTTATGATGGTAATCACAAGAATCAAAGCCTGTTGTTGTCTTGTGCTTTGATCAAAGCACATTTAATACATATCTCCACAGAGGCAGTAAGTTAAACCTACTGATTCACTGAGATTCAAACATGAAATACTGCAGAGCGTGCAGTTCACCTGACAAATGTTTTCATGCTGGAGACTAGGCATTTTCTTGAAGGAAGGAAGACTGATACAACTGGGTTCTCATATCTAAACACATGCAACTGAAACTTAAAGATACCCCATGAAGTTTACTTTTGGTTATAAAAGAGTCTCATGTTAATGTGGATGAATCTACATTAACCACATTTGTTTATGTGTCCATTTTCGATAAATATATGGTTTTATCTTTGTAGTTATTTTGATATTATTATTTAGTGGTCGACTCGCCCAGCATTTCCTCGGAAAGACAAAACGATTTACAGCAACCGACTACACGCATTATAGATCGCCAAAACGCTACTGATAGTAAAACCTGTCTGTATTATTACCTCACTGGTGGTCATCGTTCAGTCAGAGCTCTCTGGTTCGGTATTCAAAACTCCCATGGCTTGCTCTAGCTAGCTTGTTCATTTGCGAACAGTTTGCGACCGTGCGAACGGAGGCTCATGGGAAATGTAGTGTGAAAACACTTCAGCTTACCGAAACTCCTCGTAGTCACATAGATTGTCAAAACGTTACTAATAGTAAAACCTCTCTGTGTAATTACCTCATCGGTGGCCATCGTTCGGTCAAAGCTCTCTGGTTCAGTCTACACTCACTCATTTGTGATCAGTTTGCGACAGATGTAAGAAGTGATATTGCTTCTTTTTTAGCTTTGACTTGCTTGTCCTGACAGCACCCCATTGATATATACTGGTCTATACCATAACATAGCCATTTACTTCTAAACGAGTCAGTCACACATCCACAATTCACATTGCAGTCTCTGCACCAAGAAGGGGAACAACAGAAGTCAAGTTCATTGATAATCAGCTCATGGATCTGTTTTATTATGCCTATTACCCTCCTTCAGTACTTTCAGGATTCACAGAGGAAATGAAAGCTGGTGTTAAATTATCCACCAGCTTGCTTACTTCTACAATTAATTAAAAACTCCTTTTGCTTCACCCAGCCCAACACCTCAACCACACCTTGTTAACTACTCATCTTTCCCCGGCTTACCCCTGGGCTTTGCCACATTGTCCACCCACCACCTTTATGACCTTCACCCACTGTGTCAAGCACATTCTACTGCACAAGCCAATAATAAATAATAAACACAAGGGAATGAGAGAATAGCTCCAGTCAACAAGGTCACCAGAAAGTTTACCTCTGCTTGGCAACAGCCCAGACAGGTTGAAGAGGTTAGGCTCTGACCTCTGTAAAACAAGAAATAGGAAAAGAAAAGGAGAAGCTGCCCTGATCTTATTAAATGTTGGGTATCCTCTATCCACAGACCATCAAAAATGTATGCACATTTTAGATCATCATTTGGAAGCTATGAGAGTTGATGTTTGAAACTTTTATAAACACTGAGGACACCAACACTACAATATTCTCTTGCATTCAGAATAATATTAGACTCAACACATCACACGTGTGTGTGAATATCACAACCAATTTAAACCTTGTATGATTACAAACCACAGATACCCATGCAAGGAGTCTGGAAAAAAGTCTACTGACAAACACCACATTGGGAAAATTATGAAAATTATGAGCTGCAACATAAATGCATGCAGAGATCATTCACATAATACTCATATACTGCATATTTAATCATGGCAAATGCACAACATAGAAAAGTCACCGTGCTGTGGCCTATGTCGGCACTGAAGTACCAGTTACTTCTGATTGTTCATGGTGAAGGCCTTTTGGATTAACGTTCTTTTGGGAGTTTTGGGAGTTATTAAATCTAATCAGATCAGTTTTTCCCAATTTGATTAAAATACACAGGACATATTGCAAAACAACTCATAGTTCTGAATGCCACACGTGATGAGGTTTATAAAGTTTTCATTGTTTGTTTCCAAGTCCCACAGTTAAACTATAACTGTGCATAGCAGTAGAAACCACACAGATGCATCGATGAGGGCTGACACTTTAGCGTTTTAATGGCACTTTTACATATAGCCCAGGCTGTGTAGATTGTTTGATATGTACATGCCCCCACATTTAGCTGTTGGACTAACCTGCTTATGATTAGTGTTTGTTTTTATATGCTTCTGATTGGTTCGTAGACGCCACGTTTCTAAAACGGTGATTGGTTAAGAGGCGGGACTAACAGGTGCATAGGTCGGAAGAGAAGGAGAGCGGAGCGGGACGCCAGCTCCTTTCTACTGTTGCTATTAGATGAAACAATTAACTGAGTGCTAAGCCAAGACTATTTAGTAGTCTGACGTATTTGTGTAAGTTTGCTAAAGGCCAAAAAGTGTCCAGTATTGTACTGTACATGATAATTACACTCCTTATGTCCATAAGGGTCATCAGATCAGTGTGTTCGCTTCCAGTTGTGTGAGATTTTGTCAGAATTGCTGTGCAAAGTCTTGAGTAATGGCTCAAGAGTTCTTTGTGAAAATGCAGTGACCTGAACTGTGACCACTATCATCTACTCAGGTCATCTTTGGGTTGAAGGGCACAATTTTGCATCTAATATGAATAAATTCCACCAAGGTGTTGTGTTCAAAAGGTAAAACCAGTTTTTGTGAGGTCACCATGATCTTGACCTTTGACCACTAAAATAGGATCTATTCGTCTATTAGTCTATTAGTCCTCATGCAGTGTCTGTAATTGCTGGTCATGTCTGAAAAACAAGGGCAGCGAAGCAAAGTTTATCTGTGCTATAATGGATACATGGTAAATAGACTACAGATTTCACTTCTATTGTATTAAACAGTGTAGAAGTGTAGAATAAACAGCAAATTTATTAAAAAAAAAACTTTAAAAAGTTAAACAAACAAAGATAAAACACATGATATTCACAGTCAAACCCCCTGACTTTGTGTCGGCATCAACGATAGCAGTAAACAGAATCACTTCAGTTAGTGCCTACCTTAATGGCTCAGGTCTGTGTTCCTGCTGGCTCCCAGGTGAAGAGATAAACTGCTGTGTTATGTTCATGTTCTTGTGCACTGTCTCTGTTTTATGTTTATCCCCCTGCTGGCACCTCTTACATCTGCGCTCTGAACTTATTACATGTTTGACAAAGTGCTCAGTTTGTCTGGATGAATGTTTGGAGTTGCAGCAGCTAAAAATAAACCCCACTGAAGTTCTCAACATTTAGCACTGGCCAGAACTAACTTAATATCTTGTTCATGTGATAGCATGAGACCCTTAGGCATTCGTCAAAACTGTAGGGCAACTCTCAGAGATGTGTGCATACAAATAGACTCCCCCCATGAGTGTTTGATTCAAATTGAGTTATATACACTGCCCCTGGAAAATAGCTGCATGCCTGCACTTTAAAGTCCAATGCCACAGACTGAAGCAGTTCCTGTATGTCTCACACTGCAACCTGCATTATGTTTGCTGAGAGAAGGAGACAGGTCAGGAGTGTCAGGGTTTGTCACATTAGATTGTGGAGAGTGTTGTTGTTTGGCATTGTGATTTATCATCACCAGTCATCTGCACTAAAACACTCTATACTGTATAACTTTTACTTTAACTATTTGCATAATGTTACTCTAATGTTACTTTCATAGAAAAGTACATGATTAAAATTATTTGTGATTTTAAGTATGCAGTATCATAAAAGCATTTAACAAACCAAACTGTTTGAAAATTGGGCAAAAACTCAAAACAGTTCTGGTTATTATAGTAGAACATGCACCATAGGCATAATGGGAGGGAGCAAGCGGACTGATGCAAGCAGGGGGCCATATGGCGACACCGTGTCATTGGGCAGCAGCTTTGGGTGAGTCATCTAGTCTTCTTATATATATCTATGGATTTCAGTAACAGTCACACATCTAATCATTGAATTGAATGTGTCCTTCAGCATCCTTAATGAACATGGATTTGATGTGATATTCCTGTGACACTGCGAGTATAATATTCAGAGAAATGCAGTATTTACCACCCACTGTTATTCCAACTTGATGCTAAAGTAACAACTTAAATGGGCTGCGATAACTATGATTATATCAGTATAAATGTAATATTTGCATCCATCAATCAGACTCTCTTCTTCCTGGTCAGTGTGATTGTTTTCAGGATATACAGATAAATTCTCAATTATATGAGTTTTCCTGGAGTGGAAAGTCGATCAGCAGTGTGAACTGCTGTTGAATCAGTGCGTCCGCAAATGCATAAACTTTGATAAAAAATGTTTTGAATGTCATTTGAACCATAAAACCAACATGAAAACAAAATGTACATTTTAACAAATGCATGCTTTTAAATCTTTTTTTTTTTTTTAAAGATATTTCTTAATTGCTCATCCTGCCAACCCTTATTTGTCACTGACCCATATGGTAAATTCTCAATCTTATGAGTTTTCATGGAGTGGAGGTTGTACATTCTGTATAGATCCATTTCAGACTGACTTGAATCCAGATCGATCAGCATTGCGAACTGCTGTTGAATCAATGAGTCTGTAAATGCATTTGTATTCAGTCTCGCGGCACACCAGTGGCATGTCCAGGATGTTACCACTCTATGGTAATTTATAGAGGAACTCTGTGTGGAACTCGAGCTGATTAATTTCAATAAATGTTACTTACAGTTTGTATCAAGCCAGCACTTACTCATACACTACAGTAAAGTGGTGATTGGATTATAGATCATTGATTCCATTTTAACTATCCTTGCACAGCAATTCACGCTGACACATGACTGATGAGTGCTGCGGCTTGTGCTGCATGGCACTGAAAGCCACAGCCAGAAGATTAATTTGTGTTTAAACTAGATAAACTCAAAACCTGTATTACGGTCACAGCTGAGTGATAATATTGGTAAAAACTATCAAATCACCTACTGGATTATCTTAGTATAACAACAACTTTATGCAAGAATATAGGAACTGCACTGGATGTAAATGTGCATCTTAAAGTGTATGCTCTGTGTTGTATCTAGACTCAACAATGGGTGATTAGGGAGTTTTAAGGTTCCACCTTCAAGTGTAACTCGTAAGATAATATTTATATTATATAAACATCTGTCCAGTCCAAGTGACTGCTAATTGTATCCTTTGGTGTCTCTCACTAAAATGTGCTTTACGTAGCATTGCTCTGTAATTACTTCTGAAATAGCCACACTTAAAGGCTTCTGACACGTCACGCAGGATTTAACTCGCACTGAAGACTCATTATTCTACATTCCTACTCTCAAATCAAGCACTCATGGGGCTCCCAAGTCGATGAAGCTGAGCTTAAACATTCTTCCTGGGGCTGCCTGCAACCCATGAACGCATCCACAAGTACCTTTTTTCCAAACAGTCTTTTGCAGACAGACACATTTTAATTTAAGCTCTTCATCACACACAGACACCCTTCTCTATTCATAGTGTTTCTTCCACCGGGCATTTTGTCTTGTCGCAGCAAAAGGGGAAACTCATAATATTAATGATGAAGCTGTTCACATGAGCTGCATCGCTATGTCCCTGCAGCTAAAACACCTAAATGGAATGGAGCTATTATTTGTGTTATTTATTAAATCTGTTTGACATCTCACATTGTCTGTTGAGGGAAAGGTATTTTGCATCCAGAGACTTGTACAACTCTCACATCTCCAAACGACACCGTGCTCTGTTTAGTTTTACAAAGTCCTCAACCCAGGGTTCATCCTTCTGTTTTGTTAAAGTCGGAGATGGAGGTCGGGCTGGCTCGCTCTCATGCTGCCTGGTATCACTCTCATGCAACCTTGTAGTCTCCATGTGTTTTTCTGCCTGTCCTCATCAGCCTTTTTCGCAGCAGACATTTTTGTTTGAGTGCCACTGATACAACAAAGGCAGCAATCTTTAGCCTTCAGTTTCCCTGAATAGCCTCACACCCATGTGTTCCTCATCAAACTAATTTAGAGGGCTGACTTTTACCCTTGTGTAAGTAAGTTTTAGGAAAAAAAGACCAACCTATCCCAGGAATCTTTTCACTGTGATAATGAAAATATTATGGCGGCAAATAATGCCGACAGAGAGGCTGAGGATTATTCTCAGCCTCTCTGTCTCTGTCTCTGAATATTGGGTTTCAGTCCAGTTGAGCAGACCAAAAGACCAAAACCCAAAAGTTAAGGGCCCCAATGCTTAATAAAAAAAAGTTAGTCCAAGCTGCTAGGTGATAGGTGCAGTGTTTTGTGATGTAATGTTAAGGGCAGGCACAGCTTGAACAATGCATAAAGCCTCAGACAGTTGATTTCAGTTTTATGGCATCGTGTTTGTATGACAGTTACAAACATGAAGCCTTTGTTTTCTTTTCCTGCCTTTGTGATGGTCTTTCCCTCCCTAATGTATTTCACCTGTGTCCAATTATCCCTGTGTCCCCGTGTGTATTGAGTCTCAGTGCTCCCCAGGTGTCTTTTGTCAGTTTCCCTGTGGTATCTCCTCATGCCTGCTCTTTTCCTCCAACCTTTCCTTTCAGCTCACTTAATGTTCCTCTTTATGCATCTGTTTTTTTTTCTTCTGCCATGTGCTGCTGTAATTGTTTTTCACTGCTTACTGTTTCAGTTCCGAGCTTTTGTTTATCGTTTGAGAAGATGCTCAAACTGCATCTGCTGATTTGCTGCCTGTGTTTGGGTCCTGAACATACTGAGACTGACACTGTGTGCACTGCATGACTTAACACAGGATTCAAAAGGATATTAATCTAATATGAACCACTTGTAAATGAACAGGAAGAAAGCTTGTTAACTGTTGTGAATCGTACCATCAAGTCCTGCATAATATAACTTGCACTGTTTGATAATGTGGGGTCATGAAACTTAGTAATGAGGTAGAGAATATCCTTAAAATCATTACAGATTAATGTGGTGGCATTTCTGTACTTGATGTGACAAAGAAACTCTTTGAAAAATTTCATAACCAGCTCTTTCACTGGGAAAAGCCATATAATGGATTTCATGTTGCTGTTCACTGACATCCCATAGCCATTAATCAAACATGTCAGATTCCTGACTACATAGCCCATTAAAATGACAAAGGTTTTCCTTCAGTTATCACAGATTTACCTCGAACAGATTAGTTTTGCCTGCACATACTCACACAGTCATTTGATTAACTTTCCACTTGTCGCTGTGTTGAGTTGAAGTTTTAGATTCTGAGATATAACTGTGAAGACATGGTTTCACAAGATGACAAAAAAATACTCACAATGGCTGAAGTAAATGAAGAATTGTCAAAACCTGAGCATCGGCCATCATTAGGGAATTCAGTATGCTAATCTTGGGGGGGGGGGGGGGGGGGGCCTGCAAAGGCAAAAGATTACAGGGTTTAATGAAAATGTGATAATCACAGTAAATTAAAATGCATATTTAATGTGTGGCAGATATCAAGAACAGACCATGACAGCCTTTTCTCATTCAAGGAGAACTGTAAACCAGGAGGGCTTTCAGACACAGTCAAAGTCTTTAATACAAAACTTGTTTGAGCCCAGTCACAGGATTTAGATTGGGAGGTGGACGAAAATGTTTTAAATCTTCAGATATGAGATGCTGAGAAGAAAAAAACCATAATGTTCTTTCATCTGTGAAACAATGGATTCCTTCATAATGGCAGATCCCAAATGCAATTTGATACAGACGGAGAAGATACGTCCACTGTTAAAGGAAAAAAAAGGAAATTAACTGCTGCCATTAGAGGAATATTTATAACAATATTTGCTTTTCCTGAAACATCTATTTCGTGTTAAAATAAAAATCCAGAGCAACAACACTATTCTTTTAAGAAGAGCAATAAACTATTTTAACTATCAGATATTAAGTGTTTGGTTTGGTGGCACTGGTGCTAAGCAAACTGACAGCTTTATGCTTTTTCCCTTCTCCACCACTGTGGTCGGATCAAGGCTGCTCTAAAAACACCTCTCACCTGCCAAGAGGTCTGACACAGACCAGGACCTCTCAGCTGTATGCAGTGTGGATTACTGTGGAGGAACTGCCTTATTTAGTGGTGCAGACCTATGCTTGTTTTGTGGTTTGACTTAGCACTTCTTCCTCTGCTATTAAGCAGGACATTGTGCTGAATACACGTGTTTGTTATACTCACATTTCCTCACCAGAAAACATGGCGCTGCACTACAGTGACAGAAATGGGATGTGAGCATGTGCCAGCACTGATTCAACACTGCTGTGGTCTAATCTGCATTTAATATGTAAAAGTTTCCGTTCCTTACACACACATTGCTATGATTTAATACCCAAATACACCCTTTTTAAAATGCACTGTCACAGGCAAACTGACTGCACTATAAAGAAAGGAGCAGTGGACAAGCTGTTGCATATCCATCGCTTAATTCAGTGCTGCTCACTGTGGAGTAAAATAATAGCTCAGTGTAACTGTGATGAATAATTGAAAAACCTTAGGTAATATGAGCTTGTGAAATTAATATTCCTGCTCTATATACTGAAGCACTTTATTAGTTTAAACAAGTAGAAGCTGGAAGGGGGAGGTCTGAATTTCCCTTTGTTTTTTTCCCTGTAGCTTTAGTGATTGAATGTGCTCTAAGGAACATCAGTTTTCTAATTCTCAGCATCCTATTTTGAGACAAGAAGATCAGAAGATTGGCAAATGTTCAGGGTGTCTTCCTGCTGGTCTTCTGTGTTAATCTTTTGATTTTTTTGTTGTATACCTTCTCCCCCTCTCAACCTTTATCATCTGTTACAGCTTCAGTCATTTCTTACATTCCCAGGATGGCTTCTGGGTAAACAGCCTCCAGTAATTATCCCTCATCTTCTAATAACATGAGGGGGGGTTCAACCAAACACAGGCTATTGTCACTGATGACAGATTTTCTCATAGAAACAACATACCAAATGCTGCCTGCTGTGTCTTTGATTATTAGCTTAATTTTAAGATATTTCCTGGGAAGATGCTTGATTGATGAGTGGGAGACCTATGAAAAGACGTTTTTAATCTTAAAGGTTGTGGTTTTCATTACTGTCGCCTGGTTATGTGCACATCTGTCAACCAAAGTATCAGTTTGTAACTCTGAGGGCAAGGAGCAGCAGGGGGTTATAGCCCCTTGCTATCTAAGACCATTTAGTCTTAGATTCAGTGAGGCATGCTCTAATAATGTGTCGAGGAGGAAGTGAGATGAAAAATGTAAAAGAGTCTGTAATTTTTAAAATGGACATGAGGAAGAAAACAGCAAGGATTTAGTTATCCTCAGAAGAGTAGAATTAGGTGGATTTCTCACTCAGGACGTTTACATGACACTTGAAAAAACTGAATTATGGCCTTTATCTGTCAATAAGACAATTAAAGTGCATGTAAATGTGTTAGTCTGACTAATACTGGACGTCTGTAGATCTGTCTGAAATGCCCACATGATGTGATGGAAATCGTTTTTCTACTGCATGTATATGCTTGAACTATGCACATAGCTCGACATACAGTAGCTGTGCATGTGAACACACTGACTGTAGTCTCATTAGCTGTCTTCACTCACTTTGCTATGTAATGTGCTCTCTTGTGTGATTTTACATATTTGACATGTTTCATAAGTTGTGGGATGGACCAGGATGTGTAACTGTCACTTGAGATGGTTTCCCTGAAGGGGACTCGTTCAGCTTCAATGCTCACACTGTTACATTGAATTTGTAATGGTTTATTAACCAATTCAGTATATCAAGACAGAAACAACAACACACACTGACACTTTTACAAAGGTCAATTTAATGTTATAATCCACAACATTTGTGTTGATCTCAGTCATATTTCACAGCATTTCAGATTCATTTGAAAGCAGCGGCTTCTTAACTAATACACAGGAGTTCAGTGCAAGTGACTTAAAATGTCTACAGAGTAGGCCTGGGCAATAGATAGATTATATTTATTAATTGGAATTTGTAGTCGATTTGTGCAAATGAAAGTTGAGTTTCTTTCTTTGTGGTATGCATTGTGCATTGCATTGTGTCACTGTCAGTTTGAAACTAGAGAAAACTTGGAGAAAAGTTACATTTTCACTGTTGTTTACAATGGCAGGCAGGGGCTGCCATCTCTTCTGTTTGGCTTGCTGTTTCTGATTGCTCTCCCAGAAGGAAAATCAAAACAAAATAAAGCAAAAATGTGTTTTGAACAATTTCTTTGCCATCTGCAGATTGATTTTAAGTAGGGGAAAAAATTGATTTAAGTCATGAATCAGATTTGTTGTGAAAAAAATCCTTTCTTTTTCCTTTCTTTTCTTTACTTTGTTTTTTGAGGCCATATCGCTCAGCCCTACGACAGAGGGAGTAATGTTTAAGATTATTTGCTGATCTTAATTTAATCTTGTTGTGATTAATCTCTGAAAGGCAGTAGTAGTGAATGGTTAGTTTCCTCCTCTTGTCTGTTAGTAGCTATGTGTTTCTCTGTCTTTTAAGCAACAATCTTGATGCTGCGTTATATCCAACAAGTACTATTTATTACAAGATTTAGTACAAGATCTGTATGGTGAATGGCTGCACACTTTCCTGTGTAGGAACCTTCTGTTGACAGGCTTGTAGGGATGAAATATATAACAGTTGTGGATTAATACATTAGTCTGCATTGTTTTAGACAACTAGCACAAGACCAAACACTATTGCTCTGATTTTTTTTTTCATTATCATCTAACTGCATTTGCAACAAGTCACAGCTACATTTCATCATAAGCATGTACTTTCACCTGTAAACACTTGCGACGACTGTTGCAATTAAGCTACATGAAGCAGATACATCAGTACTGACCAATGCAGAGCAATGAAAAACCCTCTGGAGGTCTTTCAAAGAGAAACATGATATAGAATTGTAAAGTCACTTAATCGTCAATAACAATTCCTCATCTTAAATTACCAAACTAACTGTCTTTTGTCAACAATAATTGTGTGTCTTTTGTGTAAAGGATAATTCTGGTTATTTTCAACTTGAGTCCTGGTTTGGAATAAGGGCTAAAAGGGAGACAAATATGTAATTAGTTAATGATAACAAGAAAAATGTTCTGCATCATGTTAAGATCACAGAAATGTGACTCAGGTTGAAATGAACTAGATATCCTTTAAAGACACAACAGAGAATATAATCATCACTTGACAAAGTGAGGCACACATTGTACTGTACATTCATACCAAACACATACATTTATAGAGAGAAACACAAAAAGTAACTTCATCACCACATACTGTACAAATATGCTTAAAAAAACAAAACAGGCAACAGCTTTGAGGTACATGACACTGAAATACACAACAACTTTTTAGTCTTCACATTCTTGAGTAAATACTTTCATGAAGTCTTCTAACATTCAGAACTGGTGGAAAGAATAATTAAGACAATTATTGACAACTTGGTTCCAATTTCTGCTTGATTTAGAAAATCTGAGCTTTAGCTGTGTTTATTACATGAGTGAAAATCTTGGAACCTTTTTTGTTAATCAACATGAATGGTAACATGCAACCATGAACTGAAGAACATATTCGGCTTTTAAATGCAAGTAACGACTATGTTCAATACATTGTTTTGAAAAATACCTTGTGGTATCTTTAAATAATGTAAAAAAAAAAAAAAAAAGAAGAAGAGAGAAACAAAATTTTTATTATGCTGAAGTCCCAGCTGTGGTAAAAGCAACTCATAGTGAACATTTTTCAGCCATACTGTTATATGTAATGAATCAGAGGGGCAAGATACTGTCACAGTGTGGTTCCACTTATCCTGCTGTAAGCCCATCATATCACAGGCGAGAGTATTGCTTGGTGCACTTTCAACACCTGATGTGCAGTCGAGCAAGGAGTTAAATTAACCCAGGACAACAGCATGATGAAACATACCAGCGGTACAGTCAGCAGGCAGAACATGGTATTTAGAAGAGCAGTAAGAGAAAGATTAACTGTATTGTCCTGTATGTTATTCCCCTTTAATTCGCCGATGTAAAATTGAAAGTAGAGACTCTGATCCACGGGTCTCTGGTTGTTTAGTTCACTTTCATTCTACTCAGTCTCTCTGCAGCCTGTTTGTTGATGTGTTACAAATGTGTACCGGATTTTGCCTCTGGCTTGTTGCTAGTTAGCAGGAAACATGTTCCTTACTACAGTTACATAACCGAAAGCCAAAATCAATTCCAATATTTTCAGAGCCAAACACAGAGACACGTATAGAGCCACAGAGAGTTCAATGCTTTGCAACCACCCGTCCATGGCTTCAGGGAGAAATAGATGGAGAGTGCATCCTCTGGATCAAATAAAGTTCACTGTTGGTACTTAGAGATGGAAATGAAAATTATGAGTTACATAACAACAATCACCCTGACATGTTTTCAGATTACCTCAGTGGTAAGTGGTTCTTGCCATTCTAGCATTTATTCTAAACAGTATATTTCCAAACACATGTCAATGCATTGATTGAATAATGGGACCTTAATGATCTAAACGAAACACCAGTGGACTGACTGTTTAGTTGAAGAAGACAGAACTCTTACATAATTTAAATGATCAAATATTTAAATTGATGATTAAAGAATTATCCTGACTGGACAGGAGAAAAACTTGTTGAACTCCAAGTGATGCATCTAAAATCATCATGGTAAGTAACCGATGCCCACCTTGTATGTTGTTAAGGCTGCTACTGAATATGGATGGGTTATTATTGGACAACAGACCCCTGCACCCTCATTGTACCTACCAGAACACATCTCACAGTAAATCCCAGTCATCAGCTTCATTTTGTGCTTGGTGCTGGGGTGTTTTGCCTTCTACCTAATCTTAAGTAATCTCTCACAGCGGTAATAATGACACATTTCTCCTCCAAATACTGCAGTGCTATACATTATATTGTATCTCTAAGTCAATATATATTTTCAAAGTGGAGCACTTGTAAAATATAGAGACAAAACGAGATGAAAAGATGCTGGATGACACTTACTGTATACTTGCAGATCTCCTATACTAATGAATGCACAGGAAAAACAGCTATAATTGTAAAAACAGTCACTTTAAACAGAGGCTTTGCACCTGGGCCTGTGCTCAGAGTTCCCATTCAGGATATACATCCATGCTCCAGAATATGTTGAATGAATTTCTACAATCCAAGAAGGAAATATATATATATATATATATAATATTATTTAGTGCTCTCCACATCCAGCTGTTCATAACCCCCCCCCCCAATTTTTTCAGAATTCACTTCAACATTGAAACAGTGCTTCTATGGCTAAATCAGGTAAACACCAGGTGCACTGTCTGTATGTACAGTGTATTATACATGTGTATAAAATTCATGCACATCTGCAAGTGTGTGTAATATGTCGTCTGCATGTGTGTGGAAATGCTCCTCAAGAGAACTCCTCAGGTTGGGCGTTTGGAGGGCCTCCATTTTGGGTTTTAACACTGCTACCATTGCAGCCGGTGATGTCAGTGTGGCGAGACGTGATGTAGCTCCTCTTCCTCGAGGACAGGGAGGGCTTCCTCCCAGAGCCGCCATCTGCACCGCCGTCACCCTCGGCTGGGTCGTATACAACCACCATGGTGGTATCCATTCGTGTTAGTGTATACATGCTGCTCTGGCGCGTTGGGTGCAGCCGCGTGGAGCGTAGTTCCAGCTCGTCGTAGCTGGACACCTTGATGAACGGGCACCAACGGAACGCTCGCTTGAAGCCAGCTCGAAACCTGGTGTCATATAAGAGAAAAGAGGTAAAGTTGGCAAACAAAGGACAGCTAATTGCAAAGTGCAAAGAAAATGAAAAAGTTATTAACAGGGGTTAGTGTTCCTTATTAATATACATATACTGTATTGTGCCAAATATTCACTTTTCTTCATCTGAGAAGAGTTTGTACTGTGTCCCCGAAGCTTTTAAAAAGCTGGTCTGTGATGCATGTCTAAATGTTTGTGAAGTGATAAACAGGAGGTCAATTGGTGTCAAAGTGCAGTATTTATAGTGAAAGTACACAGCTCTAAACCAGCGCTACTTCAGATCTTGGCTTTAACCCAGTTTATTCTCTGATAGCCAAACAGCTTCAGATGGTTGTAAGAACCATTTTTCTGTTTTTTAAGTATCACATCATTTCTACTCCACAGAGCAATGCCTCAGCAGTGTCAGCAGAGCCAAATTTGCAGGACGATGACACTGACTTGCAGATTGTTGTGATAGTTTCAAAACAAACCTTATTTTGCTTAGTCTGTTTTAGACTGAAAAACAGAAGACTGATGTACCAGCAGAATTCTTAGAACAATAGTGATCACATCATGGACATAATTTAACTAAAATTAAGTAAAAATGAAGTGATGACATTTTAATCCAGATGATCAAAGGTCAACTTTATTGTGACTTTCAATCATAATGTAGAAGAAAACAGGCAGCAAGTTGTTATAGTCCATTCACTGGCAATAGAAAACAATCAATACATCTAGGTCCTTACAGTAATACAATTACCGTAAAATTCGGTGTATAAGTCGCACTTTTTTCCCCTTTTTTTTCATCTTAAAAGTTGGGTGCGGGTTATACACCGGTGCGACCTATACACCAGTGATCAGACCGCAGTCAGATAGCGCCTGACAACAGAACGTACCCAAGACGCATTGAGGACGTTTTGTGATCTGATCGGCCAAACCACACAAACACAAATGTAAGTGGTAATGCGTCCTGTATCCGCATACAACTCCGCGGGCGGAATGGTATTTCCCACCAGACTCGTTTGGGTCCGCCATCGTCTCTCAAAGAAAATAATATTGTTAACAGTGTTTCACCATCTCTCACCTCTGTCAGTCAGCCCCGCCTCCTGCTAGGGTCGGTCGCGCGTGCGCACACATGTGCATGGACAGGTCGCGCCGGAACGCTAATAAACGCTAAATACGCTATATGGCGCTAAATGTACATGGGTATGAAATATACATGGAATGAGTTGTGTAACATTTTTATTAGCAAATAGCAATAGAAAACCTTGTTTTCCCACTTTGAGACCCTGAAAAATAGGCTGCGACTTATATACCAGTGCGACTTATATTCCGAATTTTACGGAAATTCCTTTTTTGTCTCCTCTTTCAGTCACAGTGTTTTTGAGAGTATTTGGCAAAAGTGGTTCTCACTTTGTTTTTTAGTTTGTCAACACTACTCTGTTGTTACCCACCTGCTGTTGAGGCAGCAGTAGATAATGGGGTTGTACATGGTGGAGCTCATGGCCAGCCACAGCACTGACAGGTAAACCTGCTGGATGTACTTCCACTTGCTCAAAGGCTTGTTAAGACCCGTCACGATGAAGTAGACATGATACGGAAGCCAACAGAGGGCAAAGGTCACCACTACGATGATCATCATCTTCACCACCTGCAGGGGAGAGAGAGGGAGTGAACGATGATGAGAAACATTTGCAGGCTGTCAGTGTGTTCAGGACTCCTGAAAGCATTCACAGAGGTTTAACGAAAGACGGCCAAGTGTACGCCAGAGAAAATTATACAGTAAAGACAGAACACTCTGAACACCCTCTGTCACTTTGTGAAACTAATGAATATCCACTGGGAAGAATTTCGTGCATGCAATTTGAGTCCATTTACGAATTGGAGCATTTTGGTTGCACCTGGCACTGCAGGCAACAGAGAGATACATTATCATGAGACTGTAATGGAAGGTGGCAAGCAGGATGGCATGGGTCAGTTCCAAAGATGTTACAGCTGGGCCACATCTCACTAAAAACCAGACAGACAAAACATGGGCATTCACTCACGTTGCCAGAAAAGATTTAAGTATCACCACAACACTAGATCTAAACAATCTTTATGTATATATATTTATTGTACCAAAATTCTGGAAACCCCTGCACTCCCTAAACACAGAGGAGGGATCCCAGAAACAATGTTAATACAAAAACAGTTGCCCTTGAACTAATCTGTCATATGGCCAGTTAAACAAACCTTAAACCCCAGGTTTTAGGCAATCTTCCATCTACCATCAGAATATCCAGCTAAAAGGAACCGTCAATAGCTTTCCAAAGTGTAAACAAAGATAGTTTAGGGAATATTTGTATTAAATATTCAATTACAGATCTTATTAGACCATGACTGTAGCCACATTGTGAAAATGTCATTTTTTACCATCAGCTCTCATTGAAAATTCCTTATAAACAAAATAGTGTTAGCTCAGTGAAAGTGGTGATGTTATCATTTAATCAACCATGTTGCCAGCTGATTGTTATTTAAATCATCAATTGTTCTGCTGTATCTATGGTATAGCTATGGTAGGGAAATGTAATGGTTAAAAAATGCAAACAGTAATTGCAGGCTTGTGACGAGGTTTGAATGCTGACCTGCTGCTCCACACCTATTGAGCAGCCTGTGACCCATACGTTTGCATGTTATCTGGTGCCCAGCTATTTGAGTTGGCTTTGAAAATGAATTCTGATGTACGGATTCATCCAATATGAATGATTTTAAACCCCTCAGTTCATTTTCCAGTCTCTGTTGAAAGCAAGCTTAATGAACTGCTGTAGTTTGTCTTTGTGTGGTAACTGGGAACATGAGCTGTAATGCTGCATGACCTCTCAGAGGCAGCTGGAGAGACACGCTACCAGAGACAAAACAGACATCATTGCATCCCCCCTCAAATCTAAACAGATGTCTGGTACCCAGATTTTTTGAGTCGATGCTTCAAAGATGTTAAGGCATAACATGTCATACTGTAAACTGTGCTAGGTAGCTGCTTAACAGTGAGCTGTTCAGTTAGTATTTTGTTTTATGACTGCTGGGATGTTAAATTTAGACTCAGTTCCTGTAATTAAGACCTATTTGCAAGTGATAGAGGAAGAAAAAAACAATTGTTATGTGGTGCAGTGTAAGTGTTTCCATCACAAGTGACTTACTCTTTTACCAAAAAACCCTCATTGTGTCACAGTAACTTTGAGCAGGGTGTTCAGAAGGGAAGGTGAAGGGTTCAGTGTTGTTCTTGATCTAAAGCACACCCTTCTTTAGTTGCAAATATAAGCTGTTCTTTTTCAAGGCTGGAGTAAAACAGCTGGCTTGTAAAGTTCTGGCAAATGTTACTCAGACAGCAGAAAATTGTGTGGATGTTGGGCACAATTTTCAGTAATGCACATTTGGCTTTGGCATTGGATACACAGACAATTTATGTCAGTGGGATTAATTCATATGACATTTTCCAAGTGTTGTTAAAGTTTTTTTTTTTTTTCATTAATCTGCTTTATTAATGCATGTTGCATAAAAGACATCACGATTCTCAATAGGCTAAACAGGCAAGTAACCCGAAGGAGGACACATGTGTGTCACATGCTCTTAATGTAGGTCGTGTTTAATTATCCATATTTGGACCGCCAGAGATGCCAGAGAAGGGGTGGAAAATTTCCGGAAACTTTCCATGGGAATTTACGATGGGGAATTTTGAAAATATTCAAAATTTGGAAGTTTCCATGGGAATTATGGGAAGTTATGGGAATTAACTGGAAATTTTAAGTAACTATCACATGCAAACATAGATACAAACATTTTGCTTTGTCATAAGCAGACATCCATGCAAAATACAAATGACACAGATTTGCAAGGAGGATGTTTAAACTTGTCCTGAACAACCAAAACTTTAATTAAACAGAAAAAACATGACATGGACATGAGTAAAATATTATTCATCTGAACCAATCAAAAAGTAAAATGTCCCCCCCCTAGACTTCCCTGAGTCGATTCAGTGAATTGTCGACTATTAGGAGTCACCCTTATCTAAAATACTGTATTACTAATATTTTATTTGGTCACTAAAGGTAGCTAAATAACAGACACCTTGTTAAGAGAATCTGTGTAGTCCTGATGTCAGCCAAGCAAGACCATGCGCCTTTTCCAAGGAAATTCAGTCCACAGGGTCTAGGATATTAGGTGGGACAAGAAGACACAATCCATAGTCTCTTCCTGGCACAGCTATATAAACTATATTGAAAGTATATCCTGTGAAGCATAGGAGTTTTAGCTGAGCTCATGCAGTGGTTTATATAAACATTACCCCCTTCAGGGCTGGGAGCATGTCCAAATAAACACTGAGAAAATCTGAACCCCCTGCTGTTCATTTTTTCACCATGGGGGATAATAGGAATGTCAAAGCACATGTTTTAAGTAATGTCTCCATACTGTTTAATATTGTTGATATTGTGATAATTGTTCTATTGCACTATACATGTGGAGACACATAACAAAAAATGATCAGTGCATTTATTTCTATTGACTGGAAAAATCATGCAATTAAAATGTTTGTATTTTCGTATATTCTACAGTGTGACAGACCGCTAAAGTTTCTATACGCAGCTGCTGTTATGTCAAATCTCTGCAGCATGAGAATGAGAGTAAATGAAGGTCTGATTCATGCACACATGAAGAGCCTAACAACAAAGAAAAAAACAGCTATAGAAGAAGTGAAGGCCTCATGTTCTCACTGTCAAAACCTGCTGACTTGAATGTATAAAACATGGCAGACTTTAGGACCCATCGCCTGAAATGTAAAGCCATAACATTTGCCTACAACTAACATTAACATTGGTCCAAATCTAGAGGTTAAAGAGGTGAAAGGAAATAATAAGTGTGTTTTCAGTGCTTTACTTCAGATTGGATGATACAGTTAGTATGATAAAAGTACCTAAGCTGTCAATGAAAAACAACAAACAAGAAAAAATATAGAGACTGATGGCAACCCAAAACTGGTGCAGTCTTACCTCTAACCCATTATTCAGCTTAAATAGATGGGTTGGGCAAAATGACTGAGTAAAATCAAACAGTGGAACAGTAATAAGCTGCAAACAGAAGCCATTAGTCACAGTGATTAGAACAGGTTAATTAATTGTTCATGATCAGTGTTGTTCATAAAATAAATCAGTTTGCTTTTTATATAGATCTTAAATGATTCTTTTTTCTTTTTTGCCTAGGACTCCACAAAAGTGAATAACAATACTTGAGTGAACATGAGCAAGAACTAATAGATTATGGAGATAATATGTGATTTTAAAATGTCGTCTAATGATCAGGATGTTGTTCCTTAGATGTTGAGGTTTTGTGGGCGGTTAGCAGTGGAAATGGTGGCGAGATTAGAAGCCTGATCCCCTTAATCTTTTTTAATCAATTGATTAAAAACTTGTAACATTTTGAGTGGGTAGCTTTTAGAAACTGGATAAAAGACGCACTGATCACTGAACTAATGGTCTGACTTACCATTAAAACCAAGCAGATACAAGAGGCAAAATGTGAATGCTCTGCTTATTTACAATGATAAAGAGAGCTGAGCACTAAAGACTAAAGCACCTAAAGAACACTAAAGATCCACTGCAGTGCATGACACAGGCACTTTTACTAGGAACACGCCCCCATACGACGCAAATCCTGCTGTTAAATTGCATCACTCTTTTCCAGGAAAACTTTGTCTTGATTGTTAAACAGCTCTTTTTCAGATGCTAAACTTTCAATATTCCGCTACAACACACTGTTTTGTGAAGTAATCATCAGTCATGTTTTTCAAAATTGCTCAGGTCATCTGGTGCTGGCCTTTTAAAAATATCAAGAGTCAACTCCAAACCTGGAGGAGCAGCTTTTTGTTCTCACGCTCCTGTGAGCTGGAACTGCCTGCCAGAAGATTTGAAATGTGCTCCTTCAATTTCTTTTCTCCAAAAACAACATAAAACCTTTTTATTGAAGATGACAGATGCCTTTTGACCAGAATTCCCTTTTTTTGGTTGCTTTCCACATGCATTATTTATTTTATATGCATTTGTATCTTATGGCATTCTTAAAGACTGCACCACCTGAATGAATAAAACACTATATTCTGATTACCTGCTACACACACACACACACACACACACACACACACAGTAGCATTCATGTTCTGTATTGCTAGTTTAATAAAATGAAATGGAAGAAAATTTAAGTCTTGGGAAAAATTCAACTGAAGGTCATCTTCTGAGGTCAAATCATGATCACTGCCTGTCTGTTAACAAAGCTACAATGAGAAATGGCTCGTCTTTTCAGCAAGGAAAGCCCTGAAGAAACCAGGGACACATGGATGTTTCTACTTGAATTTTTCTCATCTCTAGACTGCTACAAACTCACCTTTATTGAGCCTTATAAAATCATAACTCAGCTGGCCTTTGGGATCTAGAAGTAGTTTTTTTCAAACATATATCTTTAAGTGTTGTTTAGCAGAGAATGCAAACTTAAATGTTAGGTCAGTCATTTTGCTTAGTACATACCTGAAATGTTTTTGAGTGAGCAGGGACTCATTTATCATTTATCCATGTATTGACATTTGTCATGTAGCTCCTCCTTTTGGGGCAACATCCTGTGTGAGCAGGGATGAAAGCCATTGTGATGGACACGACTGCAATGACAGTTTCACATGCTGCTTTATGAACTTGTTCAAATATCTGATTATTTCACACCTGTGGAAAAAAACAGACCAGTCAGTGGGCAGGGACCCTTAATAAAGTGACTGAAATCACTGTCCTCATATTTACTTCAGTCTCTGTGCTGGTGCCACTTTGGGAAAATTGCTGATATTACTGAACGATGGGTAGAATAGAAAACGAGAGGAAAGTCTTTTCTGTTTGAAGTTTGATTGACACATCAGGTACACTTACTTATACTGAAGACATGGAAAATATTATTTCATTTGAAACATCTGCCTAATTATAATTAGAAAGAACATAAATCACCAATAATAATGACAATTTCACACTGTGGTATTCTGTATCCTGCCTCCCTCATGGAAATACTGTCATTATCTAAGTCTATTATTATTGTCTCACATTCCTTGTCTGTGTTTCTGATGTGGATGCATTTCTTTGGAAGACAAGGAAGTGAACAGAGGCCCAGCTATTGAGAGATCCATATGAATACACATCAAGGGTCTCCAACATCCAGCAATGGTCTACTGGTGAACAGAATAGCAACCAGAAGGGATCTACAAAAACAACAGCAAAAAAGCTCTTTTTGAGCCTTATTTATATTCTACTTTCCAAACATAACTTGATGGCTGCTGTATGTGTCTAGCTGATTAGAAAATATGAGAAGGGAAAAATGAGGCAACTTTCTTGTTTGCTAGATAATAGGCTCGTACTCATTACAAAGCCACAATCTATTGATTTGTAATAGTAATAGTATGTTTTATAAATAGTTTGTCTATCGGAGATTATACACACTCTTGGCAATTGGTGAGGAAAACACAATGAGCTAAATGAAAACAGAATAAAAGTCAATAAATCAGCCTTCATTTAGACCAAATATTATAATACGTGGCAGAATAGAAGAAGTTAAATTGAAATATAAGTACACAGTTGAAAATAGATTTTTGTGTGTCTGCATCTGTGTGCACTTTCAGACGATCTCGGGTGGTTTTCTTATTAGGTTGGACTTGAAAATGCAGAGTAAATGGGCTCAGACAGCAGAGAGAATATGAGATGAGCAAATATAGGAAATTTACATACAGCAGAGCAGACCTCAAAGGGATGATGCCTTATCTCTTTGTACCACTTTGATGTGTCATGATTGCTATTCTACAAAGGCCAGAAAGGACAAAATCACACATGTAGAAGAAAAATGTCGTATAACAAGAATTGTAATGGTAATTGTATCGTAACCAACAGTCGCATGGAGCAGGATTACTGGTGCTCAGATACAAGCTGTAAGAGGAAATGTAATATAACCACGAAAGTTATGAGGTCTCTGCAGAGACTTGTGATCGTTTTACACATTACTGTTAGATCCCAGAGTCCTGTGGAAAAATAATGTGGGAGATTTTGAAGAAAAAGAATGGAAATCTCACTGTTGGCAGCTAACCAGCCACCAAGATAATCCCACACTGACCCTAACCTACACAAAATAATCCTTCAATCTGGAGATCTCCAATATTTTAAATTTCAAACCACACATGATGAATTCTGGGCTGGTCATGATCTGATCATAGTATTGTGAAATGATATATGAAAAAAAAAATCTACAGATATAAATCAGATTCTTGAGAGAATATCGAAAATTTCCAGATTTTGGGGGTTTGGTGCAGTGAGTTACAGGAATACTTCATGTTGAGAAATATTCTTATTCACCTCAAGGCTGAGAGTTGGACAAGATGTCAGTTTCTTTTTTTAACTATTTATTTGACTGAATATACAGCTGAACTGCAGGGAGAAGTTTATATTGTTGCTTCCCACTCACTGCTGTCTTATTGTTGCACACATTCAGGCCATTGCACACAAGATGACTGGCTAAAAAACAAACTAATTCAAACAAGTCATTTGTTAGTATGTGAACTTGTGAGGTGCCACTAGACTGATTTAGTTTCTTTTTGCTGGAGCAAGGTTTCCACTGTCATGCTAATCACAGCTAACAAGCTGCTGGTGTACTTCTTATCTACTTTATCAGAGTCCCAGTGCAAGAAAAAATAAGCAGATTGTCTATAATTTAAAACCGATCAAGCTAACATTATTTTGAGATAAGAGAGACCAGAATAAATAGACTAACCATTATCTTTGAATAACAAATGATAAGTCTACCCATGTGTTTTGCTCATTTGTGCCCGTGAGATAGTCACAGTTACTGACAACAACAAACATCTGGCACGTTGCATTGCTTCACAGTAAAATTCAAAATTGCCGTGCAAAGGGAAAATGAACCTCTTAACAGCTGAAAGCTTTTCCTTGTTGAAAATCTATTACATGCTACAAGATGAGAATGTTTGTTAGTGAGTGAGTCTATCATTTTTCTTTTTACAAGACAGTCTTTTTTATGGCCCTGGCTGTTTTCCTGGAAAAGCAGATGAGAGATGCCTTGGGTCAAATCTCTGGGAAATGATAGGATAAATCCATCAATGTACACAGCTCTTTCTTGTTCAAGGATACCTGTGCCTTTAACTGGGAGAGACAATTGCATGCTGAGCCTTGCATTGACTATCAGCTTGAGTAGAACCTCAAGTGCATTCAGTTGTACTTCTTGAATACAGACCAGTGTCAAATTACACCAAACTGGCCCACAGAAACATGTCTTTGCAATCTAAATGCTACTTTGTAAAAATCAGGCAATCATGGAAAAGGGGAATGAAAAAGGAGAAGGGTTTTAGGGATTTACTCACACATGTGGACCGGCCTGTAAACAGTCATTCTCTGTATGGACTGATCACAAGAACCTAGAATAAATCGGAGCTGCCAAGTGGTGGGCATTGTTTCCAGTCATTTCAGCGACACCTCTTATCACTCTGACTCTAGAATCATCGAACTGGATACCCTCTGGTTTTCAGCTGTTGCCTTCAACACATATTTTCATTTGCATATTAGTATTATATAAACCATAGTTGTTTAGTGAACCATCTTTATTACTTTGCTATTATGGTCACAAATATTGTTTATGTTGTTATTACAGTTCTCTCAGTTATTTTGACTGATTATGGGTTGAAGGCTGAAGGCTGATGGAGCCATACTACTGTACTGTCGTACGGCATGACAGGAGATCACCATACTACAACTAGTGTGATACGGACAGACAGTACACGCACAAAGACCAAAAAAAAAGGCACAAAAAATCAGCCAAAATAAGTTAAAATCTAGTGGTTTTAGTGGTTTTGGTACTTAGTGCGAGGCTTTTAAGTGTGAAAGTAGCACCTCTGTGTGTAGTACACTAATGGCTCATGCAGGCCTACAGTTGGACTTTATGGACCATTAGCAGTATGTCAGTATTTGAGCTTACAGCACCAGTGGCAGCCATCAAAAGGTTTTAAATGTTTCTGAATGTTAGTGTTAATAATGTTGCTAAAGGAACATAATTACAAAGCCTAATGAGCGGTGTAAAAACAATGAAAAAAAAAAACTACTTAAAAGAAGCTCAATACAAACTCACTGTACCTTGCTATCAAGATCTGCACTTAACACAGTATTTCACATCTAAAGTGAGCAGTGGGAAACAAATGGAAGCAGATGCAGATGCTGTTTTACTTTTGGAGGAAAAGCCATGAAACACACGCTAATGAGGTTTTTAATGCACAAAATGGATACTGAGTTAAATTGCAACCGACCAAAACAATCTTGGGCTTGCTCCTGCGCTTGATTTATGTTCCTTCATTAATCCAGTAAATGACTCCCCATTAGTTAGCAGTCCCACTAACAACTGGAAATGTGATACGATAAAGACAACCCTTTGCAAGCGGCATCACAGAGTGACATAACAGAAGAGAAGGTGATTTTGATGAAACAAAACTGAAGAGCACAAGTAGAGAAGTAAGAGAGAACAAATCCAGAGTGGGACTGGAGTGAGCCTTTGAATCCCTTATACACAACTAATTTGCAAGAGAAAATGTGTTATGAAATAATGTAATACCACTGAGATTACCTTTTTATCCACATAATACAGATAAAGATAATCAAATCTTTCCTTAGACTTAAACAATATCAAAACCTACTCCAATTTCTTATGTTCATGTGTTTAGATTTTTTGAAGTAAGCTGTTACTGTCCACTACTGACCACCTCTGCACGGCTTCTGAGTGTGGCAGCTGTAGAGTTTCCCCAAAAACACTGAGGGAATGCACATTTACTTGATGCAAAAGGAGACCATCTGTTGCTCGGTGAATAAAGCTACTCTTTTAACCTTTAACCCAGTTTAATAAAAGACAGAAGAATCCCAGGAGTTGGGGTATTTCAGCAAGCACCATTGACAGATTGTGAAAAAGACATAGATTCAATTTTTGTCTTGAGCAATGACTGACAAGAAGAAAATGTCTAGGAGATATGTGGCCATAACCATGGTACTTAAAGCTGGCTTTCAAAGGAAAGCAGCCGACTTGTATTACATGTGGCTTTTGGGGATCAATAAAGTATTTTCTATTGTATTCTATTTTGGATGACCCTTCAAAATGACCTCTATTGTGGTTATAGTGATGAGACAAGTCTGAGCTCTTGTCTGGTCACACCTACATGTCTCTCTCAGGGGGAGTTATTGACACCTGCCCCGCTGGGATTAGAACAACCACATTATCCCACTGTGGCTTACCACTGTTGTACTTCACTTCAAAAAATCTGATTTTGTACATGTAATCCAACCCAATCCTTACATCCACACAGACAGACACCCACATCCTGCACCAGATGATTGGTGGTGCTTTCAACACAAGTCAAACACAGGACATCTTAACCCCTTAAAATCCCTGCAATTTTTTACCTGAAATTGCAGGAATGCCTAATACCTAGGAAAGGCATACCCAAAGTAAAGAAGAAGCTTGAACCGTTAGGAGGATATGCATCATTTTGGCCTCTTTTGAAAGATAGAACTCTAAATTTTTCACCCCAACTTTCAGAATGTCTCTAAGTGCTACTTGCACTGAGAAATAGGAGTTTGATTACACTGAAAAAGAAGGATTTGATGTCCACCTGAATTTTTTTCAATAATACTTTCCTTCAAAATCGCTGTAGCTTGGGGCTAGGGATGATAAAACAAAATAGAAAAACAGCTTGAAGTCTTACCTAGTCCCATTCCAAATCTGGCAATGATACTACAAATAATGAATATTTAAAAATTGTTTGTCTAAGGCTAGTACCAAGAGGCTGCTATTCTTGAACACTATAACTCACAGTCTTGGTCTTGGGCTCTAATGAAAGGTTACACTTGAGAATATCCTCTCACATCCAGATCCTCCCTCAGCATTACAGACAAAATGTAACTAAATCATAATCATGTTTTTTCTATATAAAAAGAAGCATTGTAGATACAATAAAAAAAAGTAAGACAACTGGTTTGGTAAAAAATGCAATTTTATATGAACCACGCCACACAGATCACACTATTAACAAAAGTTACAGTTACATTTACAAGTTATTGGCAACATGCCACTCATGGTAGCAGTCTCGAGCTGGCACAAAGCACAGGGGCACATCCCATGTGGCACACTTATCCTGTCTTAGCGTGGCAGTGCCTGCACTGCACTGTGTCCTGAAATGTGATGTCTGTGATGTGCATGTGGGGCATGAGAAGGTCCAGGTCGTGCTGTGGTGGTAGATGGCTGGCTCTCCCCCGTCCCCTTCCTCTTCTTTGACCTCTACCTCTTGTTCTTCTTTTACCTGAGGTGCCTCTCAGATTCGCTGGGGTTTCGGGCACCTCTTCTGAACTTGTGCTCTCCTTCTCCACTGCTTGCTCTCTGAGGAGGTATTACCTGGGACCCAGTCCTTGTCAGAGCCTTCCTCAGATGACCTATTATGTAAGATAAAAAAAAGAGGTGTAATTTACAAAACTAGGAAACGTTCTTCTCATTATAGCATATTTTACTCAGGGAGATACACCCAGCCCTACACAGAATATGACGATAAAAACTGCAGTCACTCAAACACACGTCCCCCTATGCAGACATGTCCAGACTATTCCTCCAAGGGCCGTGTGGCTGCAGGTTTTTGTTCCAAGTAAGAGCACTCAACTGGACAAATCACCTGTCCAAAGACTGAGATCAATTGCTGAAATGATTCAGGTCTGGTGTGCTGCTTGGTACAAAAACCTGTAGCCACACTGGCCCTTTTTGGAATAGTTGGACATGCCTGCCCTCCCCCTACAGCTCAGATGAGTTAACAGTCAAAGGCTGAGTGAGGAGCACATGCATGTACAAAAGGGTACACATATAATTTGAAAACTACAGTGTATTTACATTGAACTGTAACAGAATAACATAAATCCCATTGTAACTGATTAGATAGTGAAACAGTAAAAATAAAAAAATAAACAACGTTGCACACAGCCCCCCCATAGTTAATGAGTTATGATTCAAACTACAAAGACAGTAGAAAAACTTACTTATCTAGAGCAATGTCCGCTCCCTCTTCGAAGCCTCAGAGTCACCAGAGGAAACATCACTGTCCTCCTCTGACACCACACTTGGTCTTCGTCGCTTTTTCCAACACAAACATCGCTCCAATGCTTCGCCAGCTGTGCATTTAGTCTTGGAAAGTCGTTTTTGCCATGCTTTCTACCGTGTGAAAGTTCACTGCAGTCCGCCTGTGTCTGTGAAAACTATTTACACATGGCGCTAGTTGTTTTGAAAAGTAAACCCACCCTGCAACTGGAATATCATTTTTTTTACATCATTTTAATGGCTATTTAATGTGCCAGGCAGTCACCAGTAAACCGTACTGATACTGGCTCAAGTTTCGTAACGAAGAAATGGTACTTTTTACACTACGGTCACTCACTGGCTATTGTGACACTGCAGACAGGGTAAAGAGTCTGTTGAATTCTATTGAATTAAACGAAGCATCAATCAAACAGTTAGAGTTCAGAGCTGTTTTGGTATCGCCGTGTGGCTAATATACCCAAGTTAACTGAGGTTACAATCCATAATATGTGGTAAATATGTGCATCCGAAGGAAACTATGAAAGTGTGGGGCAGCGAACATTGTATCCTCATGGATGTCAGGCTTTGTGTGGACTAACTATTTTTGTGGATTACATTTACTGGACCCTGCTGATGTAACAGAACCATTTTTGTTGGAGTTTGTTCCGTTCTTGGAATACTGTGAGGCATTATAGTTGAGTTGCATATTTTTTGTGTTTGCGAATAGTCTGACATTACTGTTTACTGAGCCTACAGTTATGACTGTATCCTAAAATGGCGCATGTCCTTTGAATCCCAAGAGCTTTCCAATGGTGCCTGACATTTCAAATGCACAGCCCTTGGTAAGAATTTAAAAGACCACTTGTGGCGCAGTGATTGCGGAGGAATGGGTTTAGTCAGTAAAATGGACTGGTGAATCTTCCTGTCAATGAGATGAAAGATTGAGCTTTTACTGGTTCCTGTCCACTCACAGATCCTTGATAGCTGCATAGGGTGTGTCATTAAGGTGAAACACAAGAACACACATGAGAAATAATAACGGTCTTCAGAGATTGTTTTGTGCACAATCATCACTTCCTGCTTCATCACTTCAGTTCATTTATGTCATTTCAGTGATCTAAAATAAATGAGTGTCACTCTCTTTAGTGGCTGTTAACAGCTGTTTTAAAGAAAAACACCACAGCTGATTCTAACAGGCTTACTAAGATACTTAGAGAGGATAATGCCTCTATATGAACACTGACCTCAAATACTTAAAGCACCTAAATAATCTGCTGCCAAACAAATGAAATAGAGATGTTTTTTTTCAGTCAAATATTGATGAACGAACATTTTTGGCACTTATGTTCCCCTGTAAAACAAGATTTGTTGCTTGTTATTGAAACATCGACTGATAAGATTAATCACTGAATTAATGATTAGATTACAGTGTTTTTTCTTTAGTCATACAATAAAAACACAACAGTGTTTGAAGCAGCTTGTTCTGCACTCGACAGTTTTGCTCTCGGCTGTTTGCTCCTTTCTGCGACCTGTTCTGACCGGAGCCTGTGAGCACTAAACCCTCAACCTGCATGACATTCATCCCCAAGAAAAAGACACTGCGCCATGTGAGCGGTGATAAGGACATGAAAGACAATGCAAACAGCTTTTGAAGGCAGCGCTACAATAAACAGTCTGTCTGGAGGGCTATCCTGAAATCAACTGGGAACCTGAGCACTCCTGTGGAGATCAAATATTTCTGTTCACTTATTGATCTGTGCAGCTGCTGGGGAGAAGGATACTCCACCACAGACCATTTTATGTCATGAGGACTCAGAAATAATGACCACTGCAGCGAAACCAATACAAGTTTTGAGGAAAACGTGAGAGCATACAGAGAGGGAGGCCAAAATGTTGGATCCTGCCCTCAGGCAACAGCTCTGTAGGTGAAGAAGAACTTAGGAGTCTCATGAGCAGCCATGAGGAGGCAGACTAAGCAGACAGATGTCAAACCTTGGCAAAATAACAATTTCCGGAAAAGATATGGAGAGCAATTGACATTGATGTCAGTGCTAGGAGCTACACCTATGTCTGCTCCGATATCAATTTTCAACAGTGTTATATCACTGTCTTTTCTGGGTTTGACCGTTCACTGGTTTTATGCAGTACTATGCAGGAGGTTTCTGTTGTATTACCCTGTGAGCAGCAGATGGGAACACACACATTGACTTTCAAACTGAGGTTGTTACAAAGTGTGTTTACCAGTAACACATCCTTCCTGTTCACTAACAACCAGACCTCTGACATAAATCACTGGCAGAAGCTGCAGCAGTTCGTAATAGAAGCTGCATCACAGCATCTAGCCACAAAGTCCTTTGTTTAAAATCCAGTGCCTGTCTCTTGTTTAAATAACTTCAGTGCATTCATTTGAGTGTGTATATGCAGTGGGAACGTCCAGACCTTCCAGGCTGTGTTTATTAAGCTTATGATAATTTTTGTTTTGTTACATATTTAATCGTCCATTGATTTCTCTTAGCTGCAGGCATTTGGTTATTTCTTCCCATTATGGTGAAGTAATGGTCCTTAAATGGTTTTCAGGCTTACACTGTGGGTTTTATATGCTTTTGGCACCACATGGGGGGAAATCAATGTGGTGCTGATATTCAGTCATCTCACTGTTTGCCAAACAAGGCTAGATGCACATCAGGAGGTACTTCTTTATAGACCTATATACACTGTTGGATTCCAGACTGGGGAGTGGTCAACTTTTAGTACATTTATTGTGTCTTTATACAGCATCACATCAAGTTTTCATTTGCTTCTGTCGTAATTACCATGGCCACTAGAGGTAGCCTGACAACAAAACCTAATAAGGTGTATAAACAGGTGATCTGAAGTGGCCATTGTTTAGATGTGGACAGTCTCATACATTACCAACTATGGAAGAAGATCTGCACTCCTAATCATGTGCACACATGCAGTGATTGAGAGTGCACAAAAATATAATTGACTAGTTAGCAAGCAGGAAGTTTAATGATTCCTGATAAAAATTGATGAATTGGTAACTAGAGTATAGATGTTGTGTTACTGAAAAAAGAGACCAAATGTACATTTCCAGTATGACAGTTCCAGAGGTACTACCCCCGCAATCTAGTTTTAGTAATTAGTAGGTAATTAACAATTATACCATTAAATGAACACAATGGGAAAATGATGGATGGCATCAGTGAAGGTGTACATACATTTACTGTAGGATGAGTAATAAACAGATGGTAAGTGTAATATATCATCTACTGCAGTTAAATGAACCTGCCTGTGTCAAGTACCTGTATATCTTTATTTAGTGATGCTGCATATAAGCTCCTAACTCAGGAGACGTTGAGGCTGTGTCTACCAGAGTGTGGGCAAACCCATTATGCCCCAAGACACTGCTGGTTTTCAGAGCCTGAGCCTGTCTGTCTGCATAGACAAGCAGCTGACTGAGGACAAGTGACAACCACAAAGGTTGTACTGTGTGGAAGAAAGGTTTTCTTCCCTGCAGTGTTCTCACTGAGGTGCGTCTATCCTCCACACACACACACACACACACACACACACACTTGAGAAAAAAGTCATTAGTCTTGCTCACTCCAATGTGCCGTTGCTGCTCTTTTCACTTTTCCTCACTGTTATCAGTTGCCGAAATAGAAAATTATAACCTACAACTCATTAAGTGTTGAGCTGAGTAGACATGATTTCGTTTTTAATTTCACCAGCAAGAATTAAATATAATATTATAATTTCTCTATATTTGCACTGCTGCTACTGTCCATGCCAACATGAGACATAATTTCCAAAACATTAATATTAGTTCCAGAGATTAAACACAAGTACAAGTTCACAGGGAGTTATGTGGGTTGATACATTCAACAGATACATGAATATGAAGAGACCACAGAGCAGATCAGGGAACAATTAATTAAATTTGGTGGTGGTCTGGGATTCCCTGAGTCGACAGTAAATGCTTGTAGCCACAGTGATGGAATAATCAGAGACGCCGGCTTAAATCAAATTCTTACAGGGCTACTATATATACAGCTGCAGAATGCTGCTGGAATCATTTTAAGTAGAGTAGGTATCAAATTGACATACTGTCTCTAACAGTCCCTCTTTTATTTGGGGTAAGACTATGAAACAGAAATTATCTGTAGCCACCGGCTGCTCAGCAGCAGAAAATTGCAGGTTATTCCTGGTTCTCTGATTTCTAGCGTTTAAACATTGATGTTCACAGTTACTAATTGGACCACCACAGGTTATATCTGCATCCTTGAATGAATGGAGCACTACTTCCCCCTCAAGCATGCCTTACCTTCCTTTTAGCCCGAAGCTGCCCATGATAATTATCAGATGAGTCTCCTGGGATCTCCCCTCCCCACAGCGTCACACCTATGATGGTGTAAGTGATGCCCATCACCACTAAAGGCAGTAGGTAGACCAGCACTGTCACTATGATATGATACCTGGGGAATGAAGGAAAGGAAAACCATGAGAACCCTTCACATTTATAAAATATTCACTCATCATCTGCTGTGTGTTTTATGTTCTGCTATTACACGTCACGGCTTGTGTGTTCCTCATACCTGTGATTTTAAATAAATGTGAGTTTGATTAGAATTTCAAATGATTATATATAATTGGCATTTTTACTGGGGTGAGGCCAGCTGCATCACACATCACAGCACAGTGTAGTCATAAATTAGAAAAATACTGATCCACATCCATCTGTGCTACAATAATTTTCCATTACAAGACACTCATATCCTCATTTGTTGCAGGCAACAATGACTGAACAGCACAGTGCTGAGTGTGTATGTCGGTGTTGATGTAAAAGAAAAAGGTTGTAGTCTGTCCCATGCAACATGCTCCCAAGAGGACATTTCTTTGTTTCTTCAAACATTTGTGTCTGCCATTTTACTATATAGATAATGGTAGGATAAACAGTTATTGGCTCAATGGTTTTTGAGTACAACCTTGTGATTAACCTTTATGAAGAAACCAGTTATAGCAAGCTACACTTGAACTCAGGCGAGCTGTACGGGTTAACTCAAGTGAAAAAGACCTGAGCTGCAGAGGCTGGCGTCAAAGAAAATTCAACTTTTCTCACATGAAGGGGTCGTCAGCCATGCGGGGCCAGGCCACATAGCAGACGGTCCTGCGAGGCAGAGCTTTAGTGGTGGAGAAGTAGCAGAGAGGGAAGGCCAGAACCACAGCCAGACTCCAGATGCAGACGATAACTCCTGTGGTGGCTTTGGCTGAGAGACGAGGCTTCAGAGGGTGGATGATGGCCATGTACCTACAGGGCAGAAGGAAACTTGTTAAAAACACACACTTGTTTACAGCGTCAACAACTTACCAGTTGTCCACATTTCATCTTTCTTAGTGCAAGTACCTCAGTCTTAATCAAAAAATCTATAAATATTTGTTTTTGTGTATTTCATGTACACAAAAAAATGTCAGGAAGGTAGGTACAACTGTGCAATTGATGTGCTTATCTACTGCTAGACTCACCTTGTCACCCATTGGATTCATTTTTGCTACCTCTGCACTATGTGATTAGATTTAAATGGAAATTCTCTGACCTAAAAATCAACATATAATTCAAACTTTTTTTCTTTCTTTTTTTTTTTGCCCATAAAAGTCCCATTACTCTCCGGTGTTTGACTCTCAGAGAAACTGACAGATGATTTGTTCCAAAAAGCTGTGATGGGATTTAGTTTGAATGACACAGTGAAACAGCAGGAGATTACCAGCTGAACATGAACCCAACTCAGGATGCTATGTGATTTTCAGTAGCTGATAGGGTGGGCTTAGAGACACTAATTCAATCTTCATACGATAGTAAAGAATGGGCCGTGTCCTGTCACCTCAGTGACTGCAACTCTCCGAGGGACAACTAAGATGCCCCGTCTTTTCACCAGTAATTGCTTGGCATTTATTCTGAGAGTCTCACTTGCCCTGTGTGTAGAGCAGCATGAGAATAGCTTGTTAGATGTCCAATCAAGTATGTGCCAGAGCAGCATGAGTTATTTGGGATCTAACAACACACACTGATCTAATAGACTTGTAACCACTGAACAATCACCACAGTGCAACACCAGTAACACTTGAATGAGCTAAACAGGATATCACACACGCACACACACACACACACATACTCTTTCTTTTGGTATCAAAGCACACTCACAGAGGCATTGGCTGGGCATGGACACAGAGACATTACAGCAGCAGAATAATAAATTACTTCTTTTTTTTCTTTGTCAACCTGGGAGTCAGTCATGAAGAGAAAAGCCTTTGGACAACATGCTATGTGGAGACCGTTTCACCATGGTGTGACATTACTGACTGAACACTCTTTATCATTACCTGCTGTTGATTTAGCAAAGATTACTTTGGATGAGACTTCCTGTGCAAGCTGCTAAACATAATACACACGGTTAAATGTCAAGTGTTGGCTTCAGTTTCCTCAGGTGAGAGGAGTATGTTTAATGTGCAGCCACACTCACTTAGGAGAGAAATACTTACACTTACCAGCAGTGGCATCCTGCCATGTACATTTTTTTTTTCCATTTGCAAAAAGATGGATTATATCCACCTTTGAGATTCCTGCTGTAACCAGAATATAATAAAAGTGAATTGATATTTGTTTGTGGTGCTGACTGCTTTGTAACTTTAGTGATTAAAAGTTCAACAACAACAACCTCTCCTCCCAGGGACAATATCATCATTACCCTGGGCAATCCACAGACCACAGATCTGTCAGCACCTTCCAAATAGACTTTTCTTCTCCTGAAAGTAGCTGCAAAGAAAACCGTTCACAGCAAAGTCTGCAGATTGCTCTCACCCAAAGCGATGATGAAGAAGTTTTTTGTGAGACTTAACGCTGCTGCTGATCTCTACAAAGTTACGGTTTTTGCTGATGTTGGGCAACAAACGAAATCCCATTACCCTCTGTTTTTACCAAGGTGGATGAAGTTTCAAATAGATTTATAATCTCAGAAGTGGGTATCCCACGGCCTTGACAAATTCAAATGAAACTACCTGCATGTGTTAAGTTGCACGGATCCTTCAAAGAACACAGCACTCACTAATCAGTGACTTTTGTTTCCTGCAGCTTTCTGCACAGGACATCAAACTAAGCGAGTAAACATCACCACTGCTGGTGACTGATCTAGTAGGAAGCATGAGAGGGATTCAAATAGAAAAACTCACTGTGACAATGTAATGAGGACATGTGAACATATAGAGGAATGGTGCCAAAACATATAATGTGGCATACTGTACGTGCATACAAAGTGTCCACAAAAGATTTTAAACATATTCATTCTGAATTTATTCCATGCACAGTGCATAATGTGAATATTTTTGATTGGCTGTTGTTGTAATGAGTGACTCCAGTGCAGAGAACCTGTCAGCATGCAGCACTGTCCTCATTATCACATGTGGTATGTCTGCATGCAGCAAAAATACACGTAGGTCGTGTAACACACCACTGCTGCAAATACACACACTGAGATATTATTATACAAACAGATAGCTTGGTGAAGTAGCACAGAGTTGTATGCGGTCATGACACTGATGATGTGACTGCATTGTCCACATTCACAGCCTCGATGCGAAAACATAAAGGTGTGAGAAATCAAAACCATCACCAGCAGTGTCGTCATAAAAAGCTTTAAGGCTTCGCCAGTTACCGTTCACGCGGCGACCTGAGTTCATTTTCCTGCAGTGCCCAAGGAAACACACTTGGCAGTGCAGAGAGTCAGCAGGAAGGGCAAATTCACAGATGATCGTGAACTGTGGCCTCATGCCATTTCAAGACATCAGAGTGGAGACAGCACCATACTGGGGTTAGGGAAAGCATGACCGGAGGTTACATCTACATTATGTAGGTCATGGCGATGTTCTCTTTCTCAGTACACAGCTGACAGAATCGAATGGACACTGCAAACCAAAAATACAAACGCATGGAAGTTCCTGTAGAGGAGCCAAAATGAGCAAGGCCTGAGGAAATGCAAGGAAATGCAGTTGTTCCCCTTTGTGTGTCAAGGAGAAGTACTGGAGGAGGACAACACCTCGCACAACGCCACAACACACTGTGACGTGCGCACACGAGCTGGAGACACACACTGCGACTGCACACAGCTCCTGCGTGCTTTTTGTTTTCATTATGTCCGGCCTGTGGCTGCCTCCTTCATCAGTCTAATCCCTTTATTCAAACATTATGACGTATGACGGTCCACTGATCAGTATCAAAGCCGGGCTGCTAGTGACGACTCCATCAGCACATTAATGGAAACTACGGGGTGGAGAGAAAAGAGGCAGAGGTGGAGGAAGTACAGAGGGAAAGAAATCAAGAGTGTGAAAAAGCAGATGAATAACGTGAGTGCATGTGACAGAAGGAAAGAAAGTCAGAGAGCGTGAAGGCATGGAGGATGGAGTGATCTTCTTTAGGGTGTTGGCACACAGAGTCATTCTCTGCAGTATAGGCGTTCTGCAAGACAATCGCTTTAGTCCATGATTCGCTGGAACTGAAACATAAAAATAAATGTGTGGAAGAGGCCTGTGGTGTGCGAGATGGCAGTCACCCTGCTGGGAAACCGCCTCTCCACGACCATAATAACGCAAATGAGTAATTGCCCATTCTTCCAACACTGAAAAGGAAGCAAATGTATGTTTTGAGGCCAGCAGGAGGCACAAAACAATGTGGGGCCACAGCTTATAGGCCTGTATTATATAAGTCATCAGTCCACTTTGAACGCCACTGATGGGGACCCTATCTAAGTTTGCTCTTGTGAGCAAGAGGGCACAAGTTAGTGGAGCTACATCTGATTTTATTGCACAACTCTTACCAAATGGAGCACAGTTTGTCTTCAAGCAGGACATAACATTGATCAGAATTATTTTTTTTTCTTTTTTCTTCCCCCTTCTTAAGCACAGCATTCAGTTTTCCATCACTGCTGGTGGAAGACAGCACAGCCATGTGGAAAGATCAGAACCCATGTCCAAAACATCAGGCATGAAACAGCTGAGATTAAAGTGGCTGGTTGACTGGATGCTTACACACACGCTGTACAGTTATACATATTCATTCATCAAGTGAGCCTGTGCACTGGATGTCACATTGCTGTAATGATAAAGGTGTGCTGAAGGTTGTCTGCTGGAATACATATATATATATATATATATATATATATATATGTATATATATATATATATATATGTATATATGTATATATATATAATGTACCTCCATTTATACCACTTGTGCATTATTTTTTTTTACTCCAATACACTCTGCTGTTGACTGTTATGTGATTCCAGCAAACAATTAACATCTAAATCATTGCTCCTACACTAATATACTAATACATAATCGATATATCCACACATGGTGCTGATAGAGAGACAGAGAGTGGGGGTTATAGGGGCGTAGCATCAGTCATTCTTTAACTGTGGTGCTCAGCGGTTCATGAGCTCACCTGTCCACAGCTATCGCGGTCATGGAGTAGATGCTCGCAAACACGGACGTGACCGGGAAGAAGTTGTGGAATTTGCAGTAAGCTTCCCCGAAGTACCACTCCCCGTGGGCGGCGTACACAAAGTTTATCAAAGTGTTGAACGCGGCCATCGACGCGTCCGAAAACGCCAAGTTCAGCAGAAAGTAGTTGGTCACTGTCCTCATTCGTTTGTGCGCAAGAATGATCCATATCACGATGAGGTTCCCGAACACCGCCACCGCCAGCACGGAGCTGTAGGCGATGGACCAGAGCGCGACGCGCCAGGGCGGCTGCACGAACTGGTTGGTGTAGTTCGCTGTAATGTTGGATCCGTTATGTGGGGCAGCCATCCTCTCCTCTCCTCTCCTCTCCTTTCCCTCAGACTGTGGTGGATGCCTTGGTTGTCTCAGAGTCTGCTCTACCTCCTGAGCTGAGTACTGGGAGAGGATTCGCGTATGGGCACCATCGCGCGCAACTTTAACGCATCGCCACCTCTTACAAGCCCAGATCTTCCTCAGAAGTTCAAGTAGAAGAAATAAAACACGGTGCCACCTTACATGTAACAAGTGAGCTCTCGCTAGTGCTTGTTGAATGTGGGTGTGAGCGCATATGCAGCCTCTCCTCCTCTTCCTCCTCCAGCAGCAGCAGCAGCAGCAACAGGCAGGGAGCCGTGCGCACTCAGTGACGCACGAGTGGCACAAATGGTGAAAGAGATTGACTGATACTTGTAGCTGCCGTTATAAACTTCATGAATAACAGATGGGCAGCGATGATTCTGTCTGCGCTATATAATCAGCCAAGGCGCACTGTGCAGCTTTATCTTCTCCGACCCTTCAGATGATCTTGTAGCAATTCAAATGAGTCACAAACAGGATATTGAAATATTTCAGGTCGGATCGCGTGTGTGCACAATGGATATTTTCCCAGGCCTTAGGTGTGCCCTCAAAAGATTTTATGAAGTCAGTTTCATTGTGTGTGACTCATCATCTTCAGATGGATCAATGCTTCTGTTATTAAGGTCTAATCATCCTCACTGAGCAGCAGAGAATGGAAGTGCACAGAGGTGAGAGGATGACTGTGTGACTCCCCTTCTCTGTCAGAGCAGCATTCACGACTAACAGGCTGAAGTCGCCTCTGGACAAGCGACCATTCACATCCGATAAACCTCCTTCATCTACTCACATAGCCTTTAGTGCTATGGTAACCTCTACACGGGTTACATTTACATGCTGTCCGTGGCTGATCAAATCCAATCAATCCAGTAAAGCTATCCAACACACTCGCCCAGAGTGATTGTGTTTTCTTTGAAACACACTCCTCCTTCAGGCCTTTTCCTGAAAACCTGCATTTTTACTTAAAGCTTTCTGTCAGCACTTGAAACTTAAATGCACCTTGAATCTATACAGAAATCACATAATATTTTTTTTTTTTTTAAAAAAAACATTGTCTCTGTACCTAAGGCAACATTGCAGTGTGTGACTGCAGGGTTTTTTATATTGTACCACAACACAGTGAAGCATTGCTCACTGAAGAGGAAAAAGAAACGCTACTTCACCCTCCATACGCTAAACTTCATCTTAAGTGATTTATAATGTTTACACATACAGATGCATGGGAAAGCTGCAAAAAGTAACCAAATAAATCCAGTCTGTAGATATGAATACACCACTACACTGATATCCTTAGCATTATGTTGGAAGGCGTGTTTGTATTATCCATGGATTTGTAGGCTGCAAATGTAATCTTTGTTGCCTCGCAATTAAGAAGTCACTGAATGGTTCCTAGCTATTGGTAACAAAAGTGATCAAACAATGGAGTCTGTGTTAGGCCCAGCCCACTTAAACCAGCTATTTTTCGGCTCTTGTAATCCTGCAGGCTAATGCTGATTGAAATTCATATCAGATTCTCATAATTTAGAAGTTTTCTTCCCTCTGGAGATGGAGATGCTGCTGGAAGTATCAGGATGGAGACTTGGGTTAATAATCAGACTGTGAAACAGAACATACATATTCAGTGATCTAGTTCATGGATATTGGTATTGTGTCAACATGAAATGTGTTGTGTTATTGTTCTTCTTCTGTGAACTCTGAAGGAAACATATTTGAAAATGTCAAGATACTTTTTTTTTTCTCATTCCATTCATTGAAAAGTGAAAAAAAAACATCTACATTTACTGAAGGCATGATTATGATTTCTATGGCTTGTACAAGAGTCTTTGATCATTTTTAAAAACCCGAGGGGCTTTCCAGTTGTCTACTGCATGATCGGAGCAATTCAAATTAAAGAACAGAGGAAGTCTTGCATTTGTTTTGTAAATGAAAGGATCTGATGATATGTAACATATTCTGATCCACCTAAATGAGCATTTAAGTTCGTACATGTTGTACATATTTGGAGCAAAGGAGAGGCCAGTAAGTTGCTCTCAAACTGATTGGTCAAGTCGTTTATTTTAAAGCGACACTAGAGTATGGAGTTTCTGAATACGGATAGCCTGTTGCCTGCTGTCTCACTCCCCTAGTCAGAGTTACAGGAGGAGTCAGATTTTGTTCAACATCAAGCTCAAGCCCAGTCTCCCTGCTTCTTGCACACAACCACCCTGTGCTGGCTTGCCTCCCCTCCAGAGCCCCCCCCCCTGCTCAGGCTGCAGCAGCGGCACGATTCATCCTATTAACCGTTTTTACCACTTGATTGAGTTTAGAAACATTATTTACTACATAGTGTTGCTTTAAAACCCTGGTTTAGAAAGAAAATGAAAGACCATGTCTTTGAAGGCATCATTTTGTACATCGCAAATTTTGTAGTCCCTGAACGTTTCATCTCGCTTGAATAGCAGGGTTGTGATGGAGACATTAAGCTCTGCTCTCTGAAGAATAAATCTGACAATGACAAGTTGAAACCTAGTGAAATATGAAAAACTGAAATAGGTTTGGATTAAAAAGTGTTACACTTTCTCTGTTTTTTTTCTTTCTTCATTTTTTTTTTGTCAGTGCTCTGTCACTGACATTCACCTAATGATGATGAAAAGCATGCACAATGAAATAAGTCAGTTTACGCTCACGACCACAGAGGAAATCATAAAATTGTCCTGTCACTTTGAACCATTGTTGACAGCTTTATTTTGTCCAAGCACCTTCTGTATGATGCAATAAAGTTCACACATCACAAACTCGATCCCTATAGTTATCATACATACAATATAAAAACAGGCCCCCATTAAGCATAATAGGGATTTGCATTGCAAAGACAAAAGCATTAAGGTTAAAAAATGCTTGAATTCCATGTGATGCATATTTTCAGAGTCCAGTTCTGACCCTCGTCTGTTTCCTACTCTGATCATTTTAAGACTTGCTGCTTAATGAGATGTCGTGGACTCGTTGTCTGGCTGTGGCTTTGTTATGTGCATGTCTCATTGCAGAGGCTCGACTGTCGTTAGGCAATTAATTTTTTTTTTGACATGAAATGACATTTTTGGCATGTCTCTTCCAGCATTTTTTATGTCTTGTAAAAATATCAGAGCAGCAGTTACGTAGCTTCAGCTGCACCGTTGTCGTCAGCTCTTTGCACAGCTGCCTCTGTGGTGTGTCAGAACTCGTGTCAGGGCTCCAGGCTGTTTTCTCTAATCAATTCAAAATGTAACCATGGATAGCAATTTATTTGCTAATGAAAGAGCATTGCTCCTCAATTATTTCCTAATTAGTCCTTACTGCAGACCTTAGCAGCTGAGTGTTGTGTTCCTAAGGACAATATCATGACAACTTTAGCGTACTTTAGTTTTTGTGCACAAAGTGAACGTGACTATTGACCAACAACAGACTGTCACACACTAATCAATTAAAGGTCATCAAAGGGCATGTTTGTGCTGCTAAAACATTTGGACACACAGTCATTATAAGTATAAACTTGCACTGAGGAGTGATCAGACATTTTACCTATAGATGAACTGATGAGACCTTTTGTTGCTTTAAACCAAAGAAAGACTGAAGGCGAACTACCACATTGACTCTCAAGGGAAAATATGTGAATATTTAATGAAAAAATCAACCAACCTAATGGAGACACATTGAGATACAATACTGTCACCAAAATATAAGCTTCCTTTTCTTTGTTAACGCAGGGTTTTTGTAGTTTTTAAGTGTTGATACTCTATAAATGCACTTTTACACTTTGATACCAACGTGTGGGCATGATGACTTTTAATGCTATACGACCTGTGAGACCTGGGGGAAGAGGGCCCGGGAGGGCTATTGGCAGTTTATGTCGATAAAGCTCCATTAAAAGAGAGACAGGAGTGAAGCTTTCATGTACTGATTGTTGCTCTGGGTTGTAAAGACCAAGAGGACAATATGTTCTAAAATCGTCTGCGTGTGTTAGTTTGAGTCAGGAATTGATCAGTGATTTGCTGGAAATCAAAATCTGTTAGTTAATTAGATGACATATTAAACACAGTTAATTGTTTATGTTTATTATTTTAGCAGTGGCTGTCGTAGCATTGGTGGTTGTGCTAATTCAAACTCCTGCTCTCTGTGTTGACAAGGTTTCAGTGACAGGTGATGGAGCAGATAGTGCATCTGAGGAGGAAACATCAGAGAGACCAAGATGCATGTTTGAGCTTCAGTCAGATCCAAACACAGCTGAGGAGTCTGTTGTGCACTTAAACCAGGTATGAAAACTGTGATTGCAGTTTTATTTGCTCATGTTGTTTTACTTTAAAACTGGCTGTTAGTTAGTGGTTGTGGTAATGCAAACTTTCTGTACTGATCCTGTACCCTCAAGTTGACCAGATGGGTTAATAGGTTGTTATACCTATGAACCCATTAACCCCTATAAGGTTATATGTTTTATATTTTATCAACAGCCCAAACAGGCTGAGACTCACAGACAGAGAGAGGACACACACTAATTTGCTTTTGGTTTCAGTCCTTTTATGGGATTTGTTGACAGGAACAAAGATATAGAATAATCCTCTCAGACACATTGTAGATATGGGAGGTGCAACTAAATAGGTTAATACTATGCATCATGTCTTCATGTGTTACTAATGTAAAATATTGTCCTTTTATTCTCCTCTTAATGATTGTTGTGCTGATACTGTCTGATACAATGAGGCCCCATTGGGCTCTGATTCTTACAGAGAAATATCTCCCCTGGGAAATCAGCCTTATAGGCAGCAATTTCCCTTGGATAAATGGCATGTGCTCCATCACTTCTTCGTGCACGCTCTGTGAAGACATTTTCATTGGCTATCACAACCAAGTTCATGACATTATGGAGGCTGAGTATGTGACATTAATATTTATTTAGTGTACTGGGTGCTGTGTGGTTGCACACAAAAGCAAAAGATTTGAAGGTTCAGGTCCAGTGATAAGAAACAAAACCTGTTGCATAACTATATATATACAAACAGCCTCTACAACTTAAAATGCATTTGGAATTAAATGTAATGAGATTTCACATTAACATTCTTGAACATGATTACATAATGTGCAATATATTCATGAAACATTTCTGTCACAACAGGGCAAAATCATCCACTGATGAGGGCCATGAAATGAGATGGGTTTAGAAACACCACAAAAAAACAGTAAGGGGACACTGACTTTAGATTATAAACAACAACAACAACAAATCAACAGAATGTACAACATACAAGAATTCAAATGACAGGTGACCCAGTGACCAAATTAACTGTGGGTCCCTACTGACCCCCGGAGTGAGAAATTTGGTTAAACCGAGTTTTATAAATGTTGACTTATTTAAATGACTTAAATGAACATTAAACAACACTGACATTTACCAGCATCGAAGTAAATGTGCCAGGGAAAATGGACACTGTAGGGAATGTGGATACTGTTGCTCCATTAGACCCTTGTCATTTCCCACTGTTAATCTTCTGCTTTAGTAGAGCACAAATCAAATTACCACTAATGTTGAAACAATTATCCAGAAGTCACTGAGAAATTCTTTAATTGATCAAGCAAAAATGTCAAATATTCAGTGACTCTAACTTCTCGTGACCTCTTGTTATTTTCTCTATCATTTGACATTTGAATACATTGATTTTTAATTCAGAATGCAGCAAAACAAGAAATATAAAACTGCTGTTAATTGATGAAGCGAAATTATTTTTGTTTAGACGTGAAACTGGTCTGTTAAATAATAATAATAAAAAGCATTATTCCTTATTGATTGCTACCATCTGCAATACAGCAATACCAACCATCTGCTGTCATTGTGTCTTCATTGATTAACACAAAGATGGTGCTCCACTCCAGGATGTACCAGACTCTCGGTTATAATTCATTGCTGCGTGTGACTCCTGCACATAAACTAACAAATCACCACGTTTCTGTCTTACTCATCCGGCTGTGCCAGTTATCACAAATTGGTTGCTTTTCTTCTTGACTTTATCAAGCCATTGATTAATGCATTAGAGAGACAATGTAAGTCTGCTGGTGCCAACTGGTCTTTAGTGCCAACAGACCGACACAAAAGACGATCAATTGTCTCACCCGCTGCTGCACTCACACTATTATTTTAGGGGAGAGAGTTAAGGGTGTGTGTAGCGTTTGATTGTGTCTTGGCTTTGAGCATAAATTGTCCAGTTGTGTTCGCAGGACAAGTGTGTGTGTGTGCCTTCATATAAAGCACTGGCAAGAGACGGCAGTTTGAGACTTTCTGATATGAAACATCAAGGCAATTGCCAAGATATCCCATAGTATATGCAGCTTCACTGAATACATAAGAACTGAGAAAGAAATGTAAACAATATAACTCTCTAAACACTTGAGCAACAGAAATCACTGACCAGAAACTGAGGTCCCCTCAGACTTCAAAGAGCTGTTCTGCTTCCACCTTTTACTTGCCACAGGACACTAGAGTAATTTGTGGTGGAAAGAGATAATGCCAGCTGGTGTACCAGCAGTATGTCTTAACTTCTGTCCAATTGTCAGTAGCCAAATCAATTCTCCAAATTAAAAAAATTAGATCCATTATTTGTCCAGACCATCCCACAGAATCATTTTCTGATCTGACATCTATGATCTGAAGCAGGGCTGTATCATTTATTGTGATGTGACCCATGGATATGGTTGGGTGGAACAACTACATGGTTAGGTTTCGGGAAACATTGTGATTTGGCCAAAACTGTAAGGTAAGATGATCGTTGTTGCCATGGTTACAAAGAGAAACACATAGTTTTGGTCAGGGAAAATGGTACATTCAAGGTTAAAATAAAACAGTGTTCACTGTTGATTGGAAACAGAGCAGTGATCTCCTGTGGCTTCATCAACACACACTATAATAAAGTCACCTCACTTCTTCGTAATTACTACAGTCACTGGAGGTCTTTTGTCACTTCACTGCGCACATGTCTTTTCAGGTCACTTGCTGAACTGACTACTCATGTGCCTTTTTTTTTTTGACAAACTCATATCCATGCACTCACCCCATATTCCATGGAGCTGCGGATTGTTGGTGCTCCACATCACGTTTCAGATGAGCCGACAGTCATTCCATCAAAAAAAAAACAACTCCCCTCTAGACATCTCAGATGGTTTCATTTAAATCGCTGTTCGAGGCCTAGAGGTAACCTTTTCCATTAGCTCAAAATATGAAGAGAAAAGTTGTCATCAAAACACCCACCCCTTAATTCATGTCACTGGGAAATTTTGAGAGGTCATTAGACATTTCTATCACACTAGATAATATATATATATTTGAAAGTATTTTGTGAAATGCTGCATACTTTCATTTCTACAGGCCTCCAAGAAAAAATCCTTTCCAATGAACACAAGAGAAGATAAACTCGTCTGCACACCACCACCAAGTAACAGTATGCAGGATTGCAGACATATGTGTGCAATATGTCCTTGTGTTTCTGCATTGGTCACTGTGAAGTTAGACTATTGATTTGAAAATACTGTAACATAATCTACAAACAAATTATATGACCATTATACAATCAAAATCTGAACCTGGTCAAATCCAATACACTTTTATCTTGCTTTGATTTTTCATTGATGATTATTTTTTTTGTTCTGAATGTTTTCTAATCCTGTCTTACTTATTAGCTGTTTTTATAGGAAATGACTTTAATCTGGTTTATTTTATTAATAGTAGTATGCTTTCAGTAATTGATTGGTGAGTACTGCAGCTCCAACAACTTCTCAAGTTGTAAAACTTGTAACACACCCTGCAGAGCTACTGTGTCATAGTATCATACTGTGTCATATATGTAGCTGTATCCTTGCTATTTACTATCCTCATGTGGCCACCAGTGTTTACTGCAGGCCTGCGAACAGCAGTTCTTCAGTGTATGACCCATGAAAATCACAATAAATGGGACAACTGAAGCCAATACTTTATTTGAATTGAATGTCAATATTATCATTGGCAATATTTGTCCACTGAATACCTGTCTTTAATTTTATAACATATTTACAATGGCAATACCTGAAACTGAAGACAAGCTCCAGTGGGTATTTCAGTCCATCTCTAGTGTTTGTTATTTTTTGTCTTTACAGTTTTTGACCTTGGGTGAGTTATTTAAGAAGCAACTCCAGAAAGAAATATGTCTGTGTGAGAGAGGTTCTAGTGTGGCTACATAGAAAAGTGCTTGATATTTTGCTATGGGTTTATTTTTCCCCTTCCTCTTTTTCATCTTCACCCTTTCCTTCTTCAGCTTTTTCTTCTTCTTCCTTTTTCTCATCATCTGCTTCCCCCTCTTCTTCTTTTTCCTCTTCCTTTTTCTCCTGGTCCTTCTTCACCTCTTCATCCTCCTCATCCTCATCTTCTACCTCTTCTCCAGTCAGGTGCTCTAGGTCTATGATTCGGCGTTTCAGAGCCTTATCGGCGCTTTTGAAATTTCCCAGAATCTTCTTAAGCTTCAGCTGCATCAGTTCCATGGTGCCATACAGTTTGTTGACCGTCTCCTCCAGCTCCTGTGCCTCAGGCAAGATTTTAGATGGGTCCAACTCTATCAGACCATCTTTCATCAGAATCTGCCGTCCTTTTTCCTCTAGCATGGCTTTAGCATCTGGGTACTCTGTCAGTGACTCCATCAGGTCATCCTTGGACAGGCAGAAGAGGTCAGAATATCCAATGCTGCGGATGTTGGCTGTGCGCCTGTTTCCTGCCTTGCTGCCTTTAATATTGAGGATACTGATTTCGCCGAAGTAGCTACCACTTCCCAGCACAACAAACTGTGTGACACCATCATCGGCAACAACCGCGAGTTTTCCATCTTTGATAATGTACATCTCACGGCCAATGTCGCCCTTCTTGCAGATGTAGTCTCCAGGGCTGAAGACTTGAGGCCGGAGCTTGAGCACCAGCTCGATCAGCAGGCCTGCCTCACAGTCTGCAAAAATACGAACTTTTTTTAGAGTTTCCATGTGCACCTGGATGGCGATTTCAGCTTTTAGCTTGTCTGGAAGGTATCTCAACACCTCTCTTTCATCCTGAGCTTTGCCATTATTCCACAGATAGTCAAACCATGAGATGACTCGTATCTCAAGTTCCTTGCTGACTTTTCGAACCTATTGATGAAAAGAAGGGAAAATATTAGACGCACAATCAACAGATGATAATTATGTTCAAAAAAATGTTATAATGGACGGCTATCTACCTGCATGTACTGCTTGATGTTATCAATCCGGGCTTGAAACTGGGCTTGGGCAGCGTTCATGTTGGAGATCATAGTGGCAATGTTTCCTACAATTGTGGCAAAGATCAAGACTCCGACTAAGAAGTCAGACACATGGAAGAGAAACTCTGAGTCCAGGGCTGGAGGCGGTGTTTCTCCAATGGTGGTCAGGGTCAGTGTAGACCAGTAGAGACTGAACGAGTACTTCCTCATGGGCAGCCCAAAGTCAGGTTCCTCTGGATCATCCAGCGCTGGGTAAACCCAGTCATCAGCCCCAAAACCAATAGACTTGGAGAAGGAGAAGTAGAAACAAGCATTCCAGTGGATGATAATGAGGATGTACATAATCAAGTTAGCGATGCGGAAGATGTTTGGGTAGTTGGTCTTGGTCTCTGTCCTTGTGAAGAATTCCATCATGCGCCCGATTCTCAGCAGCTTGTTGATGCGGATCTCTGGGTAGTCGAGGCCAAATACGAAGTACAAGAAGTCAGTGGGCAGCATGGAGATGGCATCGAGGTAAAACTGGAAGCTGTTTCTGTAACGATCTCGTAAAAGCTTCTCATCCTTCACCATCAGACCTTGGTCGAGGTAACCTGTGTTTCAAGAGGTACAAACGTATGGGCACTTTCTACACAAGGTTATGAGAAAGTAACAGTCCTGTGTCCCCCTAACCTTCATCAATGAAAGAAAATAATGTGAAACCTATACAAATGGAAACCAAAAGGCCCTCTGTAGTTTGAAAGGTTTAGCCTCTGTCAGTGTTTACCTGTTCTGGTCTTGACGAACATATCAAGCAGGTACATTACATCTGAGGTGTAGTCCAATACCATCCAGTAAATGATGTAGTTATGCTGCAGCTCCTCAAAGGACGCCCTGTTTGCACAAGAACAAGGCCACAGCAGCACATTTTTATAATGATATAAATGAATGATATCCATACAGCTCCTTCTCCTCTGTGTCCTACACTGCTGCTGCTGCAGGTGATGTGGTGCCAATCTCACCAGTGTCAACACAAACTGTGGCAGTCACTGATGAAGGATATTCCACATCAATCAAAGGAAGAATGAGGGAGGCTGTTTCCTTGCACCTACCCCCCCCCCCCCCCCCCCCCCCCCGACATCTCAATGATGTGCAATAGCTTCATAAGGATCACAATCACAAGGACATTTGAACAACAGGGAAATTGCAGTGTTGGATAAGAATCAAGAATTAGTCTGTACGTCACCTGGCTATGATCATGGTCCAGTTGTACATGACTGGTAGTGTGATGATGAACAGCCAGTTGTAATATAAATTTCCAGCAGGATTAATCACAAATAATTCTTTGGGCCTATGAAAAGAGCAGAAGTGAGTGAAAATTTGACACCTGTGTGTGTGTCAAATTTAGGGAGTTGGTCTAAATTATGTACTTACTTCTCTTTTTCCTTCTCCTTCTCTTTTGCCTTTTCTTTCTCTTTCTCTTTCTCTTTCTCTTTCTCCTTCTCTTTCTCCTTTTCTTCTTTTTCCTTGTCCTCATCCTTTTTCCTGTAATTTGAATCAGAACATTAGAGACAAATGTGCATCAAAATCTTTTTAACATTCCCCATTTCAAATGTTTGTTATATAACATAATTCCTATTCTTTCTCGTGCTTTTCTCTTTCTTTATGTAAAAGCATTAATTAACACATTTAATAAGCTTTACTGAAGTGACTTTTAAGAAACATCAAAGGGAAACTCTTTTATTAGTCCTTTGCTTATCACTTCCTGACTCTGGAATGGTACTCACTCTTCATTATTGTTGCTGTTATTCATATTGAGCAGACAATGAGGATTTGATGGAGGAGCACGTCTGAAACAAACACAGCATGTTACACAGGAGGTTAATTAACTGATAAAATGACCCACTTTGTTATTTTGCATGATTGTACTGTAAGCACTGTGAATTTGCATGAGGTTGGTTGGTTGGAAGGTTGGGCTCACATGTCATCCTCATTGTCCTCTTCACCGACTGTGGCCATTGGCTGTGTGGTGTTAGGCGGCACAGGGAGGGCTGAGGAAGCCATGGCAGCAGATCTGCAGTTTAGTCTGCAGAGATAAATCATGAGGGGAGGTTTTCTGTGAGGAAACCAGCTGTGAACATGACTAGAGATCCAGTTCCCTCACATACAGAGGTGCTCTGTCCCAACTGTATATGACCACCAAGTTATGTCCAATTAGAGCTGAAACTCCACATGTCCTTGATTTGATTAGTCAATCAACACTTAATCATCAACAGTTTTAAACACAAATGCTAACCAGCATCCACAGTGTGAAGATTTGGTAGATTTCTGTGTTTTCTGTGATTAAACAGAATTATTTGAGTTGAAGACTATTGCCCAGACAGAAAGGACAAAAGACTTTCAATGAAGACATCACTGGTCTCTGGCAACTTGTTTTTCAGAACTTGTTTTGGTCTTAATTTTGGATTAGGCCTCTATGCTTGTCTGTTTGGTTTTGATAAACTGTTAGAAAGAAAAGTAAAAAGGAATATAAGCACTGTAATTCTTCTGTACTGTAACAAAAAGCTCCTTCAACCTGTTTTCAAACCTATCTTTAAAATCATGTGTTCACGTCTGCTCCAATTTAATGATGATACACAAAACAGAGGATAAAATTAACAAACTCATATAACCTTGTGCCATGCTATTCACATCAAGTAATGGGCTTTTCCCACATCAACCTTACAGTAATACACAGACTGGCATTTTTAAAAAAAAATGCAAAAGAGTTATTTTTTTTAATAATAAAACAAATAGTTGGTTATAGTTAGACCTACCTTTGCAACTTGTCAGTGTAATGTCAAGTCCATTTTCCTTTGATTCCTTTCTAGTTTTTTTTTTTTAGGTCTTTTAAGGAAACTGGCCACTCACAATAGCAGCAGGTTTATTGTATCAATCATTGGATGCTAATAATTATAATAAAATAATATCAAAATGTTGCTGGACACCTATAGGCATTGAAGTCTAACTAAGTATGTCATAGAGGCTCAGTGACCCTGATAAGGATTTGTGGATTAGAGTTGGCTGAGGAGAGGAGAGGCAAAGTCACTCATCCGCCTTATTTGTCCACTGCAGGGGGAGATAAGGAGCGTCCAAGTGAAGTTTGGACAACACTCAGTTAACTTCTCAGCGAGGATCCACAACACTGAAAACCCATTTTTTGTTGACATGTCTTTGATATATTTATTTTTTATTTTCTTTTATCTGTGACAGGCTGTAATTCGCCTGATTGTGGACCAGTGGAGGATTTAGTCTGGGTTGCACACAGCATCTCCTGCTCAGTCAGCACTCTCAGCCATATCCAGCTCTGATCCTATTAGATCATGCCGGGTATTACAGATTCCAGATCAGCTGGATCTGCTCCCTTTTATATGAATAGGAATCGTGAAAGTGAGATTAAATCTGACCCTCTGTCAGTCCTGAGTGTTGTTTCCTAAGAGCATCCTTCTCCCCTGTGGTGTTATAGATATCCTGTGATTCTGTGGCTCTCCCTGTTGGCTGGTGTGGGGTTGTACACTTTCACTGTGTGCCTGAATTTATTTGATGGTTAAACAGCAAGTGCAGCCAGATTGTTCAGTGGATAGCACTGTTGCCTCACAGTGAGATGGTTTGTGTAGGTATTGCACACACATTAGGTCAGCTGGAGACTTTAAAGTTCCCACGTTTGTCCTGTGGTAGAGAGGTGACCTGTGAACTGACTCCAGCCCCCAGAACCCTATGGAAAATGATATAGCTGATGGATGGATGAATGTTAAAAATGAATATCAATATCAAAGAAGTCATGTTGGTCAAGTCATTGATTACTAAATTACAACTGAATTCTTTATTGCAAAAATGATTTTTAATAAAGGCAAGAAAACAATCACAAAGAAATGCTTTCATTATCCAAACACACTTAACTAGTTTTGTTTTACAAAGAGTATGACAAATTGTTTTTTTATTTCACATTTTATATCGTCACGTTTCAGCATGCCTCAGTTTTTCAGCCTTTGTTTCACCTACAGCATCCACTGCGGTCGTGATTACTAACAAAGAAGTATAATGGGCTGGTAACAAGAGGGAGGTAACTACACAACAGCAGGATCTTCTGCCAGTCCAGTTGTGTCTACCTCAGCTGCCAGTGGGGCAGCAGCAGCATCAGCAGCAGCATCAGTGGCAGCATCAGCAGCAGCAGGGACATTGGCTGCGGCAGGAGCGGCCGCATCAGCAGCCACCTCAGGGGCAGCCGGGACCACGTCAGCAGGAGCTACATCCACAGGGGGCACATCAGCAGCAGCAGCAGCATCAACAGCCACAGCATCAACTGGTGCAGCATCTACAGGGACGTCAACCACAGCTGGCTCAACAGCAGCTGCGGGGTCTGCTGCCGGCTCTGCTGGTGCTGCTTCAACCACAGCTGGCTCAGCCTCAGCTGCCTCCACCTCCTCAGCCTCTTCTACCTCATCAGAGTTCACGGGGGCGGCAGGATCAGCAGGAGCTGCAGCCTTAGGGGCAGGATTCCCATCCTGTGCAGGGGCAAATAGAAAGGAACTGGTTTAGAGCTGATATAGCTAGAAACACTCCACACATTTCATTCTATTAACAGAGGGTTAGATTAATATGCATGGGGAATGGACTCAATTGTATAATGTCTTTTGTGGCTCCTTAGAAGCTTTGTTAAGTGTGAGAAAATTACTCAAGTGACTCTTCTAAGCTCGTTTGTGGAGATTACACATAATTCAACAGTGAGCCAGAGTGAAACTGGTGGCGTGGTGTTTAGTAGGCACAGTAGACATTTACTAGGCAGACGGGGTGTAATGAAAACTTCCACAGTGTAGGATCCAGTATTATTGCAGCTTTACCCATGTTCGACTTGAAAGCTCAGGATATCCTGAACTCTTGAGTTTCAAACATTTCTCAAATGGCTTCTCTATTCTGACTCCCAATTTTTTGAAGGTGCAATACATTAGTACCACATTGCAACAAACAAATACTTTTTTGTATCCCCAAAGCAAAGAAAACAAGAACAAGATTCACCACTTGTTTTTTAAATTTGATTTTCTTTTCAGAAGTCACTGTCTCTGCCAGTGAAGCAGCTCTTAACAAAGCTTTTTTGCAATCAACAAAACAAAAACAGTATACCGGTACATAACAATAGCAACAATGGCTGAATTTTCCTCACAGTCTCACACCATGGGAGTTCTGCTTTTGGTCTTGAGTTTGTTTTTGGAGAAAGAAACACAGCACAGGTCTGGTTTTAACTCCTGGCAGCAGGAGACACTCACCTGTCTCCTCTTTGCACACCTGAATGCTACTTCACAGCCTGTGTGCTGTTTTGATCCAGGCTGGCTCCACCTATGTTTTCTCTACTCATTTCAAGTCTTAAAGCAAATCATAATAATTACTGGGTGCCTATTTTAGCTTGGCTCATTCAGTGGGAGTAATAGTGTGTGAAGTGAACATCATACAAAGTACTGCACTGAAATACACTTATACAAGCAAGCACATCCCGCCTAACCGTACCTCCTCTTCCTCCTCTGATGCATCTCCACCGGCCACAGGAGCTGGTGGGGGGACGTCAGCTGGCTGTGCTGGTGCAGTATCCACCTGTGTAAACGAAACACTTTAAACTCACACTGCATTGTGTTGGATTAGATGTCATGGTGTTGTATGTGTGCTTACCACTGCTGCCGTGGCTGGATCAGCCTGGATAAATGAACAAATAATTCATGATTAGGCAACAAACAAAGTTTCCAATGCCATGATAGTCTAACAATGGACAGTATAAATAAACTTACAGGAGCATCAGCAGCAGGGAGGAAGGGGTTTCCAACTATTCCCTGAAAAAATACAAATTTGTGATTATGACTGAAGCCAAACTACCTGAATTTATATAGTATTAGAGTATTTCTTTCTCTCTTTTTTTTTTTGCGAAACTGCAGTGAACCCCCACTACCTGCTGCTGGTACAGCCTGTACATCTCCATCCACCTCAGGGCCTCATTAGCATGTGCTGCAACCTGCTGAAGAAATACCAGACATCTCGAGACATGCTCTGCAATTAAGCCAATTATCCTCTCTGTCAGACATCTATCAGAATGTACATGACAAAAACATGGTATGACATGCTGCTGCAGACACATCCAGATCTTCCCAGAAAAAGCAAACAAACACCCTCTTACCTCTTTACTTTCACTCTCTGGGACCTGAAAATTAGAGTTTAGATAGTGAGCAATCATGTGGAGTGCAGTTTTTGAATGTTTTTTTTTTTTTTTTTTTTTTTTTTTTTAAGGAATCAGTTAATAGACCAGATACATATTAACAGGAAAGACTCACAGGAGCAGCCAAGGCTGAGACCAGCAGGCACATCATTATCACCAGCAGCTTCATGATGACTCTTCACAGAGAAAAACATATGATTTGGCACATAAAATTATGTTTCCCTTAATTTCATTTGATATATGGTATAGAGAAATTTAAATTACTAAACAATGAAAAATAATGAGAATTGGCTATGAAATTCTACAATATGGATCTAACAGGTTAAAAAAAAAAAAAATCCATATGACAAAAATTTGAAATCCATCACCTTTTTTTCCAGGAGCAAAGAGCAGCTGAAGATGTGTCTCCTCAAGGATGAAAACTAACTAACTTCATCACCAACATGGATGACATTTATATGCTGGAACATCCTGTGTCAGCCAATCACATCCAGTAAAACACACAGAGCCGTGTGTTTGAGGGAAATCTACCTACACTTCAAAAAGAGTTAAGGCCCCTCTTACAGTTAATTACATACTGTGATGGTGAAACACACATACCCCTGTCTTTATTGCCCTAAACCAAACTTAAAGCACACGCACACGCACACACACACACACACACACACACACACACACACACACACAGTACAAAACAGTAATAATAATAGTAAAAAGTCAAACCTTTATTGTAATACAAAGCATGTAGTTTTCAGATCTGAGAATTAGGAAGGTCTTCCGATCATACTACAAATACTACAATGTATTTTCCAAAGAGATATACTCTGTATGATGCTTAGGGAAGTATATTCAGTACTACTTATTTACAGCAGCCTAGATACTTTTAACTCTTTCCATTTCTCAGGTTAGCATCATCATCAACTACAATGCACTGTTACTATAAAGATTACACCATTGGTTCCTATACACATTTTTGCTCATATCCCTAGTCATAGTCAGTGTGTTTATGGGGCCTCTGGATTGATCTCATCACTGTAGAACTAGCTCTGCCATCACCTGCTGCAACAGTGAAATCCTGACAGATTATTAAAACAGTCTGTTAATATCATGTCCTATAACCTGACTTTACTTTGATACATTCAATACTGATGATACTTCTGTGCTGTAAGAACAGGACTTTTACATGCATAGTTGTATGTTGAATGTTTCTTTTGCCACTGCACGTGACTATTTGGTTTCAAATTCCAGACCATTTAGCTCATTTAACACCAGTTTCCCAAACACCATTTGCAGAACATAAAAACACAGAAATTTACAGTACACACACACACACACTGCTGATGGGAAGCACCGTCTGAGTTTTCACTGATCCTTGTTTGTTTTAGCTGCCGTGCCTGCACAACAGTGTGGGTTTCTCATGTTTGCTTTTTTCTGTGGTTCCAAATCAGATAATGAACGACTTACTCCATGATCTGCTAAACTGCATTCTGGGCTTTCTTCCTCAAACCTGCTGAGCTAATGAGTTCAACTAAGACGACAATCTCTTCATTAGTCTCCCAGAACTTTAACTGTTGCTATCTTGGCACACTGTCTCTTTGTTTGCGGTGAAGAGTGATGGTGGTGGTGGTGGTGGTGGGGTTGATGTAATTACAAAAATAATATTTTCTTTGGAATCAGAAATGCTAGACTTTTGGCAACTTAAATGAAAAGGGTTTTGTTCGTGCAAAGTAAAGACAACTGAATTCTTGTAATCAAATACATGGGAATCACAGTAATTATGTCATCCCAGTTCACCTCTTCTGTGATTCTTCTGTGATTAAGTAAGTTTTTTTTTTTTTTGCCTCCTCACAGATGCAAAGCAACTTTCATCTTGAGGTAAAGCATCACAGCTAAAGGGTGTACATACATGGGAATGAGCAGGTTGACTTGCTTGGCGTAGAGGTTGTGGAAGAAGAAGAGGAGCAATAGGAATCCTATTTTCCCAAGTATGTTTCACACACACACACACACCCATAATCACATTGAGCTCTATGAAATTAGTTTTGGTGACTTCTGGATTCTTGAAAGGTTTGTTTGTAAGACTAGTGATCAGGGTTATGCTCATTAACAAAGGCAACATGAAGTGACTACAGTATGAAGCAATATTTTTAAAATCCCTTTGTTATATCCCTTTGTTTTATATATATATATACATATATATATATGTATGTTTTAACAATACGAAGAATAATTATGTCAGAAAAGTATTATTTTTGTAAAACCTGCTCCATAAAGTTAAAATGTGCAGAGACAAGGCCAAACTGAAGTTGACTTTGCAATGAGCCAAATTCAGGATTCGTATCAGTGTCCAAGCTGCAGTGAGAGCGCACTCAGGCTTGACAATCTCTGAATGACAGCCACCATCACACTGCCTGCTCAAAGAGGCATACACACATATCTATATATATATATATATAGAGAGAGAGAGAGAGAGAGACTTGTAGACCTAGATGTTTTGTGGGTAGCTACATTTACAGGAGTCATCTACAGGCAGTCGTGCTGAAGCTGTGACAAGTCAAATTAAAGTTTTTCAACCTGCTGTCAACATGTGCGATCTAAAGCTCCAGGAAAGACAACTTGTGAAGAGGAGACAGTCATAGCGTGAGAGGATGGCGCCTGTGCATTTTGAGATTCTTTGAAGAGATAAATATTAAGTCATGTCATGACAGGACTTTGTCCCCAGGGGCATGAGGATCAGGAAGATCTTTTCCCTTTGTGGTATTTATTTTCTAAGACAGTTACATTTCACTGTGAGGAAATGTGCTTAACCACAGTAGTATAACTGAGTGATGGGTTTATGATGCACCATCATATCATATACAGTATGAAAGACACATGTACTATGCCTGTATCATATAAACATCACGTTTTTTTATGTAATTACCACAGAATATCTTTCTGTATCTGATACCAGCAAACAGAAGTTGGTTTTCTATCATTCTGTAGCTCCTCTCCCTCCCTTGACCTCTACCCTGTGGTGGTCAATCAGAGGTCCTCTGATGTTTTCAGTTTTGATTCTGAACACTTTTCACTGTAATTCTGGTAGGTAAAATCTGACATTGGAAATGTGGAATTTCTTATCTAAAATATTAAATGTCAAAGAATTTCAATCTAGCGCAAAATTAGAGACATCTGACACCAATCTGACACAAATAAATGTGGTGAATTCAAATCATTTGAGTGCTTGCTGTGGATATGGTTCCTTTAAAGTGAAATATTGGCAAGTTTAGCTTATTTTAGATTTTGATGACCTTGAAAGAGTTATTCACATTTTCACAGCACTTCAAAATCTGGAAATGCAACCATATGGGGTTCTTCCTCATCCCTTTTGCAATAAATTAATAAAGTAAATCTCCACCTCTAGGTAATTGTACCTCAGAGGTGGAGATGGCAAGACATTTGTCAAGACTTCTTAATCTCTTAATGCTGTTTCAGTTGTTTGGCATTTAAAGCCGGTTCTGGCTATTGTGTCTCCTACAGTCCCACTGTCCTACTATAATGATGTCAGTGGTCTGCTGGCTCAGGTCACCCCCATCAGTTCTACTTCTTCTCTCCTACTTGATGAATAGAATAGTCATTATCCTAAGATTACGTGAGCATCTCTTTCATCTGTAAATCTCTGTGGTGCTACCTTGTCAGAGATAAATGGTGCCGTTACAAAGGGGATTGAAGTACTTTCCATGCCACTTTGATTTGGTTTGCTTGACTTGGTCTGGTGGAGACATGCTGAGTTCAAAGTCACTGACAGCTCAACCTGAGAAAATCCTGCATGTGGTGTATGATTCCAAATGCTCTTCACAGTCAAATTTATTTGAAAGAAATTCTTATTTATACAAAGTGATTGTAATGTTCTGCTGTGTGCAGTGATCGGGGAGAGAGGTATTAGCAGTACTGTAAGAATGCAAAAAAGTCATTCAATTATATAAGCCCTTAACACTGTTGTTCACATATGCACAGATGAAATTAGCAGCAAAACAATGGCAACAGCATAATGATTAGACTAATACAATCCTCAAACAATTACAAACAACAGCAAGTTATAATGTTCCAGAGAAAAAGACGGCAGGGTCTGCCTCTGCAGACTTGACTTAGTGTGAATAAACCCAACGAAACAAACTTTTGACCCCATTGCCAGTTTTAATTTTGTCCTGCATCATGATGCTACAGAGCTTTGTGCAGACTGAACTTTGCTCAATCAGGAGCAGTTGCCTGGAAACGTCAGCCATCGCTTTAATTAGACCTTGACTTTTTCTCCAATTGATGCTCTGCACCTGTTGAGTTGGGTCCAGCAGCTCAGCAACAGAACAAGGAGGGAGACACACATCAGTCACATCTCACTCTCTGGGGTGTTTTATAATTGAAATGATCCTAATGTTACATTGTTGGTATTACGGGTGTGTGTTTTGGACAACTTACAAAACAGTTTCAAGTTTTACAGGTTGGTTACAAGTTGGAAGACAACTTTTAGCTAATACCAGCCGATAATAACGTTACATGATACTTTGCATGTGAAAGGAATATAACACCATGTCTGCAGGTAGAAGTTATGCAATACTGTTGCTGCAACTGAACAAGACTAAGTGACTGATAACCAATGTCATATACAGCTTTTCACTGTTAATGTGCAGAGCAGCCATCTTGAATTGTGAGCTTGAGGCCACTGAAGTTCCTCTATGTTTCCAGGTTGAAATTTTGATTTCAGGGGGGGGGTTTCTGATGACAGAGCTGACTAGGAACTTGGAAAATCTGACTTCCCAGTTTAATGGAAAGCACCATCAGTCTGAAGTTTACATGCAGAGACAGTGAGGCATCTTAAATCCACACCACCATGGCTAAAAACCATGGTTTTACTTTTTTACTTGCGTTATATTGGAGTACTGGACGGGATAGTTCAGTTGGGGTCATGTGAGGAAGTCATGCATTGTTCCTGCCATAGCTCCAGAGCAGCATACTCCATTAGCCATTGGCTAATAATGATGTCAGGGTTGTGAGTCAGGCTTCATATATTTTTTTTGCATTGTGTTATGGGAATTGGAGAACACTGCGTTTTTTCTTTTTTTTTTTGGAGATACCTATGGGATAGTTTTTGGCGATACCTTAGCCTAAGTTTTTATTTTTGTCCCCAAATCTGTCTCCACTGACTTTGTAAAAGATGCATAACTGAATCATTCTTGAATGTATTCACTACAGGCTGCTGTATACAAAGTTTAAAAACAAAGGTTTGCTTGAAAATATCAACTTTATTTCTAAAAAGGGAAAACGTGAGAATGAATGAATGAAGATATGAAACATCATAATTAGACACTATGAAAATGCAGGGATGCAAATTTCCACAATACAGTGAAAAACTAATTTTGGACTTAGTAGTTGACAGAAGGTGGCTGCTGAAGGGGTTTACACATCTACAACAAGTTCTTGTTAATCTATGATGACTACAAAGTGAGGCAGATAAGTCCTCAGAAATGTTTCATTCTAAACAAATGACAGTGTTGTAATGTAGCTCATTATTACAACAGTGGTGGTTATTCAACTATCATCCTAGCATTTTAGTTTAACTTTAGTAAGAACATGAAGCAGATATTCATTCATTTGAATATAATCATTGAAGGACAGATGTTCCCCTGCAGGTGTCTGGATGAATGTTGCTGCTCATCTATTTCACACCTTTGCTGGCATCTGCAAAGGAAAATTAGTTATGTCATAATTCACATGTCATGTTTGATATGTGCAGTTATTTGCAGTACATCATGTTAAATTTTAGTGATAGATATATGGATTTATAATTGCCTGGTTCTGTATTTGAGCAGGCTGGTCCAGCTGGACTGGTTGCAGGGGATCCTGGGATGGGAGAGGATTGGCATCAAATGATGGAATCTGAAAAGAAAAGACAAAAAAAAAAAAAAAAAAACTTAATTAGAGAAAAGGGAAGAAAGACTCACAAGAATTCGACTCAATAAAATATGATCATGAAGTATAAAATCAGATGATATCTTTCTTCTTCTTACTGATTTTCTCACATTCAGAGTTTGCTGGGGAATATGAGGAAGAGCAGGAGGTGGAGGAGGAGGAGGAGGATATTCAACCTGGAAGATCTGTGGACACAAACACACGTGGTGAGTATAATGTTTTCCCTCAGGAGTAAAGACAGTTCAAGTCATAGCTGTGATTACAGATAGATAATATCTTGTTTTTTTCACCTGAGGGATGTTTGAAACTGGTGGGATGCTTGTTATAATCTGAAACAAAAGTTAATACATTTATTTAGTAGTGTACCATATAAAAACATACAGAGGTCATTTCACATTTATATAAATGTTAAAAAGATGTTTACCTTTTGCTGAGAGAAGTCAAAGGGGTAGTACTGCAAATGGAGCAAGCACAAGACATAAGAAATATAAATTAAAAAAAAAATTTGTTTCATTGAATTTATTGTACCAAACATGTTCAAATGTCAATAATTGGCCATATAATAATAATAATAATAATAATAATAATAACCCTAATCCTGCTAATACTAATACCAAAACAACTTACAAGTTCCACACTCTGTCTGCCAGGCGGCTGAGGAATGGAGTATTTGAGAAAACCATGGGTCTGTAAGGAAATCAGTGGAAAGTAGTGAACAGTTGTGCAGTGTTTTACCACAAAAGATATGGTTCTGAATTATGTGTTTGCTCACCATGCCTCCAGGTACACCATAATTGTGGGGATAAAGCTTTGAAAAAACACAAACAAGTGTGAGTGTACGTTACTCTGAGCATAAATCATAATCACAACAAGATAAATATTTCATGAAAAAAATGTAAGTCAAGCAAGAAATAAGAAAAGCTGTGACATACTATTTCCACGCTGTAAGCACCAGGCATTGCAGTTTGTGGGGGAGGTGGAGCAGGTGCAAAGGGATTCTTCATCTGAGTGGATGTAAGATAGTCAACATGATGCAAAGTCAGCAGATTCCACACAGAAACAGATACAGGACTGTGGTCCTGTAGATACAGGCACCACATTGACACCACTGACTGACACCACATTCTTGGTGTCAGTCCTTTTCCCATAGTAAAAACAGAAACCTCTTACCTGTGAAGGTGGCAGCTGTTGTCTGGATCCTGTGTAATGAGGCAGGTAATGAAATGGCGACTGAAAACAAAGACAAAAACAGACACAGTTTGATAACAAAATTTAAACAATCCTCAAATCTAACAGCTCCAACTTATCCTGAAGTGACAGAATATGGTTCCCACTGAGTGAGAGCAACCCAGCCCCACTTACTGGTGCAGCTGAGGCCATACTGGCCAGACAGAGGCAGAGGAGGGCCAGTTTCATTTTTGCAGATAGTTCAAGCCCTACACACATGAAATGCATCATTACAAATCTTAAAAATCAAATCAATCTCAAACTAGAAGCTCAGAGGGGCTGTGGCATCATGTTCAACTCACCTTCTGCAAAAAGAGGAAAAGTGAGAAGTTAACAGCAGTGGAGAGGTGGCTCAATGTTGGAGGTGATGCCAGTCGTATCTTCCACTGAGTTACTTCGCCTTTTATAAGGCTCCAACTCACCTGGCAGCCAATCACAGTCCATGTTTGTGGTGTTACCCAATGAGTAGGTACCGGCCAGGTGTCTAGTCTTCAGCTTTACTAAATGACCAGTGGTCAAATCCACTTTCTGTGTAATAGCAGAGTCTGTTTGATGATACTGTCTAGAGCAGAGCCCACATTCACTCTGCTCGCTCCTCATCCTGCCAACAGTGTCATTGCATCTATACTGCTGCACTTACAGCAGCATGACAACATCCTGGTGATTGCTTGTGTACACTATAAAATTTAAATTAATGTTGTTTGGTTTATAGTTGCTTAAGAACATACAGTGTGTTTCTATATTAACAGCAGAGGAGAACAACTTCACACAGATAAGTCTAGCAACACAAAGGAGAAAACTAAGATAAACAAACTGGGAGTAGTGACAATGTCTTCATGAATTAATCTTTAAATCTTACGAGATGTGTGCTTTCTTCATTCTAACCATTCAATATGGAGAATGTAACTGTAATTGTAATGTAATTTGAGATTTGATTTTGATGACACACTATTACTGTGCGACATCTACCACTACTACTGATAATGATAATAATAAGTTATTTATTTGTTTTCAACAATATCAAAGTAGTCAGAATGAGTATGTTCTGCAGACAGTGAATTTGCTGCATGTTGTTTTTGTCTCCTGATCAGTTGATCAGTTTAGAGGGAGTGAAGTGGGATGAAAATAAAACACACCCATGTTTCGTTCTATGAGGCCTTTTTTTAAATTTTATTTTATTTTATGAGACAAAGCACATTTCCAGATTTTTTCTTCCATGGAAAAGCACAGCAACATAAAGCAGCGGAGCACTAGTTCCACCTTAAAATGCACAGCACCATTGTCTTTTAACAGGCGTAACACCGTATTTCTCAGACTTTCCTTAAACACCAGTGTTGTTTGCTCATCTTATACTGGAGCTGCAGGTCTTATAGCACTGGTCACCTAAAGTGGAGAGAGAAGCGAACAAATGTGTTCTTGTGATGAAAAAATCTTCTTATTTTCAAAGACAGAAAAGTACATACTTTTTTTTTTTCAGAAATTATTTTGTTAAAACCTAACAGTGAGGATTATACACAGTTATACACCTCACTCTGTCTCACTGTGTGTATATTTACCTGTGCACACGCCCGCACATCCTGCTGACTTAGTTTGTTTTAGTCATCGTCATCATCATCATCAGCAGCGTTGGGTTGGGCAGCCTGAAATGACAGAGGTTTCTGATGAGCCTATCAGGAGTGAGGACAGTCTGCCAACGACGGGGTGTTTCCCAACAGCTCAGCAGAAAAGACTGTTTCTCTGATGCAATAATCACTTATTAGCATGAACCCGTTACCCTCTACTAGACCTCAGTTCAACTTCAGTTTCTTGCCATCTGCAGTTATCAGAGGCATACAGTATAATGTAGTTTCACATCAAAGCCAATTCAGTGGTGGCCACCGAGTCATACTGGTTCAAGAGACTTGAATGGCATAAAGTGCAAATAATTATAATCATAATCATTCTCACAGCAGCCTTAACAGCAACGATAGGTTCAACAGGGGCAGCAGGAACAGCAGGGGCTGCAGGAGCATCAGGGGCAGCAGGAGCTGCAGGAGCGTCAGGGGCAGCGGGGGCAGCGGGGTCTGCAGCAGCACCAGCACCAGCAGTATCTGGCACTCCAAAACCGAAGGGGATGAACTGCAACAAGATGAGAGAGAGGGTGATTAGGTCAATAAGATCTCACATGACTTCTGTCAGAGAAATTGAAATCTACAGACACTCACAATCTCCTGGGTGTCTCTGCCATTTGGCATGAGGATCTCTTGTTTGATGAAGCCACGGACCTTCCAGTGAAAATACATGTGAACACACACACACACACACACACACACACACACACACACGTCTAAAATACATTTTGCTAAACTGGATAAACTGTTGTCTTACATGCAGATTGTTGGCTTTTATTACAATTTTGGATGAATCATGTGCAAACTATATGCACACTGAATATTCTATAATGTGTCACTTACAGGTCCTCCCACAGGCTGTCTCTGGGCATCAACTGGGAGCAGCTGGGAACAAAAACAGTCAAAATTATAACCACCTTTAAATCCTGGATGAGGACAAGTGCATTTAAGTCATATAACAGTAAAAGTGCTACATTTCTTTTGCAGCCTGTTGCAGCTTAGTTGAATACAAAGAGCACTTCCCAAACTCTTGCACATATACATGAAGTTACATTCATAACATAAAAAGTAACAGTGCATTAACATGTGAAAAAGCTAATTTTTTTGTTTTCAAATCAGATTAATATGCACATTGAAATCATATATATAACATACAACTGTATTTAAATGTTTTTAAATCACATAATCTCAGCACCTGGTATTTTTAAATACAATTTGAGCAAATTTAAGTGTGTAAAAGAAAAAAAAACTAAATATAATGTAGCCCTTACAACATCCAGAGTTTCAACGGGGGCTCCAGCAGGGATAGCCTGGGCTGCCTGGAAGGATCATATTATTAATGTTAACATCTACATGAGTATAAGTAGCAAATTTCAAATAAAATAGCCGTCAAAAGTCTCAGCTGCAGACATGAGCATCAGCGGTGAACGGATAATAGCAGACCTGTGTACAGAGCTTATCCAGTGATGGTTGAAAATGGGTGTTTTACCGTGGGTTTTTGGTCTATGTCATGATTTACAGTGTTGAATGTGAGCTGCACCTCACTGTACCTGAGCTGGAGCATGATGGATGTCAAACTCCATGAACATCTGTTGCTGTAAAGGAGGATTCAGAGAAAATACTGCAGCCTGAGTGGATTTAAGGTGAGTGTAACAAAATATCCAGGAAAACTTTTACTCTTTAAAGTTTGTAGTCAGTCACCAACATGGTCAAGAAATCTTGTAATGCACTGAAGACATTAAGATTTAATGAAAACTCCATCTGCAGATAATGATTATGTCCCAAAACTGCACTGAGCTTACCTTTACATAGATTTGTCAGTTTGTGGGATTCAGTTCTGAAATGTACTGTCTGTGAGTAAGAATTAAGAGAAATATGTTTTTGATGAAATGTTAAGAAATAGCGTTTTCCTTACTGGAGCACAGACAGCCATCCCGAGGATGCACGCAGCAAGGAGGATTTTCATTTTGGCTACTGCTGTCAAAGAGAATTTGAGTTGTTATACTTCACAGCATTGAGTTCAACGGCTTGAGGAACATCATTACTTAATATTTCATTAATATGATATTAGTCGTCTACATTACCTGTCCTTTCTCGCAGCACACGAGTACTGAAGGACTGTTGTGGAGAGGTGTGATTAGTGGAGAGAGATCTACTCCTATTTATTTGCTGACAAAACGAAGGATGAGCGAACCATTGGCGGATATTGATGACATGCCCAGTATCTTCATTTCTGTGTGATTGCAAAACTGGCAGCTGTCCTTGTGTGAGAAATCACATAATTCACTTTTGGCTTGAAAACACACATCAATCATATAAACCCTCAATTATGTTGTTTTTTTTTTCTTTTTTTTCAGCCTCTTGCAAAATCTTTTACACTAATAAAAGTAAGCATTGTGCATAAACATTAATATATCCCATTTCATCATAAAACCACAGTTTTGTAAGATTGCTGATGTTGAGCTTACAGCTTGAGAGTACTTTACTCAAACACTCACTGTACTTCTGAGCCTGTGGGGACATTTAAGTGCCGCACTTAGGCCAAAATCCATTAACCGTGAAGAAAATGCCTCAGCATGATGATTAGTGAACCACTGTGTCCACTCCCCTTACATTATGTTCTTACTGGGCAGATAAAAACACTTGATTGAGTATAATTTGTGGCATCAGGCTGAGTTTAATTGCACTTTATGTTATTTCAGGTTCACTCATACAGTAGGTGATGGTAGAGGTCCAGTTTTTATCAAGCATAAAATAGATCATAAAGATGATGCATTTTCTTTCTTGCCTTGTGTTCATAGCTGAGACTGTTTCGGAGCTATCTGGATGTGGTTTTAAAAAAAAAATCATGAAAGTAAACAAGAGAAAAACAGTTCAGGTAGAATAAATCTGTTTTATTGGATATTATTCATTAAGTAAGACAGTAGTTTCAACACTTACTAAACTAAAGTAAAATATAAAAGTTGAGAAAATGAATGGCATTTTGTAAAGTTTTTTTAATCCTTTCTCTTTGTCTCAAAAGCTCAGACCAGGTTTCCCTGTGTGGGTTGAGGTGAGAGTTGAGCAGACGGCTGGACAGTGGCCGCTTCCTGCGCTGCTTGCTCCAAACCCACAGGGAGAGCGTTAGCGTCCGGCTGCGGTCCAGTGCTGGCCCACCCTTCTGCCTGTGGCACTCCGGCTGATGGGGTCACCACAGTTGGCACTGCCTCTGCTTGGTTTTTGAGCCCAGAGGCTTGGCTCACAGGTTGAACTCCACCTCCACCTCCACGTCCTCCTCCTGTGGGCAGGTTTGTGAGCACAGTGGGCACATACATACCCAGCTGTCCCACTCTAGCAGCCATCTAAACCAGAGAAGAGAGGAAAGATGCAGCAGTTGTGTCATCAGGGGGATCACTGAGTTCACTGAGTGGATTGTTTGAACAAGCTGAGAGACAGATAAAAATCTTGGCTGTGTTATGATACCTGAAGCTCCTCTGAGCTGACACTGCCAAGTGGAGAGCTCTATTAAAGAAAAGAAAATACAAACAATTACATAAAACACCTCAAGAAAGAAACCACAAAGACTGTTGACTGAGTTCATATCCACATTTAAAAAGAGTAATCCGTATTCACCATGGGTTGCTGGAGCATGTATAGGATTTGGGGATTCTGTGGAAAAAAATAACACTGATTATAATACAAGTTTACTTTCCCTTAAGTTTTGCTATATATTTCCATTACTTTATGAGGCTAAACCAGAAACCTGTTGTTGCTGATCTGGCTGAGGGAAATGTCCTGAAGGAGCAGGTACAGAGAGCGTCTCTGCAGGTAAGACTGGACTGTTTGGAGGGTGATTGGCTGTGGCTTGTGACAGAGGTACTTCAAGAATCCTTGGAAATCCATAGGGGGAGAACTGGTGGAGAGAAACAGAGCTTTTACCTTTTAAAATCTTGTCAAAATGTCTGCACTGAGAGCAGACAAAACTTCAATTTGAACCCTCTATACTAAAAGGAAGGGGTTGGGACTACAACATCACCTGTGGCAGAAAATCACGTGTGAAACATAACGGCATCAAAGTTTCCATCTGAGAGCTGTAAATCAGCTGTCAGGAAAACTACAGAGTCGTTATTTCCACAACACTGTCTGTTACGAAAGAGTTTCAGTTTTCATATAGGTACATGTTGACAGCACATTTAAGGAAGGGGAAAATAATCCTGCACTGTACTATAGAAATATGTTAAAGACCCCCCAGGTGACAGCTGTCAGCTCGACTGTGGTTGGAACATATTTGTGTCTCAACTGTCGGCACAGTGTAGAACAAAGCTCCGTCTCACAAAACATAGACGGTGTGTTCCTTAATAATATATTACCAGCTGATTTGTGTATGGTGATGAAAACAGAGGGAAGTATCCGTAAGGAGGGACCACCTAAAAACAGCAACACAACCCAAAATTAGACAGAAATGATTTTGGAAAAATCAGTGTTGCATTTGTCCCTCCATAATGTTTTCTTTTGCTCAGGTCCTGTACCAGAGGCTGCTGTGGGAGTGCTGGCTGGTTGACACGCTGAGATCCATGGACGCTTGACTGTAGGGGGACAATCATCAGACTGCTCCCAAATGGAGGCCAGGTGTAGTGTTGCAGTGAAGGAAGTGGCTGGGGGCCACCTTGCTGAAGGACCCCAGCCTGTGGTTGAACCACTCTTGGGGAAAGTGGCACTTGAGTCTGAAGCTCAGGGTTTTGGTTTGTGGCTTCACCAGGTTGGGCTCTTTGTGTCACCTGAAAGCATACAAGTAATATCAACAAATAACAAGTGTTGCTATGAAAAATACAGAAAGTCATAACTGTGAGTGTACTTACTGGTGCTGCAGACACTATTATGGTGAAACATGACAATAGGCCCACAGTAATCATTTCCAGAGACAAAACAAAATCAATCTTGTTTTGAATTTGTTCCTATAAAGCTTATGGAAGCTGTCAAAGAGTGTCTGCTTAGAGCACTTAAAGAAAATTCAGTGGAAGTGCATGCAGTGGAGCATTGACTTATGTGCAACTCACAGAGTCGAACAACCAATCACATGACAGAAAAAAGACTAATTTAACCTAATCTTTCCATGTGAATGAAGCAGTGAGGTAGAAACCAAAGAAAATCCACTGGGTGCTCCAAACTGCTTGTTTTCCTTCAGTTGCGATGCTGTAATGTCTCAACAGAAATGGATAAACAAACACACAAGAACTGAGGACTTGTGGGTTTCCTGTTAGTCTCATCACCTTCGGGTGTGGCTGATGTGTCAAGAGACACAGTCTTGTAATTATGGTCAAACTAAATACGTGTAATGTGCAACTGAAATGAGACAAAAAAAAGATGAATAAGGAAATGGGAAAAAAGTCAGCAGAGGGTTTTGGTCACATACCGTCATCCTCAGGTATCAAATTCACAGCTTCAAACAACATAATAGATCATACAGTAGTATGTTGTTTTCCATTGTCAATCCGATGCCTGACAAAGGTCCTTGACTGAAGCACATCTCTAAAAATTAAAACATTTTTTCTCTTACATGATTTCCCTTCCTCAAAATCAGGTATGCATGGGAGCACTTAGTTAGAAAAGCACAAAAAGTTAGACGTTCAGTAAATATAAATTCCAGTTCAAGTATGAACTTTAATAATAGAACACAAATGCTGCAGGCTGCAGAACGTAAAGGATAAATAAATCAACATAACACACCAAGGGATCAATGAAACCCACCTTTGTGCTCAAGATGTTACATGTCATGAAATAATTCACAGAAGAAAAAGTCACAAAGTCACTGTTACTGAACATCTAACCTGATGTGAGTGATGAAACAACAATGGTTCAAAAGACTCGACAATATCCATACATAAATACTTCCGCTCATTGTATTTTATATAATATAAATAATTATGCCATTATGTTTAGGAAAGCATGATATTGATGACCGGTGTTATGGCTAAACACCTTGATCCATTATGAATGTACATTTTACGACAAGAATATCACCTCCACAAGCAACTTGTTTAAGATTGAAATTTATTAAACCCTCATTGAAATCAACTACACAAATTAAAAAACATTATTCAGTGCAGAATTCATAAAGTATCCACGTCTCTGCTGTCTGACATTATTTAACCAAGTTAAAATGACATGCAGAAACAAAGTTGATTACATTCATAATGAGTTGCTGTGCAAAACCCTGTTTGGGCACAAATATAACATATAGAAGTGTGATATGTATATTGTTGAACATCTGAATGCATGGAATGCAGTTTTTGTCAAATAAAAGAGTACAGCAGTGAATCAGTGAGCAGGGTAGTGAATGGGAAAAAGGCTGAGTCATCATTAAAAAAAAAAAAAAAAAAAGAATAGTGCAGCAGACTTCACTGATGAAGCAGAGAGTTGGGTATTTACAGGATCAGCACTCATCCCTTTCTTAAGCCATGTTGATCCTGGCAGGGTGATGAGTGCACATGAAGAGTGGATATTACAGCGGTGTGTCATCAGCATCCCCACACAGCTGTCGCCAACACCAACATCCTGTAAAACTCATAATTACACCCAGACCTAATACCTCCCTCTACTACTGTATGTTATGAATTGAGATGTATCATTATTATTATTACTTTTTTACATTTTTGCATTGATTGCATGATATGAGATGAATAAATGAAGACGTTATGCAGGTTGAAATGATACGAAAAGTGATAGTTATGAGAGAGATAACTCAGACTGTATAACTGAACCAACAGAGAAAAGTGGAAACATGCAGGCATCTATATTTTTGTGAAAGTCTGTGAAATCTGGTTCAAACATGGCATCAAAAGCACAAATGACCTTAAACATATATAAATGCAAAAGGCAAACAAACAAAAAAAAAAAACACACACAGACACAGAAAACATTTCTTTATCAGTGAGTAGCCTTTCTGTTGATGTCAAATGAAAGTGAAATAACAGAATAATAATCAGCTATTCCTGCTCTCAGATCAGCACAGTTCACCCATTGTCTCCTCGTGGGTTCTCAGTAGTAGTAACGACTGTGGTCTGTGGGCCTGGGGCTGTCGTTGTGGTTGGATTTGGTGTTGAGGGAAGTGGAGGTGGGATAGTAGCAGGTGGTGGCCGTGGACACAGACCAGGAAACAGGAGGGTAACCCAGGCGGGAAGTGGCTTGGGCCAGTGATGGCCGCTCTACAGCAATAAACACAATCAAATATTTAAACTTATATTAACATAAAATGTTTTGTTACGTGCTCACTACCAATAAGATCCATTTAATTCTTACCTCATCACTGTCAGACTCACTGCTAGAGTGATGAGAATTCTGCAAAAAATAAATAAATAAATAAATAAATCTAAATCAAATAGTACCATGTTTTTTTTTTTTTTAGAATTAGCTGAAAATCCGTCATAAGACACAGGAATTACAGCATGAAAACAGCACAGATTTCTTTTGTACTTACTGCCAGAGGGGAGTGGATCAAGTAGAAAATCAATAAAGGAAAAAATTTCATCTTGCACTTCAAGGAGCAATTCAAATCCCTTGAAAGTTGTAGCTGCCCGCGTGCCACTGCAGAGTGAGTGTACACGGCTTATTGAACAGAATTAAACAGCAGGCGTCTGTTCTCTACCTTCCCGCTGGTCCCGTAAGGAAACATCATTAGCTTTTTAAACAGCCCACACTGGTCTCACACTTTAAAGGTGCGTTACTTAATCTCAGACGTGGTCAGTCTCATGGCAGCCTCCAGACACAAAACCAACAAGGTGTGAACACAATTCAGTTACACAACCAGTGTTGTGCTTTTGTAACATTAAGGTTCACATCCTGTTTTTAATCCTTACAGACATTAAGTATTAAGTAGAGTAATACACACACACACACACACACACACACGTTTCACTCACCTTTGTTTCAAGATGACATGATGATTTGAATTCTGAATAAACTGCATAAGACAGAAAAACTATATTTTCAAATATTAGTTGCTCAATTCAGGGAAGACTGATGTGCAGTTGTTTAAGCACTTCATACTTGCGAAACTGTAGTATCTGTTGCCTGGAGCTATGTTTCCTCCTGCAAAACAATACTTGCCCAATCCTTTCAAAATACTGTAATCATCTTGTTTACCCATGGACTTGTCCTCTACAACAGTCATTGCATCCTGACCTGTTGCAAGTGTCATCTAGACACAGATATGCGACTATAGAGATTTAAAAAAGCTTTTTTTTCCCAATGGTGGGCAGAGGTGTGGAGACCAATACTGGCTTTGAACACAAAGGAGTGGTTGTTGAGAGTATTACAGCGTACATACTACAATGTCATCAACATTATTAAAGTATTAAGTATTTAAAGGGACTTGGGGCAGGATTTGTGAGAAATTAAACATGCATTTTAAGTTTTTTAATGCTAATGGGTGAGAAACCAAAAAGAATGAGCCCACCCACGTATCTCTCCATTGCCTTGAACAGGCTGTGTGCTGCATAATGTACTGCAAATTGGAGTCCGAATTTCCCGCACAGTTCCGCGGACATGCCGTCAGATGACGCTGAAGGTGCGTTGCTCAACAGCTTTCAACTTGGATATGGAAAGTAATACAGGGAATAATAGACTCTGCTACGGTAAACAAATGACCCATCACCACACAAAATCCACTTAAAGGTCCCACAAAGAAGAAAACCAAAGTCAGTCTCGTCAAGCAAAACGCAATTACCCGCAACGGCCGTTGGTTTCTTGATCCTGCCCCAAGTCTCTTTAAGTATTTGTTAAGGTGAAAGATTTCATGCTGTAGTCAGTCCTTTCTCCTACACATTATTATGTAATGTATATGTCCATTGTTCTTAAACTGTTGTGACTTGAAGGACTGAAACATAGAAACAAACATCTACATACTGTAACATCTGTCTTACCTTAACACAATATGTGTACATATTTTTACATATTTTTAAAAACAACACAGTTTCTGAGTGCAATGGTGTAATTAAACTGTTGGATTTATTTATTTAGTTTTATTTTCTTTACAAAACCTTATATTGTTTATCACAGAATTCTGTCATTTGGTGAAACTTAAACAGTTTGGGTCTGAAATCCAGACTTACATTGGTCTCTTTGGAGGCTTATGTGGGACCATATTAAAAAAACACACATTTGAAAATGAACATGCTACTTCTCTAAACGTATTATCTTTTTCCTAATTTGTATCTGTTCTTTGAGGAAAAATGACATAATAATACAATAATTCACTAAGCTTTCGTATTTTGAACCACGTGTACAGGGGCTCTGTGGCTGAATTGAAATGAAAACAAACAAGCAGTTTTAACATTGACTTATAAGTCATGCCCTGATGTACTGTGGACACAATTCAAATTTGGAAACAAATATGCAATATGAAAATTCTGACCTCAGTATATACTTGATTGAAACATCTAAACTGACCAAGTACAAGCTACCATGAATTAAAGCAGAGATGCAGGTTTGTCCAAGTCCTTTAAACTGCTGGCCATTAACACTTTTGCTTGCTCTGGAGTGCCATTTAGCTTTATGTAAATTTTGCAGTTGGAGGTCCATGTTGCTTGAATTTTTTATTTTTCTTTACACATTGTTCTTGGTTAGATGTTCGCTAAGGTAGACATTTGTTCCTTTAAGCATCTTACCTTGTCGCAGCAGATTGGTTTTGAATTTTTTGTTAGCAAACCTCATGATGATGGTTTGCTTTTGTCTTTCTGGGGGAGAAGGTGATAAGCTTCTCCTTGTTTATACTAATACCCTTGTCCAGAAGGAACTCCACCACCTGCTGCTCAACCAAGTCCAAATCTTGGTTACTGTGCACTGATCCCTCTCTTTGTTTTGCTTCTTCAGTTCCTTGATCTCTTTTATTATGCCTATGCCTAAAGTGTCTTGCTTACTTGTCAATTCTTCCATTTGGTGAACCATGAACTTGACCGATTTCCTTAATTCTTCATTCAGTCTCTTCAGTTCTTCCATATCTCTTTTGGTATCCTGTCACAGACTCGCTGCCTGCAGCCTTATGGTAGCTGTTGCTGCTGCTGCCTTGGCCTGGTGATGGTTGCTGGTGTGGCCTGATGGCAGTGGCTGGAGCCTTGGCCTAGTGATCGCTGCTGGTGGGGCCTGATGCAGTGGCTGGCACCTTGGCCTAGTGATGGCTGCTGGTGGGGCCTAGTGGTGGTGGCTGGTGGTTGTGGCTGCTGCCTTAGCCTGGTGATGGCAGCTGGTGGAGCCTGGTGGTGTTGGTTACTGCTGGTAAGGCCCAGTGGTGGCGGCTGCTGCTGGTGAGTCCCAGTGGTGGCGGCTACAGCCTTGGCCTGGTGGCGGCTGCTGGGCTTAGTTAGGCTGTTGCAGGCCTCAAGTCAGAATCCACTTAAAATCTTCTCTCTAACTGCCAATCCACTGCCCCAAGTCAACCAAAACCAAGTTCAAGTGATTGTTTATGGCAAATTTGAAGAAATTCCCTGCCAGGTTAGGCTTTTTTTTTTTTTTTTGCATATTAACAAGGTCTGTTGCTCTCTGCAGTGAAGCTTGCACCTCTGTCTGCTTCCTCAATTTAGAAAACTGGTGGCAATTCTGTTTTAAGTCACTCATAAAGGAGATGCATGCAAAAATCAGAAGATACTTTCAGCGTACTTTTTTTTTTTTTTTTAATTTTTATTTCATTACAGTCACTGCTACCCAGACACATTCACAAGCACCTGCTTGATTAACAAAAATGTCTCTGAAAGTCAAAAGTAATGTCAAAATAGAATAAAATATAAAAACTAAAATGAAATTGGTTGTGGTGTTGTGTGTAGAGGGCGGTTTATCTTAAAAGCAAGTCATCCACCGTTGGTGCAAGACACTGAGTTGATCTTATTGCTGTTGAGAGTTGTTGAAGTGGTGCTCACTGAACTGGAACAACTTTGACTTCTTTGTGTGTTTATGTTTGTCTATAGCAAAACACATAATACTGTTTTATAAACTACTTATTAATTATTTGCATGCTGCTAATTCAATTCACTTAAAATAAAGTGATGTTATTAAAGTTAATGAAACTGTATGTCAAGAAAATGTGAATTCACAACATATTCAGTCCACGTTGGTTTCTCTGATGATTTTTATGCAGCAGATGATACACATAGTAAAGTGATGATCACCCATATGTTTCCTTGAACTGGAAAGATCATTGTGGGAACTGACACAAATAGCATTGATGTCAATTTTTCATTTACTGGTTCGTCTCTGGTTGAATTGCTGCTTTAACTTGCAGCATCGGGAGCTGCTGTTGGTGCAGCCTTGTCAGGTTGCGTGAGGAGGTCTTGAATCATCTGCAGCAGCTGTTGTACAAACATGTTAGAATGGGACATGGAATCCTTCAAGAAAATCAGAAATATTCAGAGTCAGTTAAAGAGCAGAAGATTTGACAGTAACAAACAGTCAGCTGTGCTTAATGATTAATTTCTAGGTCAGAGAGACAACTCTCACCTCATTGGAGTCAGTGCCAGTGACTGAGCGGGGAGGAAATCTATGTGGCATTTCATGCTGAGGAAATCCAAAGGTTGCAACAATACTTTATTATATTACAGCTGATTGACTCAGAGTATTTTTTTCTGACAACCTTCTCTACAGCCTGAGCCACAGACTCTACAATACTATAGCAATTATAGTTTTACAAACATGGACTGATATCGAATATAGGGATGTACAACTTACATGATCGGCCAGAATGAGGCTCAGGAGGCATCCAAGCACAAGAGCTACCTTCAGCATGGTGATCACACCTGTTGAAATCAATAGATACATGAAGACTTCAAGACAATTTGTCCAAATTGTAAATTATAACAGCAAGATCACAGAGAAAAAACAGAATATTAAGTTGTTATTATAAGTTTGTAATATATAATTACAGTCAGGTCTTCTCAGCTGTAGCACACTGTCTCACAGATGGTTGAAGAGGTTGTTGTCGTGTTGGTCTGGATGCAGCTTCTCTTATGTTCAGCTCCAGGAGCTGATGTTGTGTCCTGTAGATGAAAAGCACATTGTGATTGCAAATTTGCAATCATTGCGAAATCTTCCACCTTGATACACCGATGCCCAGATGCCAAACACAACCAGTACACCTACTCAGGTTTATGATTACAAATTGAGCAACTTAGTGGCATAGGCTGATAACAGGCAACACTCAGTGAAGCTTGCACCTCTGTCTGCTTCCTCAATTTAGAAAACTGGTGGCGATTCTGGTTTAAGTCACTCATAAAGGAGATGAATGCAAAAATCGGAGGATACTTTCAGCATACTTTTTTTAAAAATTTTATTTCATTACAGTCACTGCTACCCAGACACATTCACAAGCACCTGCTTGATTAACAAAAATGTCTCTGAAAGTCAAAAGTAATGTCAAAATAGAATAAAATATAAAAACTAAAATGAAATTGGTTGTGGTGTTGTGTGTAGAGGGCGGTTCAGTGTTGTATAAAGTACCGGAAAATCACACTTAAGTAAAAGTACAGATACCCAATAAAAAAATTACTTTGGTAGAGGTTCAAGTCACCAATTGAAATGCTACTCAAGTAAAAGTCTTAAAGTATCTAGTATTTATTGTACTTAAGTATGACAAGTAATCTGCAACTAAATGTACTCAAGTATTGAAAGTAAAAGTACAAGTATATGTTAATAACCAAAAACAGGCTGATTTTTTTTATATTACAAAGTTTATTAGCATTGTAATGTAAATGGGAGTTTTTATAAGATAGAAGTGCGATATTTTTCGGCAGACATAAGAGACATTTCATCCGATAAGACGAATCTTTCGCACCAGCGTAAGAGAACATTGTGCTTAGACAAGGCCAAGGGTGTTCATTTTCAACTTCTCCATCATCTGTAGCCGACGTTGCTGCTGCCATCTCTTCTTGCTCGTCGTCTTCCATCACTGCAGTTGCTTTTCACGCCAAGTGAACCGTCATGCGCAACTGCAAACAAGCCAACCCGCCAGGCCTGATGACAAATCAGCCTGACTTCGTTGCAGTCACTAGTAATCTCAGTGGTGTCTCTGGGTGAAAACACGACAGGCCTATAGCCTACTTTTTTTTTTTTGTTTGTTTTTTTGTTTTTTTTGTAACGAGTAACGACATGGCGCATAGAAAATATATCGGAGTAAAAGTATGCAATTAAGGTCGGAAATGTAGTGAAGTAAAAGTGAAAGTAAACTGAATAAAAAAAACTCAAGTAAAGTAGAAAGTCTCCCAAAACGTACTTAAGTACAGTAGTGAAGTATTATTACTTCGTTCCTTTACAACACTGGGGTGGTTTATCTTAAGAGCAAGTCATCCACCGTTGGTGCAAGACACTGAGTTGATCTTATTGCTGTTGAGAGTTGTTGAAGTGGTGCTCACTGAACTGGAACAACTTTGACTTCTTTGTGTGTTTATGTGTGTCTATAGCAAAACACATAATACTGTTTTATAAACTACTTATTAATTATTTGCATGCTGCTAATTCAATTCACTTAAAATAAAGTGATGTTATTAAAGTTAATGAAACTGTATGTCAAGAAAATGTGAATTCACAACATATTCAGTCCACGTTGGTTTCTCTGATGATTTTTATGCAGCAGATGATACACATAGTAAAGTGATGTTCACCCATATGTTTCCTTGAACTGGAAAGATCATTGTGGGAACTGACACAAATAGCATTGATGTCAATTTTTCATTTACTGGTTCATCTCTGGTTGAATTGCTGCTTTAACTTGCAGCATCGGGAGCTGCTGCTGGTGCAGCATTGTCAGGTTGCGTGATGAGGTCTTGAATCATCTGCAGCGGCTGTTGTACAAACACGGCAGACAGGGACGTGGAAGCCTTCAAGAAAATCAGAAATATTCAGAGTCAGTTAAAGAGCAGAAGATTTGACAGTAACAAACAGTCAGCTGTGCTTAATGATTAATTTCTAGGTCAGTGAGACGGCTCTCACCTCATTGGAGTCAGCGACTGAGCGGGGAACAAATCCATGTGGCGTGTCATGCTGAGGAAATCAAAGGTTGCAACAATACTTTATTATATTACAGCTGATTGATTCAGAATATTTTTTTCTGACAACCTTCTCTACAGCCTGAGCCACAGACTCTACAATACTAAAGCAATTATAGTTTTACAAGCATGAACTGATATTGAATATAGGGATGTACAACTTACATGATCGGCCAGAATGAGGCTCAGGAGGCATCCAAGCACAAGAGCTACCTTCAGCATGGTGATCACACCTGTTGAAATCAATAGATACATGAAGACTTCCAGACAATTTGTCCAAATTGTAAATTATAACAGCAAGATCACAGAGAAAAAACAGAATATTAAGTTGTTATTATAAGTTTGTAATATATAATTACAGTCAGGTCTTCTCAGCTGTAGCAGACTGTCTCACAGATGGTTGAAGAGGTAGTTGTGGTGTTGGTCTGGATGCAGCTTCTCTTATATTCAGCTCCAGGAGCTGATGTTGTGTCCTGTAGATGAAAAGCATATTGTGATTGCGAATTTGCAGTCATTGTGAAATCTTCCACCTTGATACACCGATGCCCAGATGCCAAACACAACCAGTACGCCTACTCAGGCTTATGATTACAAATCAAGCAACTTAGTGGCATAGGTTGGTAAGTCATCCACTGTTGGTGCGAGACAGTGAGTTACCGTATTTTCCGCACTATAAGCCGCACTTAAAAGCCTTTAATTTTCTCAAAAAACGACAGTGCGCCTTATAATCCGGAGCGCCTTATATATGGATCAATTGATTAATTGGTTGATCCATACTGGTTGTACACGGCGCTCAAGGCGCTCTGTCAAAATGTTTCAGTATGAAAAACCAATAAAAACAATTTAATAATCCAAAACACTGATCCCTTTATTTTTCTAAGCCTTTTGCTAGACTATCCGCCGGATTAGCTATAAAGGCTAACGATCCTCATATTCCCGTTTAAGACACGAAGTCTTATCATTCACACTTGGTGAATCTCTAATCTCACTAACAAGTACGACTGGTAAACTACAAGGCCGCACCGCTTGCAGCATTACGGCTGCCGTAGTCAGTAAACACCGATACTGCGCTTACTCACAGTCCTAGTGGATGCATAGCGCAACCCCAGTCGAACGTTTGACTGCAGTATCTTCTATTCTATGCGCCTTATAATCTGGTGCGCCCTATATATGAAAAAAGTTCTAAAATAGGCCATTCATTGAAGGTGCGCCTTATAATCCGGTGCGCCTTATAGTGCCGAAAATACGGTAATCTTATTGTTGTTGAGAGATGGTGAAATGGTACTCACTGAACTGGAACACCTTTGACTTCTTTGTCCGTGCTTGTCGGAAAGGAATAATTATACAATTTAATGAAGGACATACGTTTGGTCTCAACACTGATAAGAACAAAACACCTTGTCTTTACAAACACCAGCTTCATACTCACTGATGGCACTTTTCTACTTTGCTTACATCTTTGTTAGTGCCACTTAGTTTAAACCTAATGTTGCAGAACTTTTGTATTGATAACTTATGGTGGGTGATATTCTCATTAAGACATCAAGACATATCTTTGTATTACTAACAGAGTGAAGCGTGATACATTGTCTATAAGACACAGCAGCAGTAAATAATCTTGACAAATTTAACTGTGTTTGTGAGAGAGTGTTTGTGAGCAGCACGTTCATGTGCCATGTCCAACTGAGGAAATCCAAAGGTTGGAACAATACTATATCATATTACAGCTGATTGACTCTTTTCTGAAAACCGTCTCTACTGCCTGAGCCACAGACTCTATAATACTATAGCAATTATAGTTTTACAAACATGGACTGATATCGAATATAACTTGGGGCTTAGGTCTGTAACAGGTAACACCCAGTGAAGCAAGCATTTCAATCAGGACAGACTATTAAGAATGGAATAAGACAGGTGGTGACGCAGAAAGACATTTATTGTGTACAAATAATTTTTGGCGCTTAGGCCCCAGGGAGTAGATCAGCTTAGAAGACAGATCAATGGATGTGAAGCTTCTATCTGAAGAGGACTTCCCCCGGGCCCAGACACCGGTGGTGGTAGGGATGACGCCTCCTGACATGGAAGCCTCTGGCTGAAGATGGAGATGGCCTGGATCTTGAGAAGGTGAAGGGGAGGAGGTGGGTTGAGAGATTTTGTGCGCTGGATGACAGCTGGATGAGAGTAGAGAGAGAGCACTTTTAAACATGACAACTGAAAGCTGATTGGAGAAGGAGAAAAGGTGGCGGATTCAGATTGGATGAGGAGAAATGATGAGGGGTGGATCAAGAGGGAAGCGGGAGAGATGAAATAAGACTCAGTGAGCATGCTTAAAGAGATAGTCTTCCTGACTGAACTTTCGCTAAGTTTCATTTCTGTCTGCCTTTTCAGAAACCGAAGGCAACTCTGGTGTGAGTTTAATAAGTAAATAGAGTAACTTCACATAGTGATCAAAGGAAATGTTTGCACGGGACCCCACTCTTGTGTTCAAGTAGATGCCAGCATTTACAAATTCACTGAGTGTCACAGCTACTCCAGAGCTGGACCCAAATGCACAACTCAGAATGCAAAGTGCATAATAAACAATCTCTTTAACAAATAACTAAAGGAAAATAACTTGAGAGGAAAAACACAACCTTTCAAAGGAAAAAAAACTACTGACAAGGTATTAAAAATTTACAAAGCCTGACAAGACCAATGTAGGAAGCTCATGCTGGTTCTTTGGCGCATGGGACAAGACGAACTGGCACAGAACAACAGAACAAAGGGAAACGCAGACTATACACACAAGGTAATTGGGAACAGGTGGAAACAATCAGGGTGGAGAAGACAATCAGACCACCAGGAACACCAACGGGGAAGGGGCAAGACACCTGAAATGAGTGGAGAGTGAGATTTCAAAATAAAACAGGAAGCCACAAGGCACAGCTTGGACAGGAGACACTAAAAACACCTAGAATTCTTGGGCATGACACTAATATTTTGGTGATGGTGGTAAAACAAGAAAAGTTTTAGGCATAAATATTGTGTGGTAAGTAACTTTGCTGATAATCATGAGAGTTAGAGAACCTATGCTGTCACAGACACAGAATGATTCATCAGCAGGGCCGGCCGCTGGCAGTATAAGCTGTCGCTTAGGGCCACAACCACTAAGGGGGGCCATTTAAAAAAAAACAAAAAACAAAAAACTTTTTTCCTTTATTTATTTAGATATATATTGTAATGATGTCATGTATCCCCTATCCCGGTTATTCATTTAATATGGAATAAAACGAAAAGATTTCATTACAGAATGATTTTTAAGCCACCTGTGACTGCTGCTGCCCCTCTCCCTCCCCCTCCCTCCCCCTCCCTCCTTCAGCATGGCAACTTCACTCTATCCATAATCGGCTTAATGGATTAGTTTAAAAAAAAAAAAATGCCTCCACCAAAAAGAAAATTTGGATCTGGTGCCGAAGGGTGGAAGAAAAGAAAATTGGAGATGACCAAAAGAACAAAGGATAAAGGTTTGTGATTAATTTTTTTGTTATGAATTTGATTGAAATTACATGTGAAACACGACTGCATCCGTAGTATTTTTCCACCTCCTTTCGGTCTTGTCATGTGGTAGGCTACACCAGGTGAAAAGGAAACTGGCAGAGTTTCTTGCTTTGGACTTGGTAGTGGCATTTTGGCCGCATTTGTGTTCTCTTGTGCGTCCGCTCTGCAACACACTGCTGCCACTCCGGTTTGAGGTATTTCTGGACAGGGGATAGATTATAATATATTATTTGGACATATTGTGATAATTGGATAATTTAAATATTTGGATACAATGGCATCTGTTGTGCGGTTAATAAATAGGCCTTTAAGATACATTTAACCTTTAATCTTTTCAGGGGCATTGTTAACTGTTGAACAGGTTCAGAAAGTTCTAGTTTTATTTCTTATTAGTGTATTTGATTTTCTGAAACTACAAGTATAAATGTTACAGCTACTGTGTATGTTGAATTTGGCTTTTCTCTGTGAGTGAGGTCACTGCTTCATTTTCCAGCGAGAAGAAGAAGAGGAGCAGGATGAGATGCACTGTGAAGGAAACTGAAGGATAAACTGACTCATCTAGAAAGTACAGAACAAAACATGTATTTCTTTTCAGTATGGAAAATAGATTTTTATGAAATTGTGAGGCAAAGCGATTCTCGCAGGCTCTGACCTCGTTACTCCCGGAGCATTTGAATCATTCTCCTCACTGACTTTTTTGAAGAACTAATACTCCACACTCGTATTATTCACTGTCTATTTAACTAAAACAAAGGGTGCATGCAACCTCATACAACGTGGTTGCTCACAGCAGACTTAAGTACATACAGGAAAGGTGTGACTTAAGGCTAAGAGACACAGAGCGAGGAGCCGCAGTCTCATCACTGTAAAATACAAAGCTCTTCAAAGCAGAAACAGAAAAGGAAAAAAACAAAACAAAATGATAATTCAGTCCCGATGAAAGTCTAATCTTCAAAATCAAGACTGATGCTGACACAAATACAGTTCAGTTCAGTGGTGAATTGACCTGAGATGTTTGTATTAACTTTTTAAGCACATTCTGCCTCCAGTCGTCCAGTCACATGCTGATGCTGTTTATTCTCTTTTTGTTCAAAAGCTTTGGGATTTTTGATGTGTTTAGGGGGATAATCTGTAAAACTCATTCACTTCCTATGCTAGAGAGCTAATCTCCCTGGTGCTGGGAAACAGTGAAGTGGTGCTCAGTGGACATCAGTCATGCACCACAGCTTTATGTTGTTTATGCTTATTCATGCAAAAAAAAAGCAATTTACTGGTGAGCCATGGGAACATGCCCAGTTATAAATTTTTAGTACACTGGTAAATTAGGGAACTTGAGATAAAGTATCAGCACTTGTTCCATATACAAAGTGACACAAAGGTTTCATTAATACAAAAAAAAAAAACATATCAGTGCACATTTTTTCCATTCATGGTTTTTATTCAGCAGATGCTACAGACAGTAAAATGGATGTTGATCCACATGTTTACTTAAAATGGAAAGACAAATGAGGCAACTGACACAAAGTAGCACTGATGTATTGATCATTCTTCAATCTCTTGCTGATCTTCTTCATTTTTATTTGCCTGGGGCCGAGGTGGGTGCGGCTGTGGTGGTGGCTGCTGTAGTTGTTGTAGGTGCAGCTGTTGTAGTTGCTGCCGGTGCAGCAGTAACTGGTTGTTGCTGCTGGAGGATGGCAATAAGGAGCTGGAGCCACTGTTGTGTCACCAAATTGGAAGAAATCTTCAATAAAAATAGAAACATTGATTCTCAGTTCCACAGGAGAGGAGTTAAAGTTACAGTCAAATGTGTTTGATATTTATTTTTAGAGAGAGACGATACTCACCTCCTCAGAGCCAGAGCCAGAGTTAGAGTTAGAGTTTGAGCTTGAGCGGACAAGTCGTTGGTGGATCGTATCCATCTGTTAAAAAAATAAATACATGATGTTAACTCTACAGTAAAAGTAATAATGTCAAAATATGAGAATATTGAATAAAGAGTTATATCTCATACAGGATTGGCCAGAGTCAGATTCAGGAGGCATCCAAGCACAAGCACTACCTTCAGCATGGTTTCAGTGATCACACCTGTTGAAAACAACTGGTGCATTAACATTAAGTCCAAATTATCAGTAACTAGCAAGTAAAAACATTCAGAAATATAAACAAGATGACAATATATGAATGAAATAATAATATATGTGTACCATACACAGATCCATACACAAATATGTACAAATACATTTCTAGTAATACAGTTACCGTCAAGTCTTTAGAGATGTAGCAGACAGATATAGGGAGGTTGTTGTAGTGTCGTTCTGGATGCTGCTTCCCTTATATACAGCTCCAGGAGCTGATTGCAATTATTAGGAAATCTTCCACCTCCACAGGACAAGGTGTGTCTACTGATCACAGCCTGGGCCATGTGATATGTGTATGTGACATATATATTAATTCAGTAACTCATACTGGAAATAATATTTCACAGTTCTACAATTTACTGGATTGGTCTAAAAGTTGAATCTGAATATTAATTTAAGTCTGACAATATTTTAAATATGAACACACTTATGTCACTACAGTCTCTTTGTTCTCCACCCCTCCGTATTGGCAAATCAGATACCACACATGGAAATACCTGGTTTTATGATTACAAATCAAGTGACTTAGTGGCTTAGACTATTTACAGGCAACACCCAGTGAAGCAAACACTTGGTCTGCTTCCTCATCTTATGACACTGGAGGCCCCTCTGCTTTAAGTCACTCACATATGTACTTGCAATATATTGAGTGTCCAATTTTCATTTCATTTTTATTAATCAATGATGGGGGGGAGGTATTAAAATATTAAAGTATTTCATTCACTAACCTTTTAATTTGAACAACATTGTTATTTTCAAGATGAGCCTTGGTGCACTTGTTGGAATACAGGATGATCCAGAGGAAGCTGACTGGTAAAAGGTGAAGGCTGTACACATGACAGTGGCACTGATTTAGTGTAATCAGCTGAATATCCATTTGATGACCGATGCTTACTTCTTTTGTCTCCCACTATGCTCAGAAAAGAAGCAACAGCTCTAAATTTGATTCTTCATGTCTGATCAAGTCTGAATATTAATTTAAGTTGAGTCTGACAATGTTTTAAATATAAACACACTTGATGTCACTACAGTCTCTTTGTTCTCCACCCCTCCGTATTGGCAACACACACATGGAAAGACCTGGTTTTATTATTACAAAGCAAGTGACTTAGTGGTTTAGACTATTTACAGGCAACACCCAGTGAAGCAAACACTTTGTCTGCTTCTCATCTTATGACACTGGAGGCCCCTCTGCTTTAAGTCACTCACATATGTAATTGCAATAAATTGAGTGTCAAGTTTTTATTTCATTTTTATTAATCAGTGCTTCCAATGATATTGTTGCAACCAAATCAATGTAAGAAGGTATTAGAAAACAATGTCTGATGTCATGGAACAGGAGGAGTGGAACGTAACACTTGTTTTGAAAACAAATTAGCATTAGTCAGCTGTTTTGTTTTAAGAAACATCCGGTGTGTCTCAATATCTGATGTCTGATATAAGTATCAATGCTCGAGGGTCACACACATACTTGCACAGTGCAGGTAAGTGGGTAGAGTAGATGGTACAGTGACAAACGGCACATAGGGAAGAATTCAGAAGGATTCATTTTGAAGTTAAACTTTTGATTTCAATTTTTTTTTAATCAATATTTATTTATCTGGCAGATTCTTCAGCAGCAATGCAGTTTTTGTTTATCGCCGCCTTACTTGTGTCAGCAGTAGCTTCTCGTGTGAGTATGGTACAAAGTAGATTTATTTAGTGTTGTAAAATTACAAAGGAAATCTTTTGCTTGCTGTCGCTTTCAAATTTGAGTTTTGGTTAATTTCATCTTTCAGCCAGATTCCTGGAGACCATGGCAGGATGAGAAGTTTCGACCTGCAGGAGGACCCAAACTGGATGCAGACCCTAACGTAACAGACATGAATTCACACAGGTCCTTAACTGCATCTACGATCTGTGTCTGTTTGTTCTTAGTGAATTATCCTTTTGTTTAGTGTGGTGACAGGGAGCAGTCAGTGGCACGATTCCCAGAGGATGGAAATGCAGGATCAGGTGGAGATCGGACAGAGGGGTACTCTGGACATCCAGTACGGGTACGTGTTACATCTTGGGGTCACTGGTTAATTGATGCCAGTGTCAGTGATTCAGTAATACATGTGCTCTTTTCTTGTTTGGGGGCAGCCACGTGATGTGCTTCCTTGGCTACAAATCACACCATCTGCAGAACCAGAAAATGGAAATCAGCAGCAGGGTGATACGGCCAACCAGGACCTGATAAAACGGCTTCCCACCTGGGGAAAAAGAGAGGTCAGTCAGTCAGCTCCTATTTATTCGCCACTTTAGGCTTATGACAGGAATAGTATGTCATTTCTGCAAGACAGACGGATTGAAAACCTGTTGTCAGTTAGTATTTCCACCATCAAACTCACTCTAACATCCATGCATCCATGTTGCATGCTGAAATGGATTTTTATGCATATCAAAAGTAACACATAAGCATTATGTTGCACATGAACTGAAACCTGCTGAGAAATAACCATACAGCAATATAAGGTCACAGATCAGTCAGCAGCAGCAGCATCGTAACAACCAGTCAGTAATTAACGTCACGCGAAGCATGACGTGGTATCGGCAAGTGCAACATTTTATTTTAATCTTTATTATCGTTATCACAGTGAGCCCATACACACTCATTTCATTATAGGATACCTCTACACATTGGTTGCCTCATTATCTGTGTGAGATAACAGTGAAAACAGCACATGTTCTCGCTCCTTCTGCCAGTTTAGCTAACTACAGGCCTAAAACCAACAAACAAAGATTGCAAGTGGCAGGTAACTGCAATGTGTACATGTACATGAACAGGTGAGGTATATGATGATGTGAGGACATCGCTGTACACTGTGACAATTATTGAGACAATAATTAACTGCTCACAGCTCTTTATCTGTGCTTCACCAAGGCTCCTGGTTTTGGACTTAGACGCAAGAGAGCCAGGGGGCCCAACATGAGAAACCCCGGTGTCACGGTAGGACCACAGTGAAACGCACTGACACTACAGCAGCACTGGAATGAAAAAAGAAAAAGAAAAATGAATCTTGTTAAAGTAGGTCTTTCCTGAATCCTTAATAGAGGTGAGGAAATCTCTGTTTGGTGGCGTCTCTTTGAAAAAGCACCCACTGAGCCCTGACAATGTAATAATTTAACAGCAGCTTCAGGCTCCCCTCTTTAAACTTGCTTTAACCCTTTTCATTTTAATGGTACTTTTTACTCTCTTTTCTTTTATTGTAAGGCACTAAATGACGTATTGAAACTGGCATTATAATTGGTTCTGTGTAAGGATAAAATATGATGTACAATTCTGTCTTTCTTGTTTTAGGGCAATATTGTATTTTCCCCTGTGTTCACGGTAGGCTCATTATAATATTCATACATTTTAACATTTTGCTGTCCAAAAAGTAGACTTTCTTATAATTTATTATAATTACTTTTCAGGTTGACAGTGTGACATTTCAGGTGAGACCAGAAGTTGAAAATGCTGTGGTATAAATTTATTATACAGTAAAGTGAAACATTCAGTCTTTAGAAGCAACACTGAATATTTATAATTTTCAACAAATCTGTGTTTTTCATCCCTAGAACGTCACCGCTGTGCCCCTGAAGGAGGTGAACAGTGTAATTTGGTAACTTTTTGAGAAGCTTTTCCAAACTACATTAATGCTTAAATTTCCATTAATGCTCACTGTCAATGTCTCACAGGGGGAGAGTGTGTTCATGATACCAAAGGTACGTGACTGAAGATACAACACAAAATAATTCCACACTTACAGTATAATCACAGTTATGACTATAGAAATAATTATCATCATTATCAGATTGAACAATTCATCCACAGCATCGTGGACGAGGACCTCACCATCACAGGGTAGAGGAGTCATTTCATTATTCATGCTTATTATATAAAAACAAGGACACTTAGCAATAATAAGTTTGACTTGTGCTGTTACTGGTTTTACAGGGAGGAAGGCATGGACCTCCAGAGAATGTGGTATAATGACAGTCAAATATTTCTTAAATAACTTTATTATTGTCTGGTTTGTTTGTGTTGGCTTCGGTTGATTTTTTTTTTTTTTTTTTTTTACCTTTAATACGACCACATTGTGATATTTGTGTCCACTCATCTCTCATAATTCAGCAATACGTGAAGCTCATCTACAATGCCACGGAGCCGGTAATCTTTTCATGCTGTACATGTTTATGTAGGATTATTTTTGTTTGTTTATTATTATTTTGTTTACAATTATCATAATTTTTGTCTTTCCTCATGAAGAACAAAGTCTCCATTGAGTATGGCGTTGTGAAACCTGTAAGTGCAGACAGTTTGTTCACATATATGTTGCACCATGTGTTTGTCTGGTTCCATTTTCTAATTATTATTAAAGTAGTATTAAAGTATTTTGTTCACTAACCTAACTCTGGTTAAACATTAGGTTTCTGTAATTAATTTGAACAACATTGTTATTTTCAAGATGAGCCTTGGTGCACTTGTTGGAATACAGGATGATCCAGAGGAAGCTGACTTGTAAAAGGTGAAGGCTGTACACATGACAGTGGCACTGATTTAGTGTGTAGTGCTGAATATCCATTTGATGACCGAGGCTTACTTCTTTTGTCTCCCACTTTGCTCAGGAAAGAAGCAACAGCTCTAAATTTGATTCTTCAAGTCTGATCAAGTCTGGAGATGATGGCTCATTTTCTGCAGCACATCCTGGGGAAATATAACTCCTTTCTCCTGTTAAACCCAAATCTGTGTTTGACAATAAAAATCTGAATCAATTGTCTTTTGGCGAAGATCTTTATTTGACTGTTTTGAAAGAGAGGACATTATCCCTGAAACAAGCAAGACACTTTCAATTTATTAGACAAATAACTGAGTACAAATAAAATCCATATAAAAGAGCAACATACTCCACTGTGCACAGCAAAAGCATGTGTTTGCAGTGAATACAGCCAAACACAATTTTGTCAAATCAGATTGTTGTTATATCCCAGGTGACGTCTAAGGCTCAAACAGAAAGGGGAAGTTGGAGTGACCCTGGAGAAACAACCAGAAAAGCAACTGTTTAAATTATTCCAAGTCAAAAGTTGCAGGGTTAATAAAGCAATGTGTAACAGGAGCCAGGAACTAAACTGTGTGACTGGTCATCTGAGATGTGTGAAACTCCTCCTTCGTTAGTCAAGTTCTAGCTTCACCTGACTGTCAATTAACCAATTTATCAAATGTGCCAACACAATCATATATGGTATTCACCTTGACTCATTTTGACAGTTGAACAGACTATTGTGCATGTGATGACTTATACAATGACGTGATGCTGACATGTTTTGGAGAGAACAACCATTAGACTGAGAATCAACAGTCAGTTTAGATCAACAAGATCTAATGTAGGCTAACTCTACTTAATCATTTGCAAAGATGTACTGAGACATTTGCAATTTGATGAAATAAATGAGGAATTCAATTCTGTCATTTGCCAAGAGGTTTGGAGGTTAGTCCATGTTATTTTGAGAATATAATTTCTGTTTCAAGAAATGAGGCAAACCAATGGAGAAAAACTGTCATACCAAAGACAAAAAACATATCAGTGCACATTTTTCCATTCATGGTTTTTATTCAGCAGATGCTACAGACAGTAAAATGGTTGTTGATCCACATGTTTACTTAAAATGGAAAGACAAATGAGGCAACTGACACAAAGTAGCACTGATGTATTGATCATTCATCAATCTCTCGCTGATCTTCTTCATTTTTATTTGCCTGGGGCCGAGGTGGCTGCTGCAGCTGTTGTAGTTGCTGCCGGTGCAGCAGTAACTGGTTGTTGCTGCTGGAGGAGGTTAAGAAGGAACTGGAGCCACTGTTGTGTCACCACACTGGAAGAAGTCTTCAAGAAAAATAGAAACATTGACTCTCAGTTCCACAGGAGAGGAGTTAAAGTTACAGTCGAATGTGTTTGATATTTATTTTTAGAGAGAGACGATACTCACCTCCTCAGAGCCAGAGTTAGAGTTTGAGTTTGAGTTTGAGCTTGAGCGGACAAGTCGTTGGTGGATCGTATCCATCTGTTAAAAAAATAAATACATGATGTTAATGCACAGTAAGAGTAATAATGTCAAAATATGAGAATATTGAATAAAGAGTTATATCTCATACAGGATTGGCCAGAGTCAGACTCAGGAGGCATCCAAGCACAAGCACTACCTTCAGCATGGTTTCAGTGATCACACCTGTTGAAAACAACTGGTGCATTAACATTAAGTCCAAATTATCAGTAACTAGCAAGTAAAAACATTCAGAAATATAAACAAGATGACAACATATGAATGAAATAATAATATATGTGTACCATACACAGATCCATACACAAATATGTACAAATACATTTCTAGTAAAACAGTTACCGTCAAGTCTTTAGAGATGTAGCAGACAGATAGTTAGGGAGGTTGTTGTAGTGTCGTTCTGGATGCTGCTTCCCTTATATACAGCTCCAGGAGCTGATTGCAATTATAGGAAATCTTCCACCTCCACAGGCCAAGGTGTGTCTACTGATCACAGCCTGGGCCATGTGATATGTGTATGTGACATATATATTAATTCAGTAACTCATACTGGAAATAATATTTCACAGTTCTACAATTTACTGGATTGGTCTAAAAGTTGAATCTGAATATTAATTTAAGTCTGACAATATTTTAAATATGAACACACTTATGTCACTACAGTCTCTTTGTTCTCCACCCCTCCGTACTGGCAAATTAGTCATCAGATACCACACATGGAAATACCTGGTTTTATGATTACAAATCAAGTGACTTAGTGGCTTAGACTATTTACAGGCAACACCCAGTGAAGCAAACACTTGGTCTGCTTCCTCATCTTAGGACACTGGAGGCCCCTCTGCTTTAAGTCACTCACATATGTACTTGCAATATATTGAGTGTCCAATTTTCATTTCATTTTTATTAATCAATGATGGGGAGGGGGGATATAACTCCTTTCTCCTGTTAAACCCAAATCTGTGTTTGACAATAAAAATCTGAATCAATTGTCTTTTGGCAAAGATCTTTATTTGACTGTTTTGAAAGAGAGGACATTATCCCCGAAACAAGCAAGACACTTTCAATTTATCAGACAAATAACTGAGTACAAATGAAATCCATATAAAAGAGCAACATACTCCAGCGTGCACAGCAAAAGCATGTGTTTGCAGTGAATACAGCCAAACACAATTTTGTCAAATCAGATTGTTGTTATATCCCAGGTGACGTCTAAGGCTCAAACAGAAAGGGGAAGTTGGAGTGACCCTGGAGAAACAACCAGAAAAGCAACTGTTTAAATTATTCCAAGTCAAAAGTTGCAAAGTTAATAAAGCAATGTGTAACAGGAGCCAGGAACTAAACTGTGTGACTGGTCATCTGAGATGTGTGAAACTCCTCCTTCGTTAGTCAAGTTCTAGCTTCACCTGACTGTCAATTAACCAATTTATCAAATGTGCCAACACAATCATATATGGTATTCACCTTGACTCATTTTGACAGTTGAACAGACTATTGTGCATGTGATGACTTATACAATGACGTGATGCTGACATGTTTTGGAGAGAACAACCATTAGACTGAGAATCAACAGTCAGTTTAGATCAACAAGATCTAATGTAGGCTAACTCTACTTAATCATTTGCAAAGATGTACTGAGACATTTGCAATTTGATGAAATAAATGAGGAATTCAATTCTGTCATTTGCCAAGAGGTTTGGAGGTTAGTCCATGTTATTTTGAGAATATAATTTCTGTTTCAAGAAATGAGGCAAACCAATGGAGAAAAACTGTCATACCAAAGACAAAAAACATATCAGTGCACATTTTTTCCATTCATGGTTTTTATTCAGCAGATGCTACAGACAGTAAAATGGTTGTTGATCCACATGTTTACTTAAAATGGAAAGACAATTGAGGCAACTGACACAAAGTAGCACTGATGTATTGATCATTCATCAATCTCTCGCTGATCTTATTCATTTTTATTTGCCTGAGGCCGAGGTGGCTGCTGCAGCTGTTGTAGCTGCTGCCGGTGCAGCAGTAACTGATTGTTGCTGCTGGAGGAGGTTAAGAAGGAACTGGAGCCACTGTTGTGTCACCACACTGGAAGAAGTCTTCAAGAAAAATAGAAACATTGACTCTCAGTTCCACAGGAGAGGAGTTAAAGTTACAGTCGAATGTGTTTGATATTTATTTTTAGAGAGAGACGATACTCACCTCCTCAGAGCCAGAGACAGAGTTTGAGTTTGAGTTTGAGCTTGAGTGGACAAGTCGTTGGTGGATCGTATCCATCTGTTAAAAAAATAAATACATGATGTTAACTCTACAGTAAAAGTAATAATGTCAAAATATGAGAATATTGAATAAAGAGTTATATCTCATACAGGATTGGCCAGAGTCAGACTCAGGAGGCATCCAAGCACAAGCACTACCTTCAGCATGGTTTCAGTGATCACACCTGTTGAAAACAACTGGTGCATTAACATTAAGTCCAAATTATCAGTAACTAGCAAGTAAAAACATTCAGAAATATAAACAAGATGACAACATATGAATGAAATAATAATATATGTGTACCATACACAGATCCATACACAAATATGTACAAATACATTTCTAGTAAAACAGTTACCGTCAAGTCTTTAGAGATGTAGCAGACAGATAGTTAGGGAGGTTGTTGTAGTGTCGTTCTGGATGCTGCTTCCCTTATATACAGCTCCAGGAGCTGATTGCAATTATTAGGAAATCTTCCACCTCCACAGGACAAGGTGTGTCTACTGATCACAGCCTGGGCCATGTGATATGTGTATGTGACATATATATTAATTCAGTAACTCATACTGGAAATAATATTTCACAGTTCTACAATTTACTGGATTGGTCTAAAAGTTGAATCTGAATATTAATTTAAGTCTGACAATATTTTAAATATGAACACACTTATGTCACTACAGTCTCTTTGCTCTCCACCCCTCCGTACTGGCAAATTAGTCATCAGATACCACACATGGAAATACCTGGTTTTATGATTACAAATCAAGTGACTTAGTGGCTTAGACTATTTACAGGCAACATCCAGTGAAGCAAACACTTGGTCTGCTTCCTCATCTTATGACACTGGAGGCCCCTCTGCTTTAAGTCACTCACATATGTACTTGCAATATATTGAGTGTCCAATTTTATTTCATTTTTATTAATCAATGATGGGGAGGGGGGATATAACTCCTTTCTCCTGTTAAACCCAAATCTGTGTTTGACAATAAAAATCTGAATCAATTGTCTTTTGGCAAAGATCTTTATTTGACTGTTTTGAAAGAGAGGACATTATCCCCGAAACAAGCAAGACACTTTCAATTTATCAGACAAATAACTGAGTACAAATAAAATCCATATAAAAGAGCAACATACTCCAGCGTGCACAGCAAAAGCATGTGTTTGCAGTGAATACAGCCAAACACAATTTTGTCAAATCAGATTGTTGTTATATCCCAGGTGATGTCTAAGGCTCAAACAGAAAGGGGAAGTTGGAGTGACCCTGGAGAAACAACCAGAAAAGCAACTGTTTAAATTATTCCAAGTCAAAAGTTGCAGGGTTAATAAAGCAATGTGTAACAGGAGCCAGGAACTAAACTGTGTGACTGGTCATCTGAGATGTGTGAAACTCCTCCTTCGTTAGTCAAGTTCTAGCTTCACCTGACTGTCAATTAACCAATTTATCAAATGTGCCAACACAATCATATATGGTATTCAGCTTGACTCATTTTGACAGTTGAACAGACTATTGTGCATGTGATGACTTATACAATGACGTGATGCTGACATGTTTTGGAGAGAACAACCATTAGACTGAGAATCAACAGTCAGTTTAGATCAACAAGATCTAATGTAGGCTAACTCTACTTAATCATTTGCAAAGATGTACTGAGACATTTGCAATTTGATGAAATAAATGAGGAATTCAATTCTGTCATTTGCCAAGAGGTTTGGAGGTTAGTCCATGTTATTTTGAGAATATAATTTCTGTTTCAAGAAATGAGGCAAACCAATGGAGAAAAACTGTCATACCAAAGACAAAAAACATATCAGTGCACATTTTTCCATTCATGGTTTTTATTCAGCAGATGCTACAGACAGTAAAATGGTTGTTGATCCACATGTTTACTTAAAATGGAAAGACAAATGAGGCAACTGACACAAAGTAGCACTGATGTATTGATCATTCATCAATCTCTCGCTGATCTTATTCATTTTTATTTGCCTGAGGCCGAGGTGGCTGCTGCAGCTGTTGTAGCTGCTGCCGGTGCAGCAGTAACTGGTTGTTGCTGCTGGAGGAGGTTAAGAAGGAACTGGAGCCACTGTTGTGTCACCACACTGGAAGAAGTCTTCAAGAAAAATAGAAACATTGACTCTCAGTTCCACAGCAGAGGAGTTAAAGTTACAGTCAAATGTGTTTGATATTTATTTTTAGAGAGAGACGATACTCACCTCCTCAGAGCCAGAGTTAGAGTTTGAGCTTGAGCGGACAAGTCGTTGGTGGATCGTATCCATCTGTTAAAAAAATAAATACATGATGTTAACTCTACAGTAAAAGTAATAATGTCAAAATATGAGAATATTGAATAAAGAGTTATATCTCATACAGGATTGGCCAGAGTCAGACTCAGGAGGCATCCAAGCACAAGCACTACCTTCAGCATGGTTTCAGTGATCACACCTGTTGAAAACAACTGGTGCATTAACATTAAGTCCAAATTATCAGTAACTAGCAAGTAAAAACATTCAGAAATATAAACAAGATGACAACATATGAATGAAATCATAATATATGTGTACCATACACAGATCCATACACAAATATGTACAAATACATTTCTAGTAATACAGTTACCGTCAAGTCTTTAGAGATGTAGCAGACAGATAGTTAAGGAGGTTGTTGTAGTGTCGTTCTGGATGCTGCTTCCCTTATATACAGCTCCAGGAGCTGATTGCAATTATTAGGAAATCTTCCACCTCCACAGGACAAGGTGTGTCTACTGATCACAGCCTGGGCCATGTGATATGTGTATGTGACATATATATTAATTCAGTAACTCATACTGGAAATAATATTTCACAGTTCTACAATTTACTGGATTGGTCTAAAAGTTGAATCTGAATATTAATTTAAGTCTGACAATATTTTAAATATGAACACACTTATGTCACTACAGTCTCTTTGTTCTCCACCCCTCCGTATTGGCAAATTAGTCATCAGATACCACACATGGAAATACCTGGTTTTATGATTACAAATCAAGTGACTTAGTGGCTTAGACTATTTACAGGCAACACCCAGTGAAGCAAACACTTGGTCTGCTTCCTCATCTTATGACACTGGAGGCCCCTCTGCTTTAAGTCACTCACATATGTACTTGCAATATATTGAGTGTCCAATTTTGATTTCATTTTTATTAATCAATGATGGGGAGGGGGGGATATAACTCCTTTCTCCTGTTAAACCCAAATCTGTGTTTGACAATAAAAATCTGAATCAATTGTCTTTTGGCAAAGATCTTTATTTCACTGTTTTGAAAGAGAGGACATTATCCCCGAAACAAGCAAGACACTTTCAATTTATCAGACAAATAACTGAGTACAAATGAAATCCATTTAAAAGAGCAACATACTCCACTGTGCACAGCAAAAGCATGTGTTTGCAGTGAATACAGCCAAACACAATTTTGTCAAATCAGATTGTTGTTATATCCCAGGTGACGTCTAAGGCTCAAACAGAAAGGGGAAGTTGGAGTGACCCTGGAGAAACAACCAGAAAAGCAACTGTTTAAATTATTCCAAGTCAAAAGTTGCAAAGTTAATAAAGTGATGTGTAACAGGAGCCAGTTTTTCCTGCGCCACAAACAAATTTGAAAGTCTGAAAACTTTAAATGGTGAGTGTCATCGTATGAAATCGAACCTCATCAATCCCAGGCCCTGAAGTGTCACCACGGAGATCAGGAGAAGTTGTAGTAGACTCTTTCTGTGTCCCAAGGGGCCATATCTGAGAGAGTCAAATATAGAAACAGCAGTTAGACTTTAACTGTCTCTCTCCTCAGTTCAACAGTGAAATTATGAAAATGAGCAGGTTATGTGGTGTGCTCACTTTTTCCGTCTGCACCTTGGGCTGGGAACCCTGCTGAAATGATATGATAGGCAGGAAAATTAGATTACAAAAAATAAGTATGCATAAACCACAGAAAGTTCTCTGAACACTCAACTAAGACTGAGATTACATTATTTCAGCAGCCAGCCAGACAGTGTGGTTTGCATGGCAAACAGCTGCGGTTGCATCACAGTCACCACATCCACACTGTCATGACTCAAGACCTGCAGCTCTGTTGTTATTGTTACAGTACATCTTGTCTTTGTCATCATCATTGCATGCATAAGTTGAAACAGAATTCTGTTCAGTGCTCAAGTAAAATGGTGGTAGATCCAATACTTTTTTTTTCATCTCATCTCGATATTTCTCCCTAAAATTTCTGATTGTTGTGTGAAATCTTTCTTAGTGGCTGCAGACCATCTTCGTATCCTGATTTCTTGCTATTTTGCATGTCTGACCTGCAGGGGGAGCTGTGGTCTCTGTGTGGTTCTCTCCAGGATCTGCTGACCCTTGTTTGGCTGTGGCAGCACAGTGTTCCTCTGCTGGGGGTAGCCGTAGGAAGGCACAAAGTACGGGAAGCCCTGCGGACGTTCAATTAATCAAAAGAATTTAAATCTGAAGCTAGAATCTAAAGGAAGATACAAACAAGTCAATGTGCTTGACATTGTACCTGGTTTCTGGGAAGCTGAGGAAATCCATAAGCAGGGTACTGAAACTGTGGATACATCTGAAAAGATTTACAAGTGTGGTTAATTTTTGACTGGTAGGAGTTTTGTAGGAGCCAATAAAGACACTTTGTTGTACCTGCATAGGGTTTTGGGCCTGCTGAGGGACATTAGGAGCGTTGGGGTCCTGTGGAGGCCCGAGCTGCTCTTGCTGGCCGTTGGGGATAAGCATAGGTGTTAGCTGGTTGCCCTGGTTGGGGAACAACAGCTGAGGCCCCTGGGGGCCGAAAGGACCTGTCATTTGAGGGTTCAAGTTCACCACCTGTGGAGTGAGTAGCACCTCGGGCTGCTGCTGAAGCACATACTGGGGTAATATTGAAGATGCCTGGAGGAGAAAGGGATATGCTTCAGCTTGCGTATTATTTTCCAAAGCAAAGATGGAAACACACAGTTGTAGAGGTAGCGTCAGAGTAGCACATACATTTATAGACTGTACCTGAGTTTGTCCAAGAGCTGCAAGAGTTAGTCCATTCAGTCTCAGGATCTGAACACAGGGTTGAATTAGATTAACTAATGTTCTCAAATGAGAGAAATGTTTTACCTCCAAGAGACATCAATGTATTGATTTTTTTTACCTCATTGCTGTTGCTTGCAATAATTCCAATCTGCACCTGTAAAACAAACAACCACATTTTACCTGTCATCTTAGATGCTGCAGTGAGAGCAATAGATCATACAGCAGCATAAAGATGTAACTCACTGGCAGAGCAAAGCTTGTCTTCAATAGATAGACCAACAGAAGGGCACTTTGCAGCTCCATGATGTCCTACAGTATGCAAAGACATGAGTGAGCAATCAAATGCTACTACTGCTATTTTGTCATTTTGTTTATGAAATATTAACATGCATTTCTGCCAGAACAGGGACGTTTTAAAGTGAGTGCTACAAGCTCCTCTTACCGTTTTTCTGCTTCTGCTTCCTCTCTCTGAGCTCCTGTCTCTTCACCTTGTCCAGGTCCCTTTTAAATTCTCTGCATGTGAGCTGTTGTAGTCCATCACCAACCTGTCCCGACAATGTGTGGTCAGTGTGGTAGACATTTCTCATGGCATCAGACTCAGACACTCACAACACAGGTCAGGTAAGTATGTTATTAGGTGTAAGTCATGTCTCTAAATGCCATGACATGGTCTGTATCAAGTTGTTACTCTAACAAGTCCCTGAAACTGTATTTTACCAGCACCTTTCACAAGCGGCATTTAGAAAAGCACCAGTTCTTCATTAATGGTTTGAGTCTTCACTGAGTTCATGTGCATATGTTTAAGTGTGTGATTACACATGTTAAGTTCGACAGTTTGGGTTTCAGCATCTCATGAGCTTATAATCAGACATTTGTCACAAGCTGTTCATCGTGTTCAGTCTGATGTTGCTTGGGATTTATGTTGAGGATACACAGGAAAAAAAGCATGTTTTTGTAAGGCTGTCTGGAGAATTTAGACATCAATTAAAAAACTACTGACCATGGCAGAAAGCACAATGTTTAAACACAAAGTCATATGTTATGTTTATATGCAGAGTTTAAGTTTTTTCTGCATAGTTATGACAGGCTGCACAGTTTAACTTATATTTGGGAAAACACATGATATGATATGACATGATATGATATAGTATGACATGAAATTATACTTTATTTTACATTTGTTTTTATACTTCTTATCCTTTAGATGGTAGCAGACACTGAGTGAATTTTATTCAAACTGTAGTTTGTTTATACTTTTCTGGTTGTTATATTTTGGTGTAAAATCAGAGGCATCTATTAAAAAAAACTGACATTTTAAGTTGGCTTCATTTTTATTGAAAGGTGAACATGTAGGAGATTCAGCACCACTGGTTTCAAAACATTATTCACACAGTTTCCATGGTGATTCAAGTGATACACGTCAGGTTGTATTGTTATATTGAATCATTCTGATGATGATGGTCAGCTTCTTCACACACAGTTGTTGTTACGGTGTCAGTCGGAGCTGGAATCTGAGAAATGGGAGAGAATTCACAATGAGTCAGATAAAACTAATGGTCCCATTTACTTTACAGTGACCTGCTTCTTTGCTTTTACTGTAAATCACTCAATCTTACCTGAGTGTCCACAGTGGTCTTCATAGCCTTGCCCTGTTTCATAATCTGACGCTGGAAAATCAAAGAACAACAGTGAGTCAGTGCAGTTTTCATTCATATCACACCACTAATATAGTTGTTGTGTTTTACCCTGAATCTTCTGAGCGGATCAGGCTGAAGAGGAAGCTGCTGTGGTACAGCACCACCCACAATCCCCTAAAGAAAGGCAGCAAGATTCAGTGATTCTTGTGATTTCTTCAGTTTCTACATATCATGTAACCTGAGATAAAAAAGATGCAGGTTACCATGAGAGGCTGCTGAGGAGGATTCGTTTGTGCCATCTGAGGGAGTCCCATGAAAGGAGGCTGATAGTATGTGAGAAAGAAAAATGTTTTTGTCTGGTGCTTTAAAACATGATGTAATATCACATTTGCACTAACAGCCACACTAACCGGATTGACCGCAGGGACAGGGTACATGTTGGGAACGGGGCCCGGGGCAGCAAAGGCAGGAACTCCAGGGACAAACTTTAAGAGGGAGAACAACAGTGAATCTTCACTTCAGTTTTATCACAGTGCAGCATTTATGTGAAATTGTTAACTTAATATGAAAGAAGGGATCAGGCAGATTTGTACATATTTATGCAGAAAGTCAACATCTGACCAAGAGAAACACCAACCTCAATTCAAACAGACTGGTAAACAGAATGTGAATTTATGAAATGTCTCTGAAGACATCAGGAACCAACCGATCAGTCAACAGGAGAGCACCATCTTGTGGTTGGTAACAGTAATAGAAATAACCAGAGACTTTATATTCATTCATTCCTCTATGCGCGTACATTTTTCTCTCCTCTTTTCCTCTTTTTTCTTCCTCTTTTCCTCTTTTTTCTTCCTCTTTCCTTTTCTCACAGTGGTTGTCTTGACATGCCATGGTTTTATTTACATAAACTTTAAATTTATCATCATAAATCTGATTACTCTAATTACTGTAAACATGGTCATATTATGCGAAGCCACCATGAAATCTAAACTCCTCCTCTTCTATTTCAAATTATTTATATATATATTTCAAAACTGACCTGTACAAACAGTGGCTGCCCAGTGAGCCCTGTCCCACCACCAGCTACCATGCGTGGGTTCAGGCCTCCAGCCATCATCCCAGGATTAGCTGCGACCATACCATTCAACATTGCTGCGTTCATGGCTGCCATCAGCTTCTGTGTCTGCATGGAGGGAAGAAGAGTGTTAGTTATTGTTAGTTATAACCATCATCTCATTTGTATTGTATTGTGCACATTGGTCATTAGTCTGAATGTAGCGTACCTTGCCTGCACTGACCTGCAGTATGCAAAGAGACCAAAAGTTAAACACTGTTAGATAGATAGATAGATAGATAGATAGATAGATAGATAGATAGATAGATAGATAGATAGATAGATAGATAGATAGATACTCACATAACAAATGGTGGCTACAAGTGTGGCAAGGAAAAGCTTCATTTTGAGGCCTAAAACATATAAAAGGATAGATCAGTTTTACTTATTGCATTGTGTCAGTAAGATCTCATCTATTTCTGTATCTTTAAAATTTTTAAAAATCCAAAACATATCATACCTTGTCTCTTCCTTCAATTGTGCCAAGGAGGACTCTACTACAATTGCTCTCTGATTGTTGAGGACATTTTATCTGTCCCAGAGATTATTATGAGCCAATTAGAGAGGAGAACGCCGACTTGTTGACAAACTATATTTGTCACCTGTGCACCATGTCATCGTCTTTTTCTAAAATATGAACTCAAAAGAAGCGTGATGCGCTGACTGCCTGTTTTCAAAGGAACCCCCAGACCCAGTTCAGCCCTCTAGCATTGCTCTCGATGCAGCTGAGTGACCACTAACAATAACACAGTGATTCAGTGTCTTGGGTTTGTGCAGCTTTGTGGAAACTAAAGAACCAGTAAGAATCATCTAAATGCTGTGGGTTGTGGCAAACAAGAGGCAAACAACTGACATCATCATCAAGAGCTTTTATTCACATACACTGTGTAGGGATATTTGACTTTTGGGTGTAATGGAAAATGTAAAACGTTCATGCTACAGTGATATTAAAACATGAAAGTAGGGCATTTAAGTAGAAGTATGGAATGTTAACTTCTTCATCTCAAACAATTTCCTAAAACAAAAGCTAACAACAGTGGTGGGTATACCATGACAAAAATGTCAATGTGATAACTTGTCAAGGACATCCACTTCTCAGCCTTTCTGCGACTCTGTGTCAACCTGCTGATGATACTCTGTGACACTATAAGCTCAGTGGACACTTGGCTCTGACAACTTCCCGTTTGAAGCCTCCAGGTACTGTTGATGGATTGTTAGGTGTCATCTTGGTCTCATAATGTCAGAATGTGAACAGCATGATGAAGAGGACTGTTGGTGGTGGTCGATTGATGGATCAAACACTTGCTGTGATTTTTGCAGTTAATCACCTTGTTAGAGAACAGCATGTTATGTTATAAGTACTGAAACATTATTGGACAGTTGGACATGGGCATTCACAAGTTTAGTTCAGCCATAAATGTTATAGTGCATTTTAGCTGCATTCTGAAATTTCATCCGAAAGCCGAATATCCCTAACTTTTTGCAAGTAGGGTGTGTACACTTAGATCTACTAAAAGGTTTTTCACAGCAAACAGCACGCCGTTCTGTTTGACTTCAGCAAAACAGCTGTATGCGAATGTGAACTCATAATTTGATTTATGTGAGAAGTGTAAATGCCGTGTTTCCTGCTGCCGTAATTAAGGGCAAATTTAAGTCAAAGCTTGAGGTCTGACTGTAATTTCTCACAGGTTTATATTTGTCTGAAGCTGTTTTTTTTTACTTGTCCCAGCCCTAAAATAACCTCTTATATCATACACCCAACTCAACCAACCCAGTGACCATGAGACCAAACCACTCTTCATTTGTATAATCCTCTCATGTTACTGATGAACAGGAACAGACTCTGTGTGTCTCATATTCCATCAGCACATTTTGCCATGTTGTTTGGAGGCACTGCATTGATTCCCACTGTGGTTGGCTGGGTGTGTTGTCACATATTGAGTCTGTCTGGGAAAAGGCTTTTTGCTGCTGACATGGCAGAGCAGGTAAACAGCCTGTGAAGTCTGGTCTGGAGCCTCATACTAATTACACACTGTCATGCATGTCCAATTAAGACACATTTTCTCCCTGTTTTGCAGTTTAATGTTGCAAATGACACATCCTAATAACATAGGTAAATTTGAGTAGATTATTTAATTGTACTATCTTATGTGTCAGATTAAGATTCTATAGAGGATTTTTTTTTTTCATTTTGTCACAAGCTTCACAAAAGAAAAAAAAAAAAAAATTTACACCAGGAGCACTGCTATGATGTAAGTGTTGGGATGTTTTCATATTCAGAGACCAGAATGACCATGTTACAACCAGAGTTGTTTATGTATATTCGTACCAGTTTGTGACACAAAAACAACAAATGCCATCAGAGGAGCCACACGTGACACTGGGTGTTTTGCACAAACAGGCATTCACGTGTAGTGAATTCAAATGCAGGTCAAATGTTAATAATTTGGAATAAAAATGAAACAGAGTCAGAAAGTCACTTCAAGCATTTATTGGCCGTTAGTTATTCTGATACTGATTAGTTAACAATGAAGCATGATCAGATTGTAGTGAGACATAAGGATGAATCATTGTGAGATATGTGTGTCATCTGACAGCTGTGTGGTCTCATTTCGTTTGCTTCTCCTTCACCTCCATCCCAGAACAGTCTTCATCATCTTCATCTGCCATCACCTTCCCCACTGCAGACTGAGTCCCCCTCAGACGAGCCGCCACTGAGCGCAGAAACCTCCCTCTGCCGGCTGCATTCCCACCAGCAGTGCCGACCTGTTGCTGATGGTTCAGCCCGGCCCTGGGGATGAGCTGCACTTGGCCTGGAGTCATGACGACTCCCTGTGGGTCCCCTCCGGCATTCCTCTGGGACAGCACAGCAAACAGTGTGACCGGCCCACCTCTGACAGCCTGAGCCACCTGCCCCTGTGGATTCACATTAGCTCCACCTGCCTGCATAGCAAGAAGTGCCCCAGCAGGTTGGAGAGCACCAATGGCAATAAGCTGCTGTAGGGGAACCTGACCTATTTGGTTCCCGACTGGCTGGATAAAAAATGACCCACCAAGTTGGACTAACTGTGCCAAAAGCGGTTCACCATTCAGCGGGACTCCATTTTGAGCTCCATTGTTGGCATTGTTGCCTGCTGCCGCTCTTCCATTATTATTTACTCCCCCATTGGCAAGTGCCTCAGCACTCCCTGAAGATGCACCACCCTCCACCACAACAGCCAAAGTCTGAAAGAGGACCCACAGTGTACAGAACATGATTTATCTCAGTGACAGCAGACAGTCAACAGGTGAAAAGCTCGTTCTCACTTCACTTATATATAGAGAGCGTCAGAATCTGTGCTCACCAAGAAAGGTCCAATCAGAGTCCTGCGCTTTATCTCAAAACAACAAGTCACTATAATCATCATGACCATGCTGCAAGCTATTTTTTGCTTTGTTTTCCTGCAGGGTCATTATTCAGGATTATGTGGCAAACCCAAACCAGGTATCAGTGACTTGCATTCTCATGGCCATTGTTACAGAGGTCATAGTTGCATGTCATGGTGGCATCAGGAAAATTGATCCCACAGATACAGACATGATATTAGATATGCATCTAGGCGTTTGTTGGGGTCATCTGGGACACACCAACATGATCCTATAGCTTTATATTAGGATTATAAAGAATCACAAGTCATTGTTAACAACAGGGTGATATTGTGAAGACCATTGCCGTCCAAAAAGCTTTAATTATTATTATTGATTAAAAATAAGATACACAGACAAACATTTACAGAATTTTCTACTAAATTAATCACAACAGTTATTGATTTACATGTACTACATTTATTTTGATTTATAGAGTAAACCTGCACTAAAACCACTCTAACATACAACCCGCAGTTGTTCTGAGGCCGTCTCTACTGTCGAGCTGTTGTAAACTTTTCCCCAGGTTGGAATGCATTAGAAAAAAGTGTCTGGATAAAACTGGTTAAACGTAACTCTTTCTTGTTTTCTAATAAAACAATTCTACCAGCTTAGTCTAAATTACAGAACAAAGATCCAAAAGTCCAAGCTTAGCCAGACACAAAATATAACAGCACTGACCACCAACACATGTCCTTTATATAGCAGGAGGTAAAATGAGTTTCTTACACCTGTACTTGTCAGAGTGTCTCATAATATTTTGACCTGACAAAGTAACAATAGCCAAACGGTCGACGGAGGCCTCTGTCTCAAGCTGCACTCTTACAGCAGCTTCCACAACCTTGTGTAGAAGATGAGGCACGAAATGAAGCTCAGAAAAGCAGGTTGACATCCATATCCTCTGTGGAGAGAATGAAACAAATACATGGAATTTAATGGAAAACTTTCTCCTTCTCTAACTACATGTGAAATCATCAGATTCATATTTATAAAGTATAAAAGGTATTATAGTATTATAGTATAGTAACGGTATTATGAAGTATTATAAAGGACAAAGTGTTGAAACATCTCTCGGAACTTCCTCACAAATCCAATGACCAGCCTTGTATTTGTTACACACGTGAGTTATCAGTGTCTGTGTACGACGTGCTGCTGCTCTCACCGTTCTTGATTCCAAAACAGGAAGTCCACTCCTTAAAGGACACCTGCTTGTCCTTATCAGCATCACACTCCTGGAAGAAGCGAGAGGTGCAGTGCTCCATCGGTACCAGGGGGACCCTGAGTGGGGCCAGCTCCGAGTGGGACAGCAACCTACACAGCATGGACCACCATCAAATTTTAATCACTATGAGCATCCTATGTGAATCTGATGTGCATGCTTTGTCCAAAACATGTCTCCTGCTCTATTCCCTACTTAGCTCATCCTTGACTCTGACTATATTTGTGCAACACTCTTTAAGTTTGTATTTTCCTCCCACCTCTTTATCTACAAGACCTTGGTTGCCCTAACAAAACAGAAGAGGGATGTGTCTCCAGATGTTCACTGTTAGTCATAACAGCATCGAAACAGTAACTCACTGATAACACAGTGAAGGTCACTGTAGCCTGTGTCCCAGGAGCACAAAAAATATAAAATTATAAAACTTTATCTTGTCAGCAATTGAATGGGAAGAAATATTCTGTCCTAACAATCTATGACCCTTTTTTTTTATTTGTAATAAGCTGGATGTAAAATGATGTAAAATGTATGGTTGGCCTCACTAGATACAACTGCAAGTAGAGACAAAGAAGAAGAAGTTCAACCTGTCTGATGGGTGTTGGTCCAGTTGAGCAAACTGCCAGTGCACGGGGTAAATGTACATGTTGTAGTTCTTCTCAAAGTCTTGTGCCAGAAGCTCAACAGAGTGATCACCAGCATGAAGGCGTCGCTCACTCTCAAAGATTTTCTTCACCTACAGAACATCCCAAATTAGCTTTGTTCTTCGGAGTGACTGACTGATTGATTGATACAAATAAAACAGCAATTACAAAAGTAATTAGTAGATCTAGTTGACGGTGGAAAAAGCACATTTTCCACAATGAAGATTGAAGCAGCTGATGTGTAAGAAGCCTGATGAAGAGAAAGAGAAACAGCACAGTGTCTTACTCTAAAACGCTGTTTTGGAGTGAGGAAGCCTGGGGACATGGAGTCATGCTCATAGAGCTGCAGCAGCACATTTTTCAGCCAATCCCTCATTCGCAGAGGGAACTGGACCAGCTCAGTGTCCACACATGGAGGTATATCTGAGGGACAGAAGAGCATAGACAGAGAAGGGACAAGGTCAAACTGTTTTCTCTTGCACCATATATTGCTTTAAACATCATCATCAAATGCCCAGACTGCCAGTGTGTAGAGTGGTTCATGCTCACATTTGCATGGGCCTGTGTAGTCCAAATGAAGTCTGTGGCCTTTCTTGGTGCCCTCCAGGTTGCATTTAGTAGCAAAGAGCTCGCAGGATGTGTCGTATGTTTTGTTGTCTGTCCCACAGACCTAATTTGGACAAAATTTTGACAATTAAATGCAAAACAATGACAAAAATGTCTCGATTATCCTTCAACAGTTTACGCGTACTCACGTGATCAAACTCAGTCACACTGGGAGGACATTGTGATGGCTCTTGACACACACAGCTTGGTTTATTGTCGGCATCAAGTTTACATGTTTTCCCACGCTTGCAGCGGAAATCATCACATGGGTCTGAGAAGAAAAAACACAGTCTGTAATAACCTTTGAGCTACACATCATCTAAATTCTAAAAGCAGGGTGATAACTCATCTGTTGCCCCGGCTGCTCTCGTTTCACATCAGTGTGAGGACATGAAGGCAACAACCACATCATGCCCTACATTCCTCCGCCATTTGAGTTTGTACAGTGATTAAATTCAACTTGATCTCTCTTATTCACTCCTTAAGCCTGCAGAGCTGTGTTTTGGTTGTGGCCGTAGCACTATTCATGTGGAAGTTTTAGCAAAATGACCCAGTCAGCAGATTCCCGTTTGAAATTGTTGGGATAGTGAATTAGTCAAGAATGGTGAACGGTGCAGCTAATGAATTAACCAACCAGCAGGCGCTTCTGGGTGATGTATGCTTCCACCAAGAGAGGGCCGGGAGCTGGGGTAGAGATCCACCGTGGCTCTTATCTGAACTGGATTCATTCCAACCAAAGGACCCTGGAAATGTGACGTGGGTGTGAATGAAATAGCAAAATATATTGATGAAACTACTTTTAACTCTAAATAAAGCATGTTCACATACCCATTTTCCTGCCCTTCTCCTCTTTGCCTTGTGCACTGTGTTGTCGACGCTGCTGCTCTCAGACTCCTGAGGCTCCTGTTGGCTCAGCTCTTGTCCAGACTGTGTTTCATCTCTCGGTGGAGAATGCTTCCTTGACCTCTGGTTCTTCTTCTGCTTCCTTGTCTTTCCCTTGGTGTGGCTTCCACTGTCATTCTTACTTTTCTCTTCCTCCTTCCCACCTGCTCGGGACCCCGATTCAAGCTCCCCACTGGTCTTTGGCTCTTGAGGGTCCACATCCTGATCCATCTCTTTAGATTTATCTTCTGAATCTTTGTTATTTTTATCTTCTTGTAGCTTGTCGTGATCAGACACCTCCTGGCTGTCCGCTGCCTCGGTGTTCTGCATGTCGTGGTCATAGTCCTCGTCTTTGGTGGGGAGTTTTTCTGGAAGCTCTGTTTTTGAGAGAGGCTGGTCGTCATTAGCATGGGGTTTTATCTTGGCTGAAATCATCTGTAGCGGTTGTAAGATGCCACTATCAGCAGCGTAGTCGAGATCTACTGGGATCTCTGACTCTGTGCTGCCTTCTGTTTCCTCCAGCAGTGCAACTTGCTCTTGTTTGTCGGCCATTTTGGCAGCAGATTCTTCCTTCTTGGTCTTGTGGGACATCTTCTCCACCACCTCCTCTATTTTATCTTCCATGCTGTCCTCCAGCATCTCCCCCTCTTCTTTCGAGTCGTCATCCATTTCCAAGTTGTCTTCCAACTTCATTTCCTCTGCCAGAGCTTCATCATCCTCACTGCTCTCACCAGCTTCACTAGAGTGTACCTTGCTTTTATCCAACTCCGCTTCTTCTTCCAGGTCTCTTTCTTCCACTTCCTCCTCCTCTGCCTCCTTCTTCAACAGGTCGACCAGCTCCTCTTCACTCAGCAGGACTGCAGTGCTTTTGCCTCTCCTTTCAGTCACCTCAATCCCTCTATCCTCCTTGTTAGCATTAGCATTGCCCTCAGAGCTCAGCTCTTCATCTTCCTGCTCCTGGCTGCTGGCCTCAAGCGACACCAAAGTGGGTAAAACTTGTGGCTTGTTGGCCTCCTCTGTGATAACATCCTGACCCAGAAAGGAGAAAATTCAGTATGGAACGATCTAATTCAAATGAAACATCTCAAAACAATTAGAGTCACTTTTACCTTTTCTTTGGCTGTGTGTGAAGTCTTGTGCAATCCATGATGTTTTCCATGAGGTTTACTTTTAACCTGGACACCATAGGAATTGTTAACAATGATCATGTGTTTAATTGAGTTGCCAAAACTGCAATAAGAATAAATAGTAATAGGAGGTTTGTACTCACAGACAGGGCAAGTGTTGCTGCCAGTAAGCAAAGGAAAACCAAGCAGGCCCTCATACCTGAAACATTGAAATCAATACTTAAAGCACTGGTCAGAAAAAGAAATTGATTAAATGTAATTCAGGCTACATTACTGTGAAGCACTACAGAAGTGAATATCTAAAGGGGAAAAAAAACCACCATAAACAATCAATAAATTATCTCTTGACTTCTAACTGGTCACAGCAAAGACATGAACTTGGCAGATCATTCAAAGTTAAAACACATGAGTGCATCTGTATGCTGCCGGCACGTTCACGACGAGCCGAGCTGCGGAATTGGTCTCCGCTGTTGTCACGGCAACAGTCCTGTGAGATGCGCCTCTCTCTCAAAAGTCACATTCAGAGCTAAAGTAAACATCAGAAGCTACCAGACTGGAAAAAGTTGACTAAGTCCACAAACTTTTTGTCTCTGTGGACGGAAACAAAACAGACATTACAGGGCCTGTCCAGGGGAACAATAGCCCCCCGGTTCAGCCCAGATACCCCAGGAGGGGTGTACATAAGAAAACTCACTGAGACCAATAAACTGTTCAATATTATTTCATTTGATAATTATGAGACCATGTTGCAAAACCCATACAAATACGTTTCATTGCTGATGCACTACCCATGTTACATGACAGTCTTTAATGTATCCTACACAAGTTCATAGGTAATTTATGTGATTTATGCGACGATATTTGAAAAATTCATTAAAAAAAGTTAAATAAACAACTTTTAAATTTCCCTTTACTTTATCCAGTGTAGGCTATTCAGACACCTTAGTACAACCATTATTATGATATACAATATCTCTGCATTAAATAATAAACCACATCAGTGTTACTTCAGAATATTAAAGCAAAAACACATCATCTTTAAAGAAGCTAAATAGTAAAACCAAAGCAAGAGATGCTGCATGAACCATAAAATAATTTGAGCTGCAATTTAAATTAGCTGAAAAGATATCAGAAACACACACACACACACACACACACACACACACACACACACACCTCTACAAGTCCAATGTATACAAAAGTCTCAGTAATTGGGAGTTTTACCTGAGGCTGGCAGTTGCAAGAGAAAGAAAAATCCAGCACAAACACCAGTCTGTGCCTGTGGTGAACCTGTGAAGATGTCCTTTTGTATTCAAGACAGCACTCACACTGTCCACACAAACTGGCATGCTGCTCGCGCGCACGCGGACATGCGCGCACACACACACACACAGTTTTTTTTTCTAAATTAGGGAGGGTCTTCATGGTCTGCCTCAAAAACTGTCCGTTTATCAGAAAGAGTGATGTAAGTCATTTGTTTCATTGTTTCAAAGGAAATGCATCACATTAACACATAACAAGTTCATGTATGAAATGTTCTCTTTTTTGTTGCTTTTGGATGTGTTCATTTTTTATAGGTTGTTGTATGACAGGATCAAACCAAGTGTTATGACAGAAAGAATGCATCATTTCAGCCACTAGATGTCTCTCTATCACAGGTCTGTGTTTCTTAAGTCACTAACTAAATCCTTAAACAGATATTAGACCCACAACATCCCTCCCTCTTCTGCCAAATGACTCAGTGTAGTGAAGCATGTCTGACAATATTTGTCCACAGCTGCGATCAGTCAAAAATATTTCACATATTTTTATCCGTTAGATTGGCCACTTAGTTTAATGTGTTTGTATTTTTCTTTTCTTTTCTTTTAATAGTACACTATTACCCATTTGATGAAAACGTTACACCTTAGGGGCCATTCAATGTCCAGTGGCTCAGGAGCTTTCAGTTATATAACATGATCTTCATCAGCAGCTGTAGTCAGTCATCCCAGTTGTAATCAAAGTTAAGATGATCACCTTCAGGATTCAAAATTACACCTCAGAGTTTAATTTTACTCATAATCAACAACCATACATATTTAGAAATCATATATATAGAAATTATATATTTAATTATATTTCTCGTGACACAATTGTGTGGACAAATAAACTGTCTCTCAGAAAAAAGGGATGAGAAGCAAATGTACAGAGATTAAAGTGTGTATTTCTTTCCAATTCACTATACAGTCGACTTCCACCAGCTCTCAAGATTTTTCAGTTTTATGATTTAATATTTTTATTTCTGTGTTCAATATATCCTCAATCAAAGAAAAGGAACATTTGACAAAAACTTGGTTCATATTTGACCAATGCACAATTTCGGCTTCAAAATAGTATTTTATTCTGTTATTTATAACATTTGTTTCTCTAGCCGGTTGCCAAGCTGCCAGCTGTCAGAAGGTCAAAAAACTGCAGAGCTTTAACGACACAGGTTGTATACAAGCAAAACACTTAAAGCCCCGAGAGAAGCACACATGCTCTCCTTTAAGAACAGCTGTTTGTGTCATTGCTGATAATACATAATCCATAGTTTGCCCAGCTGTGGCTGAGAGGAACAAACATCTGCAGCACACTGGCCCCTGAGGACTAATCTGAGAACCACTGCTCCCATATCAGTTAATCTACTGTAAATATCTATTGACATTCAGGAGACTCAAGACAGATGCATGAGATGCCTGGCTGAAAGGGTTAATACATCATAAAAACTTAAGTAACATCAGGGTGAATGTGCGGACAGTGCTAACTGACGGTCTGTGTGCCAACAAGCATCAATCATGTCTCCTCCTCCTCCCCTCACTAAAGCAGGAGCGTACAACAACTGGTAGCTGTGGTTTTGGCAAACAGCTCCAGACTGCTGAACATCCAGTCTAATTACACGTTTCTTTTGCATGGTCTGAATCCAGAGTGAGGTTAAACATGGAATTCTCTAATCTTTTTTCGGGCCTGGCCATATAAGGATATCCAGGAAACAATTATGAGCCTCAGGAAGGAAATATAGAAGTCTTTATTTAGGTTTTCTACTGTACGTGCCCTATTTCCATGAATGAGGTCCAACAGCATCATGTAACAGTGAGGACACCGTGGTTACAAAACTTGGTTTTGTTTGTTTTACTTAGGAATATCATGAGTGAATTAAGTCTGTATATGCAGATGCGATGTAACTCCAGGTATTGTGATGCTGTCACACATTTAACCCTCTTATTTCAAAGACATCAGAACTTTTATTTTTTTCTTTGTCCAAACAAGTTTTTTGAATCTACCCTTGAGCAAGGCACTACCTCTCACCTGTTCTATGTAATCCATTATAAAGCAACACTAAAACTAATCAATCAAATGACTAGATAGTAAATAAAAAAACAGCCACTTCACCGGAAACAAGCACGACTCTGTCTGGCCATCGTTTCCACTCTGAGTGGGTGAGTTTGTTTTTTCAGCAGCCCACAAACCCTATGGTTTGGTCTGCTCAGCTATATTTCACTAAAGACGAGAGAGGGGGTGGAGAAAATTTTGTGACTGAATGAAATAACTGTGTGTGTGTGTGTGTGTTTGCAGTCATCATCATGCCAACGTATACTTGTTTTGAGTTTTCACTCCGGAAATGAACACACCTTCGCGTGCCGACAGGAGAGCAGACGTCCGGAAGGAAGTGATGCAACCACCTTAATGGAAGTGACTTACAGTATATAAAGAGGTTATTGGAGTTTCCTCCAGCATTTCCACACATCGTGCTTCTGCTGCCTCAACTGCCAGCTTCCATACGTGGCTCAGAAAAGAGACTCCTGTTTGTAGACATCATCTTTCACAGCTCTGAATCTAAGAGACAAAACAACAGGTAAATGATCAATTATTGACTCATTATAGCATGATTTCTGTGTAGTTTCAGTACATGCTTCTAATGCTTTGTTCTGTTTACAGTATTTCCAAACTTATTTTAATGGTCAGTTAATTTGTCTATTTTTTCTTAACGTATGTACCTTTGTTATCACAACACATTAGTTGCTCTATGTTTCTGTTTTTTTGGATTATTTGTTTGGGATAATTAATGTGTATTTGAGACGCTTTTATGTTTTCAAACCAGCTTGCGTCAAATCAGCTGGAATTAACAGTGTTAACTGTATATGTTTGTTGCAGAATGAAGGTCACCATAATAATGTTTTGCCTGCTGGGAGCAGTTTTTGCCAACCCAGTAAGTACTGTGAATAAAACTCTTTAAACAAGTTGTGAAAGCTAAAATTTGTGTGATTTGATGCACTTTTGCCATAATTTCTAAATATCCATATGGAATATCTCCAGTTTTTTTTATTGTATTATCTGGTTAAAGGTCAAACAGGATGTTATGGTATGCATACAGTCATTACTACAAATACTCCAGTTATAGCAAATAAGTAGAAAATAAAAACACCTTTGCCCTGCAGTGTTTCAGTGAGTTCCTACAAATCCACATAGAGCTGGATCTCCCACCTCTTCTACCATCAGATTTATCATATTTTCCTCAACCCTTATCTTTCTTTATCTTTCCTTTCTGGCAGATTTCATACAATGTTGTTTTGGACTCAAATGAGCTTGAAGCAAACACGGTGAGTGAGAACTTAACTCTTCTCATCAAACTCTGTCTGATTTGATTTTTGGTGACATTGTGCAGTTTTGTAACCTTCCACATAAATCATGTGACTGTAGGAAAAACAACTGGTTGCAATCCTCTGCCATAGTCAGCAGAAACTCTAACAATAGGTGTGGTTACTCAAAGGTTCTTCAGACAATTCTCATTTCAGACACTATTGTTTACTTCACTGTAGGTCTGCAGTCATTCATGTAGGAAATGATCTCAAATGAATGTGATGATAGTAGTGAAAGGGTGTAATTAAATGTACTGTGTGTTCACTTTGTTTTTCTTTCCCAGACTGAAAGTTTGTCTGTTTCACAATCATCTGAAAATGACACCTCAGAGCTTCAGGTACTGTATACAGTATACATCCACTCCTGTAATGAGTAAATGATTATTTTCTGATGTGGAAGATTCTGGTCTCAAGGGCTATGAGCTCCACCTAAATGGAGGTGTTTTTGTCTTTTTCTTGCAGAGCTCTGAAGAAAATGCCTCAGATCAAGTGAGTCATCTTGTTAATCTGTCAGCAGCAGAAAAATCATCTGATAATTCTGATCTAATTGATCTAATGATGCCATGTGTTGATTTGTATGTCTTTCTTTGTTTCCAGAGTTCAGAGTCTAATTCATTAGAATCCACATCAGAAGACACGGTGAGTTGAGCCAGAGTTTTATTTTCCATATATGTGAAAATTATGATAATCCTGATAAAGCAGACCTGTGAAAGATAAAAGAAAGGAAAGAAAGAAAATATGAGTCCTTTGTGTAGATTAGCCCAGTGTTAAATATACAAATAAAACAAAACAAGTGCTCTGTGTGACTCTTACAGAAAGTTTACTTTTTTTTTCTTTGTCCAAAAAAACAGACCTCAGAGGAGAGCAACAGCCAGTCAGATGAGGATGATGAGGTAAAATGAGATACCATTACCAAAAACATTTTAATTATCCAAATATTACTATTTAATATTGCATATTTGTCCACTTTGCTCATCTTGTTCACCACATTTCTACAGGCTGACTCTATGGCTGAGACCAGTGATAACAGCATAGGCAGCGAGGAGAATATTCGTAAGGTGAGAAAACATTTTATTCACTCACTTGATTTCAAACATGTTTAATCTGAGTTTAAAAATGAGTAACATCATTCTCACCCTGTTTGCTTGTCTGCTCAGAGCTGGGTTCAAGTGTTTGCAAGTGTCAGCAAAGCCCTGAGTGTGGAGGACAACAGCACAGAGGTCGAAGGTCAAACAGACCACCTGACCACCCTTAAACAGAAGACCAACACCACCCAAGGCCAACCGGACCTGCTGGTGGTGGAGAACAAGGCCGACAGTGGTGACACCACCAGCGACAGTGCAGACACCAGTGACAGCACCAGCAGCGAGAGCAATGAGAGCAATGAGACCAGTGAGACAAGTGAAAGCAGTGAAAGCAGTGAGAGCAGTGAGGACAGCAAGAGCACAGAGGACAGTAATGCCAGTGACAGCACGGAGCTGCAGCAAATAAAAAACACAGACTGTGTGAATGGCACTCAGAGTTGTGAGAGTGAAGAGTATTTCTTCCAGGCTGTGGGAGACGACGCCCATCACCCTGTGGACAACCTGATGATGCCAGATGAGGATGATAGGGAGTTCAGTCTAAGGAGATGATGACATGTACAGCTCTGTGTTTCTCCTCTATGAACTACAACACCATTTAATGACTTGCCTGAGGACCTCAGGATCAGAAATGTGCTTCTACCCATCGCTTCTGAATGTCGATCATGGCTTTATATGCTATCTGCAGCAGAGTGGTTCATGTATGTAATTATTATTGTGAAGATGATATAGCATCAATTGCTTTGTTTTGATAATAATAAACAAATAATATAACCATGGTATTGGGAGCTTCCATGTTTTTTGTAATTTTTTTTTACAATTAGGAAGGAGAGGGACTTTAATTTGTTTAGTGAAGTGCCTCCATCATCATCAATATGCATTTATAGCCAGGGCCAGCCCTGGGATTTTGGTGGCCCTAAAAATGATTTTGTTTGTGGCCCCCAAAACACTACAAACGCAAACACCAAATCACATACGCTGCTTACAACTGAATTAACACACACACACGTTTATGTGTTAAATGAATGAACAGTGTTGCTGGATGTCCAGAGAGAAACATGCAATCTGACAAGTCGCTTTTCCTCATCTTCCCCATTTTTACCATTAATGTGTCTCAAACTACAAGGGCGAAAACATGAAATGTGTCCACAACTAAAACAGACAAGCTAACTAACAATATTTACAGAAAGACAAACAACCCAAACTCATTTATAATAAACGGACATGGCAACCATGGTGCACTACCTCAGTTGGCCTAATGTCTGGAATATGCCACTTGGGTTGAAGAAGAGGTGCAGAATGATTCAAATGTGATTATTTAAATGCAAATAAAGTTAATTTATTTTCATTTTATTTAAATTTTATGAAGAATATATTTTATTAGATATTATGTAACAAAATTTTTGAATTTGGAAAAACGCGAGGGGCAAAATAGTAGTTTTGCCTTGCTCACCTTGAAGTGTAGCTGTTGGTGACTGTATGTAATTGTTGACTTTGACCACTGGAGGGAGGTGTCACCCCACAATGATCAAAATCCTTTCACGATCACGCCCTGTTTGGCTTCACGCGGCCCCAACAACATTATGCAAATGTGTTTCCAAAGTGTCTCCAAACAATTACTGCACTTCATACATTATTTAATATAGGTAATTATAGGGACAATGCACTTTAATTCATAAATTAACATAATGTCTGTCTTAAGTTCACAACTTGCCCAAAACTACACTCCAACTCCACATAGTCACTGTGCAGATATCCAGGAAGAACAAAATCCTTTTAACATGTCAGATGAGTGTCATGTTTATGGCACAGATTTAAGATTATTTTAGTTTTTTCTTCTGACTGATGTTTTGAAAAATAAGATATTGTAACAGCACTGTGCTGATTTCATTTCATACATTCTTTTCCAGTTGATTAAACCAGAATTCTCAAAAATCACGTGTTTCCATAGAATCAGTGTTGTTTTTTTTATGCCACTAAGTCTGTGACAAAAGCCTGTTTGATGGCTGTTGAAGTCCTACTGCCTATTTTAGGTTATCATGCTATTCAAATGAGTACTGTTAATAAAGCTGAATCTGTTTTGTGTATTTGTTTATTGAAAAGCCTCTGTGGTTACAGAGCAGCAGTGGCCCATAGCTTCGGAAAATGACAGGTGGAAATGGGAGGTGACAGACAGGGTGACATGGAATCACAGATCTGCGGCACGCAGCTTTCTGTGTTAAGCAACACTGGGTTTGAAAAGGTGGGTGGGCTGCACTCTGTCTCTGCTGTGACTGTGGAAGTGCAAGTTAAAATGACATAACAGGGCTGAACAGTTATGTCCGAGTTTTAAACCGCAGCCACATTTTCACAGACAGAGAAGAGAGCAGTCACAGGTATAAACTGTGTCCTTCAGCTGAGGAATTTTAGGTAATAATAATAAGTACTTCATTTATAAAGCAACAATTGAGGTTTACCAAGTGCTTTGACAAAACAATAGAAAGACACAAGAACCCAACAACAGTGACATAAAATCCACAGGCAATATGAGAAACTCACAGCATAAACTGAGATCAGGAGAAACCACAGTAAAGTATGTTGATGTAATTATGTTATAAGATAATAAAATAGATGAAATATTGATAAAATTATAGAAGACGTTATAAGTGAGATTACCAAAACAGAGATAACAAGAGTTGAACCAACCAGGAAGATGTGGTGCTTCTCATGTAATAAGCTCTGACCCCCAAACTGAAATCTCAGCTGAACAAGAAGAAGAGGGGGCAACGAGGTGCTGAGGAGGGTGCAGAAGGAACTCAAAGAGTCGATAAGAAGGGGCAAGGGTTGTTACAGGAGGAAGTCAGAGGAATGTCTAAAACAGCAAAACACATGATAGGTGAGAAAAGGCCTGAAAACCATCTCTGGCTACAGCAAGGACAGTGGGAGGAATCCAGAATATGGAGACCTGGACTGGGCCAACAAACTGAATCTGTTCTTCAACAGATTTGATTCTTCAGCAGTTGATGCATGGACCACTGACTATCTCACCAACAGACCACAGTGAGGCTTTGAGACTGTATATCTGTTGTTGCAGTCTGCAGCACAAGAGCCCCTTTAGGAACAGCCCTCTCCTCCTTCCTCTTCACCCTGCCCTCCTTGGACTTCTGACACAACACACACATCTGCCATCTCTAGAGGTTCTCTGGTGCTGGGTGTTTATCTGAGGGGAACAAACAGGAATACATCAATTACTTAGTTGACTGGTGTGGAAATAACCACCTCCACATCAATGCCTGGAAGACAAAGGAGTTGGTGATTGACATCTTCAGCAGAACACCACAGATCACTGAGAACATGGGGAACGACAAATGTGTTTATCTGAACAATAAACTGGACCAGACAGACCACCAACACAGATGAAGGGCCAATGCCATCAGAGACTGGAGTTCTTAAGTGTGTGCAAGACTTTGTTGAGGACATTTCATGACCCTGTGGTCCCATCTGCTGGGGACAGGAAGAGTGAAAAAAGTTGGTTAAAAGGAACAGGACTGTCCTCTGGGGGCACACTGGCCAAGTTGATGTCAAATGTTGACAGAGTCACTCCCTTCTTGAATCTGGGTGCTCAGAGCAGCCTCCTCAGCAGCAGACTGCAACACCCATGATGCAAGACAAAGCCCTACCATAGGTTCCTCATCCCATCATCCATCTGACACTTCAACAACAGTCCCATTCTTATTTAACTTTTTTTATGTTTGTATTTCCTAATTTGCTTCTTATAAAACAGCCTATGAAGAAGGAGTTTACAAAAAAAAAACCTTACAAGATGGTAATGAAATGTCTCAGAGGCTGAGCACAGCCAGGTAAGATAAAACAAATTACGTAAAAATTGAAATTCAGGAAGTGCTATAAAATGTCATTACACAACCAGTTATAAAAACATTTTCTGAGCAAGTTTTTACTGTTTACAAATATATACTGATAGATACATGAGAAAAAATTATGAACTATATTTTTGTGTCGTCGTGTTGTTTTATGTTACAGTTTGACGGAGTCAGAGGACACGGGAGCTGAGTTCAAACAGCGGCTGTTTCGCTTTGTCCCGTCAGCTCCTTACGTCCTTTCCGTAGTTATGAAACTTCCCGACGCAGGTTTTGTAACCGAAATGTTCTGACCAATCAGAGCCCGAATCCACTGATCACGTGACTGTGCTTTTTTATGTAACAAACGGGTGTCTATGGGAAAGTCCGCTCGCAGGATTGTGATGGACCGCGGCAGCTACAGAAATGCATAGACAGGCTAACAGAAGAAAAACTAAATCTTCATAACACTACTTTCTTATTTTTAAATAGACGCTATAATGTCGCTCCAGTCGCCGGTAAAAGCCGCCGCGGAGGAGAGAAGCTCCTTCTTCATCGGCGCTGCGGACCCGGACGACGTCTCGGCAGAGGAGGACCACCATCAACTAATACTACAGAAAGCCAACGCGCTAGCCTCGGAGAACTGCCTCAAAGAAGCAATTGACTGGTTTTCAGTGGCCATGCGGTACGGCCCAGTGCGACCCGAACAACTGAGCACTTTCGTGGATTGTATCCTCCGAAACTTCAAGAGGAAAGCAAACGGGCCAGACACACTCTCGGGACGGGGTAGGCACAACCGTGGGGACGATGTGTTTGACTGCCCCAACTGTCATAGCTTCCTGGGTGAACCTGTGACCATCGCCTGTGGACACTCGTACTGTAAGAGGTGTTTACAACGGCGGCTGCTCACCAAGTGTAAAATATGCAGTGAAGCTGTGAAGGGCCAGGAGAAAGTTAATGTCACCCTGTGCGGACTTTTAGACAAATGGTTCCCGGACGAGCTGAAAAGGTCGAAAACACTGTCTGAAGTGGACGAGCTGTGCCGGGAGAAACGATACCAAGAGGCTGTGTCGCTAGCAACCGATATCATCTGCAATGGTGAGTGTTAGCATACTCTAACAACACAACCATGTTGACAGCAAGAGAGAGGTGCTTCCTGCTGCGTCACGTGCAACCGACACATCGTGTAGACATGATAGAAGATGCTTTTTACGTTAGAACAGTATTTGTGTTTATTGGCAGTGTGTCCCGAGGTCCACTGACCAACATTTTTGATGAGTGTGTCCCCTGAGTAGCACATGTGTTGTGACCGGTGCCTCCTCCCATTGACGGCGGCGTAATCTGGCAAGTCTTGCTTACGAAAGTTTCACAACTGCGCATGCGCGTTGGGTGCAAGTTGCATAAGGCAGGTCGTGACACACATAAGGACAGTTTTGTAACTTATCAAGTGGGGAGGGCATTTGTCTTTTGTAATTGTCATGGCTGCTACGAGCCGGCGTTTCATAAATGTTTCAAAAGGGGATGAATGCACCGTTTGTGGGTCAGTATAAGAGGCAGGGGCACAGGCTGGTGGTCCACATAGACACTACGTTATAAGGCGTTATAAGGCCATGGCGTTGCTTTTGTAACAGACATTATGCAATGAAAAAAAAAAGATATGGAAGTTGAGTGGCATATTATGTTTTCTTGTGATGCAGGAGGTTTGTGGCAGGAAAGGCTGCTGGTTCAAATCACTGCATTTCCTGCACAAGTTTTATAGATAAATTGAGTGAAATAGGTAGACTTGAAACTTGAATGAGTCAGTTAATTCTGATAACTCTGACAAAAACAAACAAACAAATAAACAAAAAACAAAACAATGAGTGCCATCTTGATTATTGTTTTTTTTTTATCTCTGTAAAAGAAACAAAAATCAAAATATTGGATAGTTTCAGCTTCTTATGGAGAAAAAAACAAGCTACACGCCTTTGTCCTGTATGGTTATAAAGCTGAAACAGAATCAGCCAGTTCATTTACCATATACTTGTAGATTTCTGCCCTAAAGATCTTATTTCGTTGTAGTATTGTAAACTCTAGTAACCCTTTGTTATGTGTTATTCTGGAGGGCTGTGGCTCTGGCACTTAATTTTGATTGAACAAAACAATATCAAAGGGTAAGGATGAAAAGTGCAGCTGCAACATTTTTGATCAATAAATCAATAAGTTTAGGGTATAATAAGCTTATTACCTAAATGTGAAGATAATCAAATACTTCTTAGTGGCAGCCTCAGTAACATCTCTTATTTATTATTCAGCACCCACCTGTCCCAGTAGAAATGCCTGCAGTTAAGCACTGTAAGTCCATTGTGCAGGTGCTGGTTGATAAAGGGATGAGAAGTATGGCCCACTAATGACACAAGTATCTATACAAAGTTGGAGTTATAAACTGTGGGTAAGGCACTGCCCTGAACAATAAATAAGAAATATTTTTTACTTACCTATGTAAGAGGGAACAGCTGTATGATGCACTTTCATGATGTTGTTGGTGTTAAACCCAGTATTGATTTATTGTTTTCATATTGTGTTGATTGAGAATCTCAGTGTGCAGCAGTGTAGAATAACATTGACAAAGTCATTATGTATATATTTTGGAATATGGCTCGATAATTGTTCAAGGCCTTCTCTTGGGTTATGAGAGCTCAGCTTATGGAGACATCCATGGTATTTGGGTCAAGTGATGTAATGACATATGTAACCTTGGTGTGTCCCTGTTGACCTCTGTTATGTATCTCCTCCATTTCCCACTGCATAGTTGTGAAAAGCACGCCTTAAACTACTGCATTACAAAATTTTGGTCATTCTTTAACTTTTTTTTTTTTAATATACAAATATCATGTCATCCAATCATTTAATGACAATAAAGTTAATGTCTGTGGGTGTTGGACTGCTGGATGGAAAAAACAAGCAATCCATTGTGATATTTTTAACTTGTCTCTGACTTTTAAAGAAATGAAATGACATAAAAAAAAATATATACATATTTAAACCCAATAAGCATTAGGTTAATTTGTAATGATAATGAAAGTTAGTTGCAGTGCTAACACCCTCTAGTCATAAGAGCCATTAAAGTGGAATTACCGGTACTTGTCTTGCCCAAGGACGTTGGATGCTGACCAGCTGCAAAAACATAACAGATAACTCTGTTTCTGTGCTGTGGATCTTAGATGCAGGAAACCATGGAGGAGAACTGGTCTATCACCTTCATAAAAGACAACTGTCATTTGACACTGGGTTGGGGATGCAGATTGTTACCACTGTGGGGAGTGGGATTGTTACCGTCACACCACCTGCTTTTGACAGAACTGTCCCTCAGCAGACAACTGATGATGCAGGACAGACACCTCCAGATAATTAGGGACAGATGATGAGACAAACTACCTGTGGCCCTGTTCACATTAGCATCTGCCATGTATCAGAAAAATGAGCTAAATCGCATGACTCTCACTGAAAGGTAATACATCACTGGGATTGATGACATGCCATGTGCAGAAAAAATACAGCACAGTCCACGAAGAAAGTGAAGCTGATTGAACATTTGATGAGATGCAGGTAAACAGAATTTATTATTCAGTGGCTATCTGCTGGCAGGATACTGATTCAGAAGGCTGAGACTTGCTCACAGCAGATTGATATTGTTGGGTCGCAGGGGGACTGCTGCATATTTAAGTATATGGCCATCCTCATGTTTCTATTATTCATTTAGTTATGGTTAAATATTCCGGAAAGTGTGAAGGTTTCAGATGTTTGGTTTCCAAATGTTGTCTGCTGGCTCTCAGTGGGCGTTGTGGGCGGGGACAAAATTAGGAAATGCACTGATCTCTCTGTACAGAACTTAGTTAATATATCATTTATTTAAGTATAACACAGTGATTGACGCACATTTAACCTTACATGCCGTGCTCCTTTTCTCTATCCCCTTTGTCTCTTTCAGAGCCTGAGCCGACAGTGGTGGTGCGACTGTCTCGAGCAGAGGCATACATGGCTCTGAAACAGTACCGTCTTGCTTTGGAGGACACTGAGTTTTGTCAAGGGTCCAACTGCTCTGCTGAAGTAGGTCAACGATACTGCAGTCATTTATTAGATCACTGTTGATACAGGAAAAATATTACATAAAATCCAGCCTGCATGGAACATTTCTGTTGGGCAGGCATTTGGCTGTTATTAGTCAAACAAATAACACTTGTCTCCAGAAGGATAGTGGCATTAAAGGGTTGTTTACATACGCTCACACACCTGCCCTTACTCATCAGAGTCTGGCATTTGTTTAATCTGTCAGTCACTCTGTGCTGATATATTGGTCAACAGGCCATTACTAAGAAAAGGAGTATTTTAAGACTGCTGGCCTCAAAGCCACATTCAGGGTGCACCTTATTGGCTGTCTCATTGGATTATAGTTACAAGTTAATGACCTGTAAAAATAGTTGTGGACCAGTTCACATCATCATCATATTTATTCATCAGTTTGTCTTATTAGAAAGTAAAACTGGTTTACAACTTACCTCTGCTCGCACGAGTGATTTTTGTTGTTATGGCAATCCTGGTTGTTTGTTTGTTTATAGGGCCTGTTTTTAAAAACCTGCTGTTGCAGTGCTGAATAAAAACATTCCTCTTAAAATAGACAGGTTATAAAAGAGTATCATGAAGAGAAACAGAAGGTTTTCTTGACCACAACAGAGTATGCAGTGATTAAGGTCAAAGCCATTAGCGACTAGTACATCAGTTACAAGAGAAGAAGCAAGGTTGAAGCTACGCTATTCAGTGGTGTATATCAGTAGATCATAAAAGCACTTGCATAATTAGTTCATATTGATTTATTGACCAGCATAGTAATATAGCGTATGTGTGGTCTGTTTGGCTGTTTTAAAGTGTATTTTATGTGTGCACACAAGTTAAATGAACACCCTAAATGCTGACACAGAAGTATCATTGATCCTGTTTCTGTTCCTCGTCTCTGCCCTTTCAGACTTTGTTTAGGAAAGCTATGGTGCTGCATCAGATGGGCGAGGTGGATGAGTCTCTTCAAGTCTTTCTCCACTGCCTGGCTGTGGATGAGGACTTCCCATGTGCTAAAAGACAAGTGGAAAAGGTGAGGGAACCAAAGGGTTAGGGTTCTTCTGCTGGCAGTGTGAGATAAGAAAGAGACAAAATTGTTGTCAGTTGAGCCGAGGTCACACGGTGTTCACGCACGCATTCATGCACGCAGGCTGGTGGAGTTAGACTCAATATTATGTGAGCCAAAGATTTAAGTGGACCTTTTACTGCCTCAGCATGTGATTGAGGAATTTAGATGCATCATTGCTTCAGCTCTTTGGATAGCTTTGAGTGTAATGTGATTTCTGTTGCTTAAAGCCTTTTGTCCTGTTTTAAGAGCTAGCATTTCCTATCATCCTACTCTAATGCATCGCTTTTCATGACAAAGATCTTAAAATCCCACTTAATCTTAATGACTGAACAAACAGTGTAACTGACAAGATGTGGAGATGTTGTGTTTTACAGGCATCCTGGTGAAAGCACCTTGTTCATTACTGTTGTTGTAAAAGGCTTTACATAGTTCATTTGGCCTCTATATGGAGGGAGTGTTTCTGAAATGCTCCAAAAACATTATGAAAGTGGCTTTCTAAAGCTGAAAACTATGGCATACTTCTACTTGTTGCTTACTATGCTACTCCCTTACATAGTGATTACATATGAGGATTGCCAAGTAAACGAATAAGATAAATATCAAATAATGTCTACATCTACATTTTCAACCGTGAACATTGTCCATTGCCTCTATCAGGTTCATCTCTCATGAAACCGCATAAGTTGTTAGAATCTGTTCCTGTGACTGTAATGACATTAGTACTGCTGGATAGGGAGACCATGGCATCACAAGTTACATAAGGCCCACATAGTTGTTATCTAGAACAGAACAGAACGACATGCACTCTCAGAATAACATGATAATTTGTTGCCATTTCAGAGTAAAACTAGATACAGTCGCTAATGCTGGTCGACTTTTGTGTAATCATCATCTCTGAATCGTTATTGTATAAGAAGCATGAATAATCACATTAGTCAGTTCTAGTTTTTGTTAGTTCAGTTTTCCTTTAGTAAAAAAAAAAGAAGTGTGTAAAATTGATTGCGCCCATTACTTAATGTTGATGGTTTGCGTAGGCATCTTGACTGGAGTCTTCATTCTTCAGATCCTGAGGGAGACACTACTCAGACGAGACTGTAGTCTAAAAAAATAGTGTTGGAGCCAGACAGTGTGCATCAGTAGAATGTCAAATCATGTTTGTGCAGCCTGTAATCACACTTAGAGCCTCAAAGGACTTCCCAGTACCCATGTAATGAAAATGAAATGGCAATGAAAATAATTAATGCTAATTCATGAAAATGACAGCCTCTGTGCTTTTTGCTCTTAGTGAGAGATTAGAATAAACATAATAGAATCTTAAAAGTAAAATGAAACGCTTTGTAATCTATTACAAAATTACATTTTAACTGAATTAAGAACAAATGCAGAGACAAAAAACTTTCCAGACGTTTCAGTAAATTTATTACCGCACATCCAGCCAGGTCACAAACAGTGACTCGGCCATTCTAAAACGAGATTTCTATCAGCAGATCTGAGGAAATGTATGCAAGTACAGGGAGGAAATAGTTGCGTGAGGACTAATGAATGTGCACAAAGCACAAGTTATACATGTGTTAAGAATGATCTGTAGCTGAGAGGTCAAAGTTCAGGGCCTTAAGGTTCAAGTGAACTGGAAAGTAAGGTTGATGTTCTCTGGTGCTGGTTCATGTACATTGAGGTTAAACTGAGGTCATCCTGATATCTGTTGTGAACACAGAACACAGCTGTGCAGAGTTTACCCTCTCTTTCACCTCAATTCACCATGTGTATTTTAACAAAACTGGATTTTAATCATGGTTATAGACTTACAGTGGTGGTACAGATTTACAGTACTTTGCAATCGTCAATAACCTCTGTGTTACAGAAAGTACCTTGTTCATCACACACTGTGTTTCAAACTTCCAAAGCATGTTAAACATGTTGAAGCATTTTTACCAACACCTTCTCAAACACTGTTCCTCTACAATGTGAAGACATGTCACCCATGTACACAGTGATAGCATTTCAGCAGAAACAGCGATGCTAACAATGGCAGCCATGGCTGCTGAATGCTACAAGATACTCTTTTAGAAGAAAAGCTGTTGTGGTTCTTCGGTATGTTCCTGATCCGTTAGGCTCCCAGGACATCCCACCTTTAGGACCATATAAGTAAAATATGATGAAATGAGCAACAGTGTTGATGTTTTTACCAACTGACTGCCCATGCATTAACTTTTTCTGTACAGACTCATTTTCAGTGGTCAGAATTGCATTAATTGTATCAACTCTGATTTCAGTGGAAACTTTAAATATTTGCCTGTTCAGTAGCTCTGCTTTACTGACAAACTGGGGTACTTTTTACAGATCCTGTGTGACCTGCTCTCACTGGCTGATGAGAATGTCAAGGTTGGCCTGAGGGAAACAACGCAGAACACTTCACCACATTTGCGCAGCAAAAACCTTGTGGACGATTCCCAAGGTCAACCACAGAGCCCGATCCAAAGACAACACCAGGTCCGAGCAGCCTCTGCACACCACCGCACGGACAGCCAGGAGGTAGTACCACTGAATAATGATGTTGATATTGCATAATAATTAATGGATTTGTGTGCAGTTGATTACACATGCATAAACGGATCATCTTCTTACCCTTGGCCTTGTGTCATCTTCCAGAAACGGTGGGAAAGTCTGGAGCGGCCTGGCCTGTGCCGAGCTCATTCACTTCGCATGCATGGCTCCAGTTGTGGTGAAGAGGGTCTGAAGAGAGTTTGCTCTGCTCCTCAGCTGGGGGACCAGGAGAAGGGGAGCCTGCTGAAGAGGAAGTTGTCAGTGTCAGACACAGAGCCATGTGTCGTGGACAGTGGAAGTAGCAAACATAAAAAGCAAGGTCAGTTGTTAAGCCTTTCATTGAATTGCTCTCTGGTCTTCCCGGTGTATTATATTATAATTTCCAGTTCAGATTCCATTGTCATGATAATGTCAACATACAACACAACAATGCACCATATCTTTACATTTTAAAAGAAAAATGTATTTTCTTTTTTGACTTAAGGTATTGTGAAAGGCTCCAAACAGCTGGCTACCAAATCTAAAACTTGCAGAAGTGTTCCTGAAGATCTGCTGGACCCCAATGACTTTGAGTGCTCTCTCTGCATGAGGTAAGGAAATATATAATGCTATATGATATACTGTAACATAACAACACTCAATTTATGCTTGTAAATGAGTGAACTTTTAAAACACCTAGTTAATAGTTGCATCTCTGTGATCAATACAGGCTGTTTTATGAGCCTGTGACTACACCCTGTGGCCATACCTTCTGTAAAAACTGCCTGGAACGCTGCTTAGACCACACGCCCCAGTGTCCCCTCTGTAAAGAGAGTTTGAAAGAGGTAAGAGTCCAGTCTTTGCAGCTGTTGCATATGGATGTCAACTTTCTTTTGTAGCTTTACATGCAGATATGTGTACTCCCTGCTTTCTGTATTAATATTTAACTTGCATCCTGACCTCTCCAGTATCTAGCATGTAGGAAGTATTTGGTGACACCTGTCCTGGATACGCTGATCAAACAGTATTTGAGTCAGGAGTATGCTGAGAGGAGGAAAACCCATCTAGAAGAGACCAGAGAACTTTCTGAGTAAGCAGCCTCTCCATTTATTAGCATTTTCTTCTGCTTTCTCTTTTGAGGCCTTGTTCTTTTCAGTGTTCATCATCAGTTTTTTTCTGAATGAAAAAGAATCAATGAGGGTCAATGGGTCTAAAATGCTTATGTACTTCTTGTCCTCTGTGCAGTCTGATGAAGAATGTGCCTATATTTGTGTGCACCATGGCTTACCCCACCGTGCCTTGCCCCCTGCATGTCTTTGAGCCAAGATACCGCCTCATGATTCGCCGCTGCATGGACACAGGCACGCGGCAGTTTGGGATGTGCATCAATGATCCACAGAACGGGTAAGCTTGCAAGCGCAAACATGGTTTAGATTTGACTGAACTGGAGTTTCTTACACAACATCAGTTATGAAATCCACAACTGTTGGCAAGGAGGCGATCAATCGCTTCTTCATCAGTCAAATTCCACTGAACATCTTAATTAATGGGTCATGACAATTTTGTTGAAACCTAAAATTATATCAATGCAGGTTTGCAGATTATGGCTGCATGCTGATCATCAGGAGTGTCCATTTTCTCCCTGACGGACGATCAGTAGTGGACACCATTGGAGGAAAACGGTTCCGTGTCCTGTCCCGAGGAATGAAAGATGGTTACAGCACTGCTGACATCGAACATTTAGAGGATATAAGGGTAAGAAGCACCATGGCAACTATTTGATCATCATTAACATGTTTTGCTTTCAGAAGCATTCTCCGTTTATAATTAAAAACTGAAAGCGCTCAGGTTTTGCTTGGGCGTCACATCAAATGTCTTGAATTTTTAATTTCAGATCATGTCTAAGTGACTGGCGTGTTAATTAACTGACTCATGCCTCATAGGTGGAGAACAGTGATGAGCTACAGAGACTACAACAGCTGCATGATGCAGTGTACGAGCAGGCCCGCGTCTGGTTCCAGAACCTCAAGATCCGCTTCCATAACCAGATCCTGCAGCACTTTGGACCCATGCCAGAACAAGAAGCCGATATCCAGGTAGATATCCAGTGTCCCCCTGCTGCCATCTTGTAGAATTTAACCAATCCCTGTCCAGGTTAACCTTGTTGAGGATTATATCTGAAACACTGTAGAAGTCTTCACTTCACAGTGTCAAAGGTTGCTGAGTTAAAATCGCTGCATTCGTCTGAAGCAGCTCTGTAAGTGTTTGGGTCAGAACCGGTTAATAAGGGCAAACATTTGCACTGTTATTTGAGATAGTTAAGCAAATGAAATACATTTTGTGTGCTTCTGTCAGTACACCACCCCACTGACAGATGCTGAGCAATACAGTATATACAGTATATGTCATGTACCAAGCTGCATGACTAATATACAGGAATGTAATGCAGAACTGGTGTTAAGTTCCCAGAATTTCAGCTAATGCAAAACAGTATGATGCTTGTGATTCATTCGAAAGATACTCTGCAGCAGTGAGTTGGCAGATAAGCAAAACACTTATTACTTTCTTTGACTTGGCTAGACACAGTGAATTCCTAACCTGAAATTGGATGTTATCATGACATGCTTGTCTCTGGGGAAACCCACATTACCATGGATTCACCTGCCACGAAAGTTTTAATACCGTCGTGACAATTGTTATCTGAGCTCAGCCCTGGCTCCAGCCTGCAGTCTGCAGTCTGCAGCGCTGAGAGGGATTACAGCTTTGCTCTTAGGACAACCATGGGGTGGAGTCTATTGACAATATAGGCTAAAGAGCTTTATGGGTGCTTCATACTTAATCCCACTGGCCATGTTGCGTCAGAGGAGTGTCATGAGGAGAATCCCCAATTCTACCACGTGCACAAGGTCTGAGAAAGCAAAGCATCCAAACCAGAGGTTCAGTGCAGTTATGTAACTTAAAACATTTTGGTTCCAGCATCACACAGCATTACACTGGTTAATTGTTAGTGCATTTGTCTTGAATGAAAATATAGCACAGATATAGTAAACACCAGTCATTTCAAATTCTTGTAAGTGTTAAGCACATTTTGTAACTGGCTCAGGCTCTCTATCTCCAAGAAACAGGGGCATTTTTCAGCTATGTAACTCACAGACACGCATTCCTCAGGCAGATTACTGCAAAGGGTCACTTACGGTTTAACACTCATTACATGGTTGCAGGGCTGTATATATAATACAAGTACATTTAAAATGCGATCAGCACAAAGTGGGTACTTCATTCAGCCACCTGTTACCTCATGAGTGTTCAAAGTGCAGTAAAAAGTTTATCAGCAGATTAGTTTAAAACAGTGTCTGGGATGAATGAATTCCTCTGTATCTTCTGTCTGTTAGATGACTTGCATGAACAAGAATCGTATCGCAAAACTCTTATTGGCAGTTGCTCAGGCTATACAATTGTTGTACTTGGCATTGCTCTGATTCATTCAATATGTTGAAGATCCAGACACTTTTTCTGTGCGCAGTATTTTGTTTTTTGGGGGGTATAGTAGGGAAACAAAACTCTCTCCAACTAAATCATTTCAAATATGTAGGAATAAATTTTGTGATGAAAACAGAACCTGAGAATAATTTCATCACCTTGTCTTTTCCAGAAACCTTCACATCAGTAACATGATGCTTCATCACTCAGTGATTATTGTCTTGAAAAACAAGCGGTAGTGAAAGCAGCAGTCTTATAATTTGGTTTGCCTTCTCTCTTCTAGGCAACTGCTGATGGTCCAGCTTGCTGCTGGTGGCTGCTGGCTGTCCTGCCTATCGACCCTCGGTACCAGCTCTCTGTCCTCTCCATGACCAGCCTCAAAGAACGCCTGGTGAAGATCCAGCAGATCCTCACGTATCTGCAAAGCATCCCCAACAATTAGAGCTTCCTCTACTCACCACAAGAAACTTCCTTTTGGACTATTAAACAACATTGAAGCAACCTTGTATCAATATCTCACCACCTTTAGTTTCTACAACCATGTGATCCTTGAAACCGTGATTTCTATGGCTATAAAAAAACAAACAAAAAAACGCTCATTACTCTCTTACGTTCATATTATGCTTACACAAGAGCAGAGCAAAGCTGAAACATCCTTGAACTGTGGATCTCTGAAACCAGAGATATGGCCAAACCACCTCAGGGAGACTTCCATGGAACGCACCTGCACTATTTATGTGTGATTTTCAGAAATGAATGACATCTAATATTCTCATTTGCTCGTGTTCTTTATGTAAGGTCATTTTCACGAGAACTTCCTAAAGCATCTTGTCAAAACGAGCAGAGCAGTTATTATTCCTCTTGGTTAATATTTTGTGGTACTGGTGAGGAAAACAGAGTAGTACACAGATGAACCACCTTTCAGAGTGCCTCATTTAAAGATAGCAGTTACAGAGCCAAGGTGCTTTGCGTTGTGTCTCTGTTGAGACCAGTGTAAAGGAATTTTTTCTTAAGATTCGTCTCTTGGCTGTACGATTTCTGTTCATATGGAGAAGAGATGAGGCAGCAAAATCCTAAATGCTGAAAGTCCAAAAAGTCATAGCAAGTTGTAACTTGTTAACTTTAAACTTGAACAAACGCAGATGACTAAAGGCTGGTGTTATGTGTCCCAACACATGATGAAAGTGTTAACCCATCTCTTCCAAGCATCAGTTTTCCTTCTTAATCACCTCCCTTATATGATAACCGTGCACAGCTTCCTACACTGCCTGAGGACGTTCTCTGTCCAAAGAAAGTGTTCCTTTCATTTTTCATCCTTGGGGTTTCTTCCATGTTGTCATGCAGAGATGGGCTGTTGTGTGCCTCCTCTTCCTAACATGAGATTGATGGACAGTCGTGGCTGTGAAGTCTCATCGTGGTTCTGTGATTTGTAAACACTTTTCTTCCCCTCACAGTTAGTCAGCCCTATCTTCCAAAAGTTTCGTTTGTCATGGACCTTTGGAGAACCAGTTGGAGTGTGAGGTTTTAAAATGAGAGTGTTTAGACTTCAGTGGTTCTGTTATTGTATTGTCTGTCTCTCCTCAAAACCTTATGATTAAGCTTTCCAGTTAGTTAACTTAAACTGAATTAATTTATAAGATAGAATATATTTGTACATTCTGACCATGTGTTTGTAAGAGATATTCTGAGGGGGTCTTGGCAATATTATGACAAATCAATACAAGATAAAAACAAAAACAAAAAAAAACAGCATGTTTGCATCATTAGTCATCCAAAGCTGCTCTGTCTGCTTGGAGAAGAGAGAGAACCTGCAGTGCTTCAGTCAGGGGACTGCGTTTGCCTTATACCATTTTGCATTGTGTTTTAAATAACACAATGCGATGGATTGGTTACCATTCCTTTTTGCCATTGTATGAAGTATGTTTTCATTGTATTTTTTTCCCCTCTCTGTTAGACACCATGTGTTCACAATGTGTGTAAAAAAAAACAACATCAACAAAATTCAAGTCAAAGCTGTTATATGTAAATCATTTGTAAAAAGGCTTTTTGAACAGATTTTGCTTTTTGCGCAGATGTTTTAAGTTATCAATTTTCAATAAAAGAAAATGCACCTTTTTTTTCAACTTTTGTGTCAGTGGTCATTGTTTCACAAATTAGTATAATCGTAGCTGTATAAGCTGTGCTCATTAAACATCTGCTCATCATCTATTCATGCAATTATGCATATGTTTTCCTGACACACAACTCACCTGGAGTTTCACTGCCAACTATGCGCATCTTTTGACGGCCATAATTTACATTTATCTCCTACAGCTACTCCCAGCCTGATGATGTACCGTTGAAGCAGAGGTTGTCCCAAACTGATTTCATTCACATGATGACAGGTTCACAGTACGTCAGTGGGCCCCACAGTCACCAAGGCCAAATCCAGTAGGAAACCTCGAGGATGTGGCAGAACGGCAGATTGGCAACGTGAATGACAAATCTGCAGAAAATTGTGTGATGGTATCATGTCGACATGGAGCAGAATGTCAAAGGGATGTTTTCATCATTTTGAGGAATCCAGGCCACAAGGAATTGAGGTTGTTTAGAGAGCAAACAAAGGCTCTACTGAGTATTAGCACAGAGCTTCTAGTCTTGGCTCGAAGTTCACTCAAACAACTACCAAATCAATACCAGAGTCTGGCTCAATAAAGAAACAAAGAAATATAGAGACTTGTAACTCAAAAGAACCTTAATGTGATTTAGACACGATCACTCAAGATTCATTTTTAGAAGGTGCTCTCATGATCTTTAACCTGTTTTTACACGTTGACTCCAAAGTAAGAATACCTGAGTCTAGAAAACAAATGTAGCTTCATGTAAAAGGCTTGAAAGGTCTGTACATGTCTGAGCCACAAGGAGGCAATAGTGCAGCATTCTTGTTACATTACACCCAGTTAAGTGTTTCATAACTCACCCTTTACCCCGAGCACTTATTTAACCTCAACTTTTATTATGAAAATATAAACAGATCTCTTCTTTAAATCCATTATGTGCATGTTTTTTTTACAGTCAGACATTTCAAACATACAATTCAACAGGAAAAGCATTACAATAGCAGGAAGGAGACAGTCGTCACGACTTGGGACACAGCCCATGAATCCAGTGTTGTTTGCTCCATCTTCTTCCATCAGAGGTCATCGTGCAGAAAGCATCATAACAAACTCTGTGGAGGAAGACAGGGACAGAGGATACACTGATAAGGGCTAATGACACTGATATCATAAAGGACAGCGTGTGATACAGCCACATCATCATTGTTGTGGTGGAAACTAACACAGCTCAGTGTGATGCAATAGCAAAATGTTTCCATTACAACTAAGTTAATGAAAAATTGGTGAGGTAATAGGGTGATTAAAAAAAATCAAGGGGGAAAGCATTTAGTCAGTTTTATTTTGTCTGGGCTGGAATTAAAAAGGTAGATTTAAAAGGTTAACAACTCCAATATGATAACTGCCTGTTCCTAGGCTGTGTTTATCTCTTCCTGAAACTTGTAATCACTTTGATTACCACTTGTTCCAGTTCGCTGTATCCATTATCATGGATTCACTTGTCAATCAAGACAGCTATTGATGTGTTCTGTCAATGCAACTTGGTTGTTGACAGCTTGAGGCAGGTTTCTCTAAATCCATCCAGTCAATCATGTCTTCCATTTCCTATTGCCTTCCTGAAGCACTTTGCTCTGAAAGACTCCTGATTGTAGGTGTGATTCTATTGATTCACTGAGTACTAAAGCTTAATTCCAGATTAACCCATTAACATTATCCCCTTGTGCTTCTCCTCTAACCATTTTCTATAAAAAGAAGTATCCTAAGAGGAGTACCAAGCCTGTCCCAATCGTCTGACCTGTGGGATGTTTTCACAGCTCCAGTAGTTTTTGTGGATGTCTGTTGGCCAGGTGCATTCTAGGCTATTCTGCACAGCTGAACTGGACAGATATGCCCAAATGCTGCCCCAGGGGCTAATTGATGAAAATGAGAAGCACCTGCTCATTGATCCCCTCTAAGACTGACACACCTATTCATATGTTCCCAATAATTGTAATTGATTGGACTGCTGAGACAAGACAAACAGGATCACACCCCTAAGCCCTTTGTGTGTTGCAGCCCATACCTCTAACATCCTTGTGGTGCAGACGAGGCTTTCACATGTGCACGTCAATGTATGTGTTGGTGAGTGTATGTGTGCGCATGGTTGTGTTCCATTGTATTGTTTATTTGCTTCTGAGTTAAGGTGGTAATGTAATTTCTGCAAAGTCCTTGAGCTGTCCAACGGTCGTGTGTTCTTTGTGTGTAACGTGACAGGTGTCCAGGCTTGTGTATTGATTGGCTTAATGCACTACTGATTAGATTGGATTGGCCCTTCCAACCAACCCACCTTGACTCAACCATCTCTCCTTTCCCATCTAACCTGTTCCTTGCCTCATTTTTTACTAATTATCCCCTTCTGTCCCCTTCATTGTAAACCTGTTTAGTGACCCCTCTGCTTTGTCCTTCCTCTAGGTCTCTCTTCCCTCATGTGCACTGGTTCCTCCAATGTCCAAATGTGCAAATGGATGATATTTGTAATAACTATATTCATTATTTTTACAAGATTAATTTTATTTAACGACTTACCAATTTTTCGTTAGTGAAGTTCAATATTGACACAATTTAGACATTGTCAAAATTTGTTTATTTCTTTTTAATTATTGTTAGAAACATCAAATATAGCCAACTACCCTATGATTTATGATCAGAATCCATCAATAGGAGGCTGGTGAATAGATTTAAATTTCCAAAATGTATTGCCAAACTGCTTAAACGGTTTTCTGGCACAACGTGGAAGCGAAGAACCACCCAATGCAAAGCAAAACATTGGTTTATAATTTTCTGCTGGTGTGAATGGTTTTTGGTTGTGAAATATTTGCTGCCAAATATTTTGCAATTTCGTGTCTTTTAATCGTCACGTCCCCGGTGTGTAAGGGCCTTTATAGTGCACAGCCCTTTTTTTTGTTAAGATGAGTGTGAATAAATTTCCCCATGATTGAGAGCCCAAAGGTTTGGCCAAGGTATTGTCAAAACCATTGTGAGTCTTGTGAGATGGAAGAAAGTTTCTAAGAAATTGTAATCTTCCTATTTCAAATGCTGCATCTAGAAAAATGCAAAATTCTACTTTGAGATAATCCATATCTGCCCAGTCTAGATGGCAGCCATCTTTAATTTTCAATGTTGGGGGTTAGGCTATTCAAAAGGCAATTCACAATAATAAATAGATTTAAACCAACACTAAGTAACTTTGGTGATGGTACATCAACTTACAACAGGTTGAATGACACCTCTGTCATGGCCTGAAGGGGTCTGTATCACCTCCACTGGCACTAAGCAGCTTCAAGGTGGATGGTAGGAATCCCTCCACACAAAAAACTACAAATGTGCTGACTGCTTTACTTTAAATGCCCATCCCTAGTTTGGACCAGTCTTCTGTTAATTTCCAATCAAACTGCACACGACCGGGAGATCAGGATGTCTCAATATCAAATTATATCCATCACACATGAGAAAAGTGTTGCTGCCATGGCCGACATATTGAATATTCAAGATGACTCCATATCCCATTATTTTCAGAATGCCTTTGGCTAGAAATGCACCTAATTTTATGATTTTATCACAAAATGCACTCAAGGGTGGATCAAGGGTCGGGGCCACAGGGGCCCCATCTGAAATCTTATTGGCGCCCTGAAGTGCCCCTGTCCTGTCACTCATCTGTCGATCAGATGTGTTCAGATGTGAATGTAATTTCCTGCCCAACAGGTGGTGGCAGTAATGCGCCAAATAGGCAGGTCCTCCGTCAATGAAGCTGACGGAAGAAGTCGATCTTACCGTCTAAGATCACCGCGGTGCGGCAGCCCGTCGGTAAAACAAAGAAGATGAAGAACATGCGCGCACGCTCTCTGTCACATACACACAGCACAGAGAGAGGGGAAGAACTTCTTGCCTTTGGATTTTCCATTACAAAACGGTAGCTCCTATGAGAAAACCAACCGGACCATCTGCAGCCAGAGGACTTCCCGAACACGTGAGTGATTGTGGTGCTTTTAGAGTAAATATTTTGGACATTAGAGCCTGTTATAAACCGGAGCCTTATCCACATGTCCCTCATGTTTGTGTTGGAGTCAGTGGGCAGCAGCGTCAGAGGCTCGCGATGAAAATCCTGTATTAGTCTCTGCTTTTTCTGCCCAAATCCTGAGAGAGGACACATTTGTCTGCACCTGTGAGGAACATCATGCGTGTAGTGTAATCTGTGGCTGTGGTGGTGACTGGTTCAAGAGAAGAGTTTTAGGCCTCACAGCTTCACACCCATTATAAACTGGGGATCTCTCCAAAAGTGAGTGACAGATGTTTTCAAACTGAAAGTGTTGGTGATTTTTCTGATTGACCATTGATATAAAAGTCAGTAACCAGTCACACAGCTGCATGTTGTCCCTGTGTGATGTTCAGGGACAGGTCAGGACAGTCTGAGGACCGAGAGCTTTGAGGTTTGTATTAATGAAATGCACCGTCAGACTGTGACAGGTCTCTGCTGTCCATCTTGACCACATGTCAGCTGGTCAGTAGAGAAAGCTCCGCACAGATCCAGTGTATCAAAGCTTGGACACTGTGCTGAGCCACTGGGTCGTTTTTTTTTAACTGTGTTTCTATGAAGTTATACTTTTGTACTATTTTTGTAGAGACAAATGGGAGTGAAATGCTGAAAAAAAAGAAAACGATAAATGTCTGAATGTGTGTGTGAATGGGTGAATGAAGTCCACTCACATTTTACCACATTTCACATTAACGGTGGAATAATTTCCTCACTCTGTGGAAGAAACGACAAATTCTCTGTTTTACGGTCTTTCTGCGGACTGTAACAGGAACAGTCTCAATGTTGTCAGGCTCTTCAGATCCAACAGTGGTGCCTGGCTCTTCTCTGGGGGGAGTAGCTATGTCTCTAACCCCATCAGAAAGTTCAGTCCTTGCTTGTTGGCCTTCTTCAACTGGTCCACGTGACTTGTTTGGGTTTGTATCGTTGCCATGGGAGCTTGGGCAGGAAGCATGGTTGCTAGTGTATGACTGACCACAACCGCTTTTCATGGGAGCACATTGTTCTTCATTTTCTGGCTCTTTGCCATCTTTGTCAAGGCTAGCATCAATTCCTCTGGACCTGTCAGTGTCATCTGTTTCATTTGAATGCTGTGTGAAAGCCATCTGTCATCATGATTTGGATGGAGGCAAGATATCATAAGGTCTGAAAATGCCATCCTGTCTTTGATCTCAAAGACACTTTTTGTTTTTGGATATGCCATGACGATTTTATCTAAAGTGTGGTTGTGGTCAGAATACCATGTGGTAGTTTTTGGCTTTTCACCAGTTATTTCTGTATACTCCTCTGGTGTTCTGAGTCTCCAACTTGAGTTTTGAGCCACTGTGAAATACAATTTGCTGTGTTGTCCAATATCCAGCAGGCAATCATCTGGCTTACCAAGAAGCTGCAACAAAACTTTTTTTATATGGTGATATTCACAGTCTCCAGGGAAGAGTTTGAGGCCAAAGTACAGGAATGCCATGATGCATCCCACTCCCCACATATCAACTGACTCAGACAAAGGCCGCCCCAGTGTTACTTCTGGAGCTCTGTAGGATTGGACCTGCATTAACATCCCAACCTGTGCTTCGTCCACTGGAAGAGTCTGGCCAAAATCAATCAGCTTGATCTTTAGTGGCTGATTCTGGTGGTCGACAAGCATTACATTATCTGGTTTCAAGTCAGTGTGCATTATCCCATTCTTTCTCAGGGCTTTAAAGGCTACCAGTAGTTGCTGGGTCACAGGCCGGATTTGGTTGAGACTCAGCCTCTTCCACTTCCTCTCCTTCATTAGGTCCAAAAGGCTTTGGTCTAGCATTTTAAAGGCCAGACAAGAGAGGTTGTTGAATGTGAAATACTCCATGAATTTGACGATGTTATTCTTGTCGGGGTCAAGATTACTAATTGCCTCTAGCATTTCCACTTCGTTTTCAGTGCTGCTACATCTGCTCTTGTGAATTTTGACCGCAACCATGTTGCCCTTAATTAAGTCCAAACATTGAGCGACTTTACCAAAGGATCCTTCTCCAGTAAATTTCACAATCTGGTAGCGGGTGGTATTGCTGTGAAGTATATCCCTTTCTGTCACTGGAAACGGTTCATTGGAAGCCATTTTTCAGATAATTGTTTCCAATTACTTTTCATATTACATTTACATTTACTTATCTATCTATCTATCTAAGCCTAACTTTAAATTATGACCATCAGGTTTTCATTAAAATGCAAACCCTACCAGCCGCTTAGTGGCATTATTATGAAACCTAAAACTGATTTTAGGAGCAATCTAGGATTGGGCAGTATCCACATTTTGATACTGTTAAACCTCCCCCAGTATTACTATGACCAGTTCAAAATCATATTGAACAGTTCAGACAGAGTCACAAAAATGTTGTTCAGAAACAGACCGCCACGTAAGACTGAAACAATATCAAAACATGTGTATTACCAACATTAAAAAAATCTCATACAGGCGAGCTGTCAGAGGACTCTCTGCTGTTTCTCTCTCTTTAGCCTGGTGTTTGGCTGCACTTTGTATATGAGTTCAAAATTAGAAGATCTAACTGCCATCTAAGCGCCGATCAGCTGGACCATTCCTTCCTATGTTTGAGCTAAGCTACTTTTCTAATACGCTATTTATATTCTTAGTTGAATTTAGTCTGGAATTGGTGGTCTTTCTGCATACTCTTTGGCACCATGTATTGGTTGGAAATCTCTGATTCACACGTCTCTGCCTGTTCCCTTAGTGTTTTCTCTGTATCTCTTTCTCTAGAAATGTCCATCCACTCCCCACTTACACACTTCTTCCTCTAAGTCCATAAAGGCTCACCATCAAAGTCAATGTTGCCATCTTTGTTGAGGTCAATGTCGCCGAGGATCTCCTCCAGCTCGCCTTTCTTCAGCTTCTCCCCCAGGAGGGTCTTCATGCCCTCTTTCAGCTCATCAAATGTGATCTTTCCATCGCCATCACAGTCAAACTGTGGCATGCAGGGTTAGTGGAGAACAACAAGTTGTGGACATGAAGATGTAGTGAGTAATAAATAGATCAGTCATAAGGACAATGCATGTTTTTAGGCTAATATGGTGTGGACACATTAAATATACATGATGATGGTGGGAAACGAGAGTGATGGAGAGAAAGCTATCAGGGTAATTATAATAAACCAGAGAGACAGAGAGAGAAAACTTCCCTGGAAGTGTTAAAAAACTTTGAGTCTAGATAGATGGTGAATCAGGAGGTGTTAGTGCTCATATGAAAAATTACATGTTAAGTGATTATAAGGCTGAATGGGGTTGAGTTAACCTGTCGTCATTTGTTCGGAACTCAGACTGTGAGGCTTCCAGAAGTTTCTATTCAGACGTGGTAGAATCGAGAGGTAATTTATTACTCTCCACGAAGAATCAAACATCAGAATATGTAAATTTGTGGCCTTTGACAACATTACGCACGACCTGATGATGACTCATGTGTGAAGGAGAAACGGTCCACTTTTAAAACCATTAAATGCAGGTGAATGGTTCTTTTGATATCTTGCCTACAGGCTTTCACGAAAGCTTAATCCATCAAGTATTCCAATTAGTGCAGGAGGAGATGGATATAGAAACTGTCAAAAAAAAAAAAAATCAGAAAGTAGTTAAACTAACTGCATTAAATTGCTGTGCACACTTGATCAGTGTTGTCAGTTGTTTTGCAGTAACCACTGAAGTCCTATCATGCTACACTGTGCTAAATGGCTGAACCCAGGTGTGTGTGAAGCTGTTTTTATAAATAACATCATCACCACATTTGTTTTGCCTGGTTAGAGACTACAGAACACTGGGGCTAGACTCACGGGGACAATCAAATCCCTGCTTGTGTACCTGCCTGTGTAATGACGTCACAAGAGAGCAACTCAATGAATATTTCCTCCAGACCAGTGAAGCACCATGAAATTTCAAATAAAGTGGGTATGGCAAATGAGCACAAATGAAGAATACAGTGTAGTGTAAATGCTGGGTCGTTGGATGGTAGAAAGAGTCTTTATAAAAACCTGATATGAATATTTTCTTTTCCCCTTAAACGCCTTTCTTGTGTATTCATATTCATTGTGCAAGTACAGTCATTGCTTGAAGTTACACCTCTGTGGATTTTCTAGCAGGCAACCTTTTACCTGTTTGAAGGCGCAGCGGAGTTCCTTCAGCCCAACCATATGAGCCGTCTCAGCCAGCATCCTTGGCCCCATGAGCTCGCAGAAATCATCAAAGTCTACGTGACCACCCCCTGCAAAAAGACACAAACACAAATGGATGCAGCTCAGATATGCAGATGCACAAGTTGAATACAAAACAATAACTTTTCTGCCTCCTGGAGTGTTGTGCTGCTGTGGTACACATATGGATTCATGCATTAAGCATTAAGGTGTCAGAGGATACTGGCAAATATAGCATGCATAATTATCTACGAAGTGACAGTGGTGGCAGAAGTATTCAAATCCTGTTCATAACCTGGCTGACTGTGTGACAAGTGTCATTCGAAGTGATGAACCCACAGAGGATCTGGAGCTCCCCCTGCCTGGCACAGCTTTGGGCAATTTTCAGCCCATTGTTTGGCTGGCCGTTTTGGTTCACTGTCACCATTGTCACTGTTGTTTTCGACAACAACAGGAAGATGTAAAAAAGCTATGTTATTAGGTAGACAAATATGAAGCCAAATCAATTCTAATGTTGTTGTGTATAGGCTTCTCCCCCTTTGAGAGCTGTTGCGTTAGGGTTTGTTTCTCACGTATAGGCAGTGGTTAAGGTCTTCTTTCTGCATCTGCTATATAAAACACCTGTGTGACCTCAGCCTTGCTCCCCTTTTTTATTCAGTGTGCTTATGCAGTTATTTGTGAGTTATGTAAACCCACATTTTTGACCAGTGGTGTCTGTCTTTGCCCCTGCTGCCGTGCTCGTGACATCATGGACTTAGACCACTGCATCAAAGCCTTGGCTACAAGCCCTTACTCTCAGGGCCTCGTGCACAGTATTATGCACACTAGCCAGTAGCAGAGAAGCTTTGGAGTAGATGCCTTTGTGGCACTTTGGGAGGAAGATGATGATGATAATGATGGATGGCAATCAACATTGTGTTGTCCTCCTTTTCTCGCTCCTTCGCATCTCAGTCCAGGGCTTTCCTCTCTGAGCTGAAGAGATTGGAAAGGCCACAGCAATGATTTTGGTGGCACACACCAGCATCAGGGTCACGCATCATGAAGCCCCATTCCATTGCTTTAACATCCTTGTTGCTGTCCACCACCTCCTGCAGATACCACGCAGCTTGTTTCTCACCACACCGGAGCCAAGAGCTAGTGTCCAGCCTACACATGGTCTGACCCTCCTCCTGAGCCAGAAATGAAGGGACACGGGGAACATATGTCTGTCTGGAGGAAGTGGCATGAACAAGCAGCTTCATAACACCCAGCCTGGTTTTCTTTCCTGATCGTTTTGTAGCCGTTAACATACATGCTCCCTACACACATGTATTGTGAGCCACTGTTCTCTGTCTCCCCCTCAAAGTCACAAGCAAATAGGGTCTCTTGTCTAAGAGAAAGGACAACAGTGGATGCTTCTCGCCTGTGTGATCCCCCACACCTCTGAACCTTCAGTGTCTGTCTGTGGCAGGCTCTCCTCATGTCATGAGGTCCGGAGCTTCACGTTTTTCATGACATACAGCACATACTCTCCTGCCTTGGCCCTTTTGGCTCTGCTTTCCCATGGGCTGTGTTGAGCTCTTCTCTCTTGAGTGTTACTCAAAGTGGCATGGTTTGTTTTCCATGAGCACTTGAAGGAATATATTAATAAAAAAAAGAGATTTCACCCTCTTGGTGACTCCTCCTCCACCATTCAACCAGATCCTGACCTGGAGACAGTAATGTCATCACAGGGAGAGACATTGAGGGTTATAATTCTTGATTCTTACAGATCTCACAGAAAATGGGAAGCATAAGACCCGCTCTGTCACCCTTCAGCAAATCTATCATGATGAGGGTGTTTCTACATGCTCACCAAAAAGCATGTCCTGGAATATGTCAAACCCTGACTGTGTCGAAACATTTTCTCATCATGCAAGACCCTTTTCTACATTCTCCTTATAGCGGGGCTCTTTATGCAGAATAAAATGTATTTCAGTGATCCAGAGTGCACAAGTACATCATGGTCCCCCACAATGATTTAGCTGAAGGAGACCCTGGGGAGCTCAACTGGTGGCGAGACACACTATCACAGGTTGATAGTTTGTTCTATGCTTTTCCTGTGATAGGCCAGTGCCTTTGGGCTTGGGCCCTGAAATAGAGGTTTTAGAGCTACTTTTATCTCACTATTCAGGGCCGGAAGGCTCCATCTACATCAGCCTCTTTCCACATCGTGCCTTCCTTCCACCTGCCTCACTACACAGAAATCTGGCTGTACCTATGGTCAAAACTCATGTTGGTGCCAACTCACCCTGTCATGAGGGTTTTGGAGCCATGGTTGTCTTTTTGGCCAATAACACAAATCTTTCTTCTCTCTCAGTCCCTCTCTCTCTAGAACACCTGGAGCCCAGCTCAAAGTGTAAGCAATTTATGTACACTGTCTTCAATATTGCACTGTACTGTACTATATTATAGTCCAAAAAATAAGAAATTAAAGTAAAGCTGGTAGCAGTGCCAGTATAACTTGCCTTGGTTGAAGTACCATGCTTGTCTGTGAAAAGTTTATGGATGTACTCAGTGAGTGAGGCTGTGTGCTCATTATGCCGCCTTCAACCCAGTTAGAACAACTTTTGTTTTGTTTGATCGCCATGGTAATTATCAAAACAGACTGATACAATTGGGAAGGCTTATGTTATTTGTTGGATAAAAGACAGGCTTATTTGATAGTGCAGACCAATAGGCTGGGTCTGTTTTCATTATCTGGGCCTTGGTGGATGTGAAAGACGACTCAATAAAGCCATGTGGTCATTTTGTGGTTCAAAAATTTAATCAGTGCTCTCAGTCTCAGCACTGTCGAGAACAAGAGTCAAACTACGATGAAGTGGGCCTGTACAGGAAGCACTTTTAAAGGACAATTCCAGGCAATTTCAACCTGGGGCTATAGTTTCCTAACATTTTAGGTCTAAAAGAATGAATCTGAAGATTTTTTTTGGTACAGGTAGTCTGAAGCTGGTTTATGTCTTTATAAACCACAGACCTTACTGCTTCGAAACCGTCGTGCCTCCAAGTTGATATTCCTGTGTTTATGACACAAACAGGAGCTTCAGACTACCTGTAAACACACTGAGCGCGTCAGCTTGAGTCTCACGCAAGACTCCGTGAGAGTTTGTTTGTCTGCTGCGTTTACAAACATGTTGGCTTGTTTGAATTAAACAACCCCTCGGTGTATGTTTGAGTAGCTATCTGACGCTGTCGGTGGAAAAAAAATTCAGTTTTAAGGGATGTAAACAGCCTCAACAGCGGAAGTGCTATCGGTTCCTATCCATCGTTGCCTTGACAATGAATGAAAATCTTCAGATTCATTCTTTTAGACCTAAAATGTTAGGATACTATAGCTCCAGGTTGAAATTGCCCGGAATTGTCCTTTAATGGCGCTGAATCATGAAACTAATGTCTCAGGCTGTCATCTACCAGTCTACGTCAGGGCAAGGATAAAGGACCACCTCTGGCAAATTAATTCTAAGGATTTTCATACTTGCCTCAAGGTAAGGTATATTTTTTGGCTGACTGGCTTTGCCCTCTTGGAACAACAGACTGGAGGGATTCCTGCCACCGCCTTGAAGAATTTCTGTGCCTTAAGTGGGTCAGTCTATAATCACAGAGGAGAGAAACTCTCCCAGAAGTCCTAGGAGATTATTATTACTTTTTAATTGATAGTGCAATAGAGGAAAGATTGAATTTCATAATAAAGTTGGAATATCTGAAGGTCATGATACCTTATTGCTCAAATTAAACCATCAGTGAACAGATAATAATTCATATACTTATATACAGTATGAAACTAGCATCAACTATGAATTGTTGCAGTCACTAAAGCCTGTTTGACGCATCACATACTGAGTGTCTGTTTGTTCCAGCTCTTCATCTAAGTTATGTGTATGAAGCTTATCATTTCTGGTGAAGTCAGAATGATACATGAGTTATTTTTTTCACAGTTCTCTGAGATTCAGGATGACGTAGTTGTTATTTTTGTTATTCTTAGCATCTTGAAATCCACCTCTGTAAGCTTGAACAACGATTACTTGTGCTTCATAAATTTGTGCCCAACATTGTGTCAGATTTTGATGTGGGGAATCTATGTGTGGGCCTGGTTTTCAGCATTTGTTGCTGTTGTCATTCGAACCATCTAATCAGGAGATTATTTACACATGGGACACCAAATGAATCTAATTAACTAGATGCTAAGAGAGAAACCAGCTGCACTCTGGTCCCTGTGGACTGCAGCTGCGAAACACTGACTGTGCCCAGTGTGATGTAACTGTTTCCTGGCTAAACAATTGCAGCGTGGACCCAAAGTCCAATATTATTCTCATTACCAGTGTTATTGTCCTGAGGGCTCAATGCTAGCTTGCACTTGTATGTGTAAACTAATTTAGTTTAGTATTTTTCACAGAGCAGGTAGTTAACACAAATGAGAGTGCTTGAGGCAATCAATATATAATTCATGTTATAAATTGTGTTGATGTTGAGGGGCATCTAAACCAAGAGGCACCCACCAAGTTTGAGAGAAGAAGCCGGCATTGAAGTGCCAAAAAGTGCAGTTCCTTTGACTGCCACTTGAGGCTGGCTCCATGGACTCAATCCCCAATACACTGCCATGTTAAAATGTTGAATAGTACAGCAAAGATGTATTGTACAAGGAAAATTGTTTTGGTCTTGATGGCTGCATGCCCCTTGATGGAAACTTTTGGGGGTAAATTTAAAATAAATAAATATTGATAAGGCTTAAAATTATCATAATTGAGATTGTGTTGCCCTGAGTAACAGGAGATTAAGCACTTGCCAGGCAGACTCACGCAGTGCAGAGAGAGCAATGGCAGAGAGCTTCAAATCCTGAAGCCACATTCAGCTTTATATACAGCCTGAAATGGATCAAAGTGATGTTTGCACATACATTTATGCAGTTTACTGAGCAGCAACTGAGCACTTAATAAAGTGCTAACAATAAACTAATAAACTAAACTAATAAACCCCCAGTTAGCTCTACACTGACTCAGTATTGTCAATTACACAGAAATATGTGTAACTTTTACTCACATTAGATAACACTGGTGCATGTGTCTTGCCCAACAACATGTCAACGTGTCGCCATCAAACCTAATGATTACTGGATGATCCACTTTACCTGCCGAGTCATAGCCACTATCAATAAAGATTATGAATCAGGATATTACGAAACATCACATTCTGAGCGTGCTCCACGTGTCTTTGCCCATGTGCCAAGGGGAGATTTATGTAAAGAATTGGCAGAAACTTCTGTTTGTTTGGATTTGCAGACCTTTGCTCTGACACCACGGAGGTGTTGCAGACACAGCCTGATGGCAGCAATCCAGAAACAAGTAGATCTATACTTGATCGTTCAGAAAAGAAAGCAAAAATAAGCACACACATTAAGAGCAGAGGAAAGTTAGGTCTCACCAAATTCACACCTCTACATGCAGACTCAGACTCGTAGACCCCTGCACCTGCAGCGCGAGGCCCATTAATCAGTCTGCTAAATCGTCTCAAATGTCCCCAACTTCAAAGACAAACATCAGTTCCTGGCTGACTCTTAGGAAGGAACATGCACAAATACGAGCACAGGTGTTTGTGCAACACAGACAGACACATTACTCACAAGTTCACTCCTGCTCTCTTTCGAAAGACTCATCAGTCATGCTCTCATGCTTTAAACACTGAAGGAGAAATGAAAACCATGCACACACGCCACCCGACAGATAAATACACACATTTCATTTTGATTTGCTGGATGATCTCGATGAGCTCCATCTCTGTAGGCATGTAGCCCATGGTCCTCATGCAGTCTGCGATGTCTTTGTAATGGATGAAGCCATCCGCATCATAGTCAAATTCCTTAAAGGCCACCTGCAGCTCTGACAAACACACAAATCACAGCAGTTGCAACAAACCATTAAATAGGGTAAAATATTTTTTTCCCAAGAGTGAAACACATGTTGCGCACAGACACTGATAGTAGCACTTTCAGCAAAGTAAACTTGTCAGTAAGTTGCTAACTTCAGCAGACAGAACTACAGCCAGCTCTTAAGAACAGTGAGTTATGTTGTTTTTAATTGATTTTTGTAGCTTTGAGTCATTGGCAAAGAACGTTTCACAGCAAATCTAAGAAACATTCAATCTAGGAGAAAGCTTAACAGGGGGAAATGCCAATGCCATTGATGAAGCTGTGGAATTTACTAGTCATTTATCATTTTGCATCGTAATTACACTTGCAACGTCTTACCATCTAACTCCTCAGGCATCAGCTCCCTCTCCTGCAGTGCACAGAAAAGAGAGACAGTGGAAGTAATCACAGGACATCATTGGAGGATGGGATGTAAAAATCAGGGTGGGTTTTAAAACAGCAAAGTCTCTTGAGAAATACCCCAGTGATAATCTGGTTTTGACTAGCAAATTAGAATAACATGCATATCATGTCAACACTGGTACATGCTGACAGTAAACTCTAATGGGATTTCACCCAGCGACATGTCTTTCTAATTTGCAAAATAACACAATGACACACACACAGACACACACACACACACACACACACACACACACACTACATGTGCAGCATCCTAAGGGAGATGCTGCATAAGCTCAGCCTGTATGTGCATGCATATACACATACCCACGCACTGCCATGTGATGGTGAGTTTCACAAACCTTGTGTTGCAAAAACTAACACACAGACACATGCACATATACGCTTGCCTGCACAGACACAAGACATGTAATTTGCATATAGCCTTGTGTGTGGAACATTTAGAATTCTCTGCCTTATTTTGACATTTGCTCAGGGTGATCTCTCTCGCTCTCTGTCTCTCTCTTTCCCTCTTTCCCTCATCCTTTCATGCATTTTCAGGGAAGCTGAGGCAGCGCTAGAAGCGAGGAACAAAGTCTCCACATAGCTGTTTAGCATAATGGATGGCAGTAAAACTTAGGTGTGCTAAGGGCTCAGAAAAGAAATATGATAATGTATTCCATTGGTTGCAACTGACAATTTTATAAAAACACACTCTAATTTGACCATCTGTTGCACTGAACTGTATAAGTGCATCCTCAGGCACAAAAGCAAAAGGACCAGATTAGAGGTCTGAGAGATTCACATAAATCCATCATGTTGTGTGTCTGCCTTAAAAACTATATTCTAATTAGCATATCTGTGAACTTGTACTGACTTAAATTTGCATATGTAGATCATACAATATTGAAATACCATCCTGAAATGAATTGTCCTTTAAAAGCAATTTGACAATGCATCTTTAGCAAGCTTCCTGCTGTTTGATTCATTTAAATCGTGGTTGTGCCTGCAGCATCCCGACTCCAGGGCTTAGTAACGATGTGCCGTTCTTCCACAGCAACATTATCACATCCACAGGGAAAACAAGAAACATGGAAACTCTGTTGTCTTGGTGTAGAGCAGCTGAGCCTTGCATATGGAAATATCACTCATCATAAAGATGGCACAAGCCTGAGGATATCTATAAGTTCAAAGAAACAAGAGTGACATACAAGCGTTGAAAGCTGTGATTATTGCTCGCACAAATGTGCACAACTTTGCTATGGGCTTATTTTTCCTCCCTGTCATGCAATAAGTATTGAAACTGAGAAGAAGAACTGGTCGTAGCTAAAAGAAACAAATGGCATCTATTTCACTGGCATACTTCTGGTATGTTAGACTTTTCCTTTCTTTGGCTTTCAGAGCTATACTTTGCACTTTCACCTCATCACATTTGTCTGATTGGTATTGTTATCACGACTTTGTGGCTTTTTATTAAAAACTTACAACAGAGCACACAAATGCGGTACTGGTAAGCATGTAGAGGAGACAGACGGGCTTTGGAGTTTGACTGTATCCACTTTGGATTCTGAAAGAACAAGTGTTTTCCCTTTGATCTTGAAGTCTATTTAATGTCTGGCTTACTTTTGCACTTTTACTATTTTATGTAGGACCTATGCTTTTAATCAAGTGTCTATTTCCATTATTTAATTGTTACTTTTATTAAGCAAAATGAATTTCCAACCTTCAGTTCTTTTTAATGGTGAAAAAATTGAGAGATAAAAAGGCAAATCAAAGCAGCAGTGAAACTGAAATGCAAAGAGAAGTGCAATATTTTCCTCCTAATGCATCCTAATGCATGTTGGCACTCAGGGTGGCTAATACATAAATCATACAAGGTCATCCTGTTCAAGTGCACAATAGCTGCAGGAAAGAAGTGACACCCTGGTTTATTTGGAAGCTGCACCGTATGGCAGGCGTTCAAATCATTATTCGCTGTATAATATTGCCAACACAGTCTATACACAAATGTAATGCCAAGAAGTAATTTCATCAAAAGTTTTCTTACTGTTATTAAACACTCATGATTTATATAAGCCCTTAAAATCACGTGATGTGATTTTTTTTAAGCTTCTGCATGAAGAGCAACATTGTTGCCCAGAGTGCAGCACCACTGTTTACCCTGCACAGGATCCATCATCCTACAAGGGCATATTTAGATAGTAAGGTCAACACATTAATTGGATTTTTTTCATCCAGAAAGGATTAGACAGCATGCCATGCATGCTCTCAATTCATTTGTCAGAACGAGCCCATTAACAGTTAATTTCATTCTGCCTGCCTTCACATGGCCCATTGAGCAGTCTACTGCTTTGTAAGCATGACGCATGAACACAAGCATGTGGTTACTTCACATTAACGCATATGGCCCTCGGATTGTAACAGCACTTAATGTCACCGTATATTTACAGTGGTGTAGGCACATAGAAAGTATTCACTGACGGGGGCAGTCTATTTTGCCAAGCATCCTCTGTGGCTCTGTCTGACATGTAAATGCATCAGTTGTCCTTCTTTAGCTATTTGTCTCGCTCAGTTCCTGTTGGATATAATGAATGCTGACAGTGAACCTTGCTGAGGGGGTTATTAATACTTGTGTGTTAAGGCAGGGATTAGGAATGCTGCAGGATGGATGGTCTCCCTGCCTAAGTGTTGGGGAAGAAACCAAAACTGTGTGTCCCCTTTCCTGTGGAAACAATGCAGAGCTCCCTGGCTACTAGTAAATTCAAACCAAGGACTGTCACAGTAAAACAAGGCAGATCAGTCATGGCAGGTGAGGTAGTAACTCACGGAGGGATACAGAGGAGGAGTCCACCGTAGCCCAAGGTCATTGCGAAATGGTTTTCATTTTCCATAAATTGCTTTAAAACAATGAAACGGTCCCACTAGGTATTAAGAAATCTAGTTATGAAACATCATTAAAAGGTTCATGGACGCACAACAGCCCTTGGCGCAGATTTCTGTTTGTTATCTTTTATAGTAAATCCTTCTGATGAAGGCATTTATGGAAAAGCCTTTGGCTCTGCTTTGTACCAGGGTCTCATCACAAAAATAATAATAGTTACAGTGATTGTAAAAATAATATGATATTAGCAATAATATAATATACAAGGGCCACTATAAACTTAGATGAATGAACAACACTAACCAAAACAAGTGACACCAATGAGATCAGACAATAACATAAAATGTTTTTTATGGATTTTGGAACATTTTCAGAAATGACATCAAATCCCCCAAAATATTAACAATTATTTTGTTGTATGTGTAATATGAATATTATATAAACTGTGCATATGAGCAATATATAGAGAGACAACAGATATTCCAAGAGCCAGCTCTCTAAAATCTAAAAACTAGATAATGAATTTACTTTGTAGCCAAGGTAAGAGATACTTTTCCTGTAGTAATAGAGCATGTTTCCCAGGGCTTTGTTGTGCCATAATGGAGCACATCAAGCTAATTCACTCATGCATCAGCTGTATGGCTTTCAGCTGACTGGAAGTGTTTAATCTTATCCCTCTCTTAGATGTCAGGTATTATTGATTAAAATGATATTTATCATGTAAATAAGAATGTGATCTTCTACATGGGAAGTTTTAATTTCATAATATAGAAGAAGCCCTTGATATTGCCTAGTTGCCATTCACACCTCTGTCCTTGAAAGAACACAGTTTCCAGGTCAGGCTCGTTAAGATCCTTAACATATGAGTTATGCCAAAAAATAACCGTATTTTATAGTATTGTTGAACCTACGCTGTTGTGGTACGTGGTACATAAATCAGCTAATGATATTAACAGGGATACGGAAGGTGCCACGGAGATGGATCATTTATTGGCTTATGTCCAGTTGTCACGTTCCCAAACACTCTCATGTCCTACAGGAATCTGGGATCATGGTATCAGGCATGAACAGAGCCAATGCTTAACTTCAGCCAAACAGTGCATCAGTGGACGGCAGCACAGTGTCCGGGCAGTGAATCGTTTGTCAAGTGGAATTATGGGAGTGACTTCTTTAAAAGGATGTCTTTTCAGATTTAGAGGATGAGGTAACAGCCCACAGTCCTGATCAGAGAGCTTTGTCTTGAATGAAAAGAGGTGGATGATGGTATTGACTTCCTGCTGCCTTTGACATCAGCAATTACTGGTTTACAAACAGTGCGTTCATGTTTAGATTTTCATGGTTCCCTGCATATCCAGGCACCACAGCTGCAATCACTGTTTATATTCCTAATCAATAGTTACCACTTAAAATCTGTTGAACAAATGGATCTATTTTGCAACTCGATTCTGTTTACCTTAAGTCCACAAACCTCTGTTTTACCAACCTGTGTTTGCACATCTCTAACCTGCTTGTGGAGATCCAAATGTACACAACAAGGCAGATAAATGGACTAAATAATCACATGAATATGTATAGAGCAAATATATTAATTGACCATGAAACCGTGGAATAAGAGAGAGAGAGAGAAAAAACTCATTCATTATTCTTGTTCATTATTATGAAACATCATTTCAGTATGTTTCTTCACACAGTCACAATAGTAATCACTTTCATGTGACCGTAGCAGTTTGTTTTGGCAGTTTCTATTAATAGCTGTTGCTTTGGTCTTGAGGAGTTGACAGCCAATCACATTACTTGCTCTGGCCTTTATTTTTTGATAAACAAAGACGTGATTAAGTGTGAATTTATGAAATAGAAAAGTTTTTTGGGGAAAAGACGGCACTTGAAATGAAATGGCTAGAATGAAATGAAAAAGCAAGATCATTTCACAGTGATGGTTATATTTAATATTTTGTCAGTAGTTGTTCTAATTTATTTCGTTTTTTTTTTTTTTTTTTATGCTTTGTGTCTCTAGCAGTGCCATCAGTGACTTTCTTCTGGAAACAATTGTAGATTAATTAAGGCGACTTTTGGGAAATCAGGGAACACAAAGATATGCCACAGAGATAATGATGACTTTATATGTAATGCCATATGATGTTGTGGGAAAAAGTGCATGCTAGCCCGATAGAGAGCATGCTTATTTTCAATTCTGTCTTGTCTGGGCATTGACTGTATAGCACATAAAAACATGCTGACCATGATTAAGACAGCAGGAAAGGTGGTAGGCAGCCAACAACAGCCATTAGGTGACCTCTACAGCACAGCTGCACACAGGAGGCTCTTCAGTGACAAAACACACCCCCTCCACCTTTAGTTTGAGTTGTTCCCTCAGTGAAATGCTGTAAGATATGCATGGCAAAGAAAAGATCTACAAGGACTTGTTTATCCCAGATACAGTGAATGTAGCCAACAAACTACAAAAAGCTTAGGCCAATGTTCCACCAAAGACTGTTTTGCAGTGGCACTGTAGCTGCAGGGTTCACTGCTGCTTTGAGACGGTGTTGATTGGTTTGAAGAAATGCAAACAAGCCAGAGAGCCCTCGTAGCAAGATGACAGTGGATGCAGCGAAACCATTCTCCAGCAGTCTGGAGAGACTTGATGTTTATAAAAACCAAAGGCCTGGACCTGTCTCCTTTGGTACAAACAAATAATGTCTGTGACACCTGATAAGTGCCTGAACTGACCTGTCCAAAGAGTTTATTGAGGTAGGAGATGTAGGCAGCTGCCACTGCTGAGCTGTTGCTGAGGCTCCTTTTACTGCGACGACGAGCGTCCTCTTCAGCAGGGCCCTTCCCTTTGGGGGACTGTGACTTTGAGCTGTGAAGTGTGCATTTGGGTGAAGAGTTAAGAACAGCCATCATCAAAGCTAGGCCTATAATTTCCCCTCCTCATTTACTTTAACAAACACACTTTAGTGCCTTTTTGGTGATATTCTTAGAAAGGTGTTACTCTGTCAAGCTTCCCTTGAAGTAATTGCTTAGCTGAGTGAAATGATCAAAAAAGGAAAAAACAAAGACGTCAGCAGTCCAATTAGCTGATATCAGTGGTGACATCAGTCACCGAGAAGCCTCTTTTAATTTTTTTTTTATTTTAAGGACAATTATGAAATCCTGAAGGCTTGTTTTTCAGCTGATGTACTAATCGATGACACTAATTGGATGCACAGAGCTACACAACCCACTCTACTCGTTCTAATCAGTGTTGATTAGAAACAGAGAACAATAATAACCAGAATTTCTTGGAGAGGCTCAGCTGAAGGGCCTTGTTTTTGAATCTCCCAGTAGCAGGCAATCTTCCAGCCGCTGCACCCCTCCCTCCTCTTGGAGACATGCTAGGACAGAAAGATGAAGTGTTCAGTTTAGTGTATTAAGTGTCATGTAAGTGGAAAGAAAGCTTCTTTTTTTGTTATAACCAATAATATAAATCAACACTGAACTGTGTGGATTGTCATTTAGATCCTGTGGAGGAGATTTGCATTCACTCAGCTGATAGACAGCAGTGACAATAGGATAAAGATTGTTTGTTATCTGAAGGTCATATTTCTCACAGACTACTAAAAAAATCAACTTTCCAAAGCTGGTAGACCATCTCTAGGAACTCTGTCTTTCTCATCTCTTGCTATTGTACAAGAAAAATGTAGAGATGGACCTCCTGATAATGTAGCAGGCCGACATTGTGATTTAGACTGTAATGTCTGTTTACACAACTTCACCAACCAAACCAAGCTTTTTGTTGCAATGTATGAATTTATTCATTGAGTTTTCTCCAGCACAGTTAGTTTGCTGTCACTGACCTGGCAGCAGATGATGGTCTACTGTCTGAGCCACTCTTTGAACTTTTCATTGACATCCTGTTTGGAAGAGATGGAGAGGAATATGAGCACACTGAAAAGATGAAAAACAGTGAAGCAGAGTGTCCTTCCAAAAAGCCAAATATGGATTATGGGCAAAAAGAACCGTCATGTTCAACATTGTTGGCAATTTGGAAAAAGCTATACAGACAACACTGATGTATTATCACCTTGTAAAGTTTTTATGGCAGACAAAACAATTGCCCATAAAAGACCCATCACACAGAGCAGCAATAACTTTCATTTTGAGTTCAGTCATACTAGCTGTATCCGGCTTTAGTTTCTAACTCTGTCATTTTGTGCTGGTAGGTGTAGTGTAGGTAGTGTAGAGTGGGATTTTGACCAAACCAAAACAATGACTGACCTCATTCACACTATCCAAAATTGTATTCACAGTTTTCTAAATGTGCACAAAAACAAACAGACAAACATGGACTTGGCCTTCAAAAAGGGTTACTGGTACATCTTGGGGGAGGAGGAATCACTTTCCAGATGAGAGACAGATTCATTTGTAAGAGGACACACACCCAAACAATAAAATCAAAATGATACACAAAGTAAACGAGTGGGTGGAAAGCTCAATTCAGCCGAGATGACGGGAACATGAGCTGGGCACAGGAGGTCTAAAAAATAGAAACACAGGACTGTGAGATGGAGGAAGATGGAGAAGAGAAAGATGAAGAAAAAGGGAGTGAGAGACAATCACATGTGTTGGACTTGTAGAGGAGGAGCAGGAGGAGGAGAGGGAGAGATTTATGGCTGTCTGTTTCAGAGGCAGATTAATCTTCTGTCATGGACCTCTGCGGTTCTGGCTATCAGCACCTTATGATGAACGGCCATACTTGGCACTGATGCGCTATAAACATAATGCCTCACTCCACTGTCTCACATGCCACAAAAATGGTGCGAAGACGGATGCTGAAGAGCTGCTCCTGGGGCCCCTAGTTAGGGCCATGTAGACCACGAGGGCCGTGATGAGAAGAGACATGAAGACCAGCCAGTCCTCTAAATTACGCCTGACCGTTTAATGTGCCTCTGCCAAGCGAGCCGCATTCCCTAACTCCCACTGGGCTGAACGAAACGTGCCATGACTGAGTAGTGATTGCCTGTCTGTCACACTTTCACGCAATCAGCGAGCATGTGATGCATGCTGATTGCAACACGCTTCAAGCATGTTAAGCCATAAGGGTGGAGAAGGAAGACATTTTCACGTCCTCATATGATTATACTCGTGGCATTCATTTCAAATGGGACTGTATTTATAGGGTCTGTCTCTGCTACATTGTATGTCCATAGTACAGGAATAGTTTATCCATATGTGCAGGCTCTGATAATTCAAATGTCTACAAAGTCTTGTATTTACAAGTATACACACACAAGCAGAAGTTATTTCTCACACACAAGCATGCACGTGCCTTTCACTTCCCCAAAACGCATTCACGTTGCACATGTGGATTAGGCAAGATATCTGGACTTTCTATAGTGGTGGTCTCACATTGTTTGCCTCAAGAATTGCTCTCATCTTCAGTGAGCACACAACTCCCATCAGGGTAAACAAACACACGCACACTCACACGCACAGGATGTACACATGCGCACGTTGCACAGCACACAAGCCACTGAGCAGCACTTTGTGTGTCTCCTCCCTAAGTGGCCAATTTCTGTCAATCATCAAGCCAACACGAGCAATTTTAGATCCTAATCACGCTAATTGAAGTAATGAAATGGAGGGCCAGGTGGACTGGGCTAAAACAAACACAGCTGATAATGGAGAGCAGGCCGGAGCATTAGGAGTTAAACAGCAAAAAGGATTTCTAAATATATTTCACAAGAGCCACTGGAGTGAAGGGTGCCGAGATTCATTGTATGTCAAACAAACAAGACCCACATACAGTGTATACACACACACACAACAGGCAGAAAATAGAAAGCACTCAGAGAGGTGATTACTCCACCAAGGCGCTGCACCATTCTTTTGATCTGTTATTTTAAGGTTTTTCAGATGGAATGAAAAGCGACAAAAAAAGTTGTTGTTTTTTTTGCATCTCAATGTGAATCTGCATCAAAATACACACAGTGACAGGCATCATGCTGATTGGATGATAGTGATCCAGATTTCTGGAGAATACCTCAGTCCCAGTGGGGAATATGAAGGCTTTGAATGAGGGTGGAAGGATAGTTTAAATTTGTGATGTTGCTGTAGCATCACATATAAGAAGTCTGACTGTGTTCTGACAATATTTTAGGTTGCAGAAAAGTGAAGAGTTGTTAGAAATGGCCAGAGAATTTGCCCATGAATCAATCTATTAATCTGTTAAAGAGGAACTATGCAAGTCCGGGCACTTTTCCGCTGTTTTCCGCTGGCGAGAAAGCAGTCAAAAGAGCGGTGGATAACATTATTTATCATAAGCAATGTTACAACGTGTATATCTGTGTAGTCTTATCCATCATATACACAAGATTATGGGGTGCATTTGTGTTGCAGTGCCACCAAGACGAGAGCTGGGACACCGGGGTGGAGGCACTTATCTTGCAAGGTCGGTTTTCGGTCAAGAGAAGATAGGTGTAAGGCAAAGAGCCTCCATTCTCCCTGTAACAAATTACAGGTCATTTATTTGACCATGACAATTACTCTGAAGCTGTTTAAGGTAAAATGTAGCATAGTTAAGTTAGTTCCTCTTTAATTAAATAATTAGCCACAGATCTTCTCTGTTCCCTACATTCATACTTTGGAACGTGGTGTCTACATTACCCACAATGCAATACAAGAACTCACATCTTCAACTTTCTCACCTCAAGCAGTGACTGCGCACAATTCATTGGAGCTTCCCGTTTTAAGCATTGCATTTTTTATATTTGTAAAAAAATCTGATAAATGCAAAAAATGTCATTGAGATGTTTGAGAGATTTCAATTCAACAAACAGGGAAACAAACAAACAGGAACAAAACCAGCTTCTTCGTTAGTTAGTGTAAAAAGCAAAACAACAAACAAACACAACACAGAGTTACATGAAGAAAAACGCATGACACAATTTTCCGCTCATATTGGCCATGAGGTCAGGAGAGGCTGCTCCCGTGTCTCTCTTCTCCCTCTATTTTCTCTTTGTCTTCGTATTATCTTCCTATTCGCCTGCTGTCCAGTCAGAAGACAATCAATCCCAGAGGGCCCAACCAGCCTGTGTCTGATCCATAAACAACCAATGGTAATGCAATCTGGTCTGGCACTCCATCTTATCTTCACCTATTTTAACACCTCTCCACCTCAGCCCCCACCCAGCACTGATTTCATGTCACGGCTCTGAAATTAGACTGTCGCCTTTACTATCGGTACAGATAGGGAGGAACATAGGGCGACAATGAGATATATTTTATCATTCACTGACATCTTGTCTGTTCATTTGGGAAAATCTGTATATTGCTTTGTATAATTCTTGTCTAATTACAACCTCTCCCTGCTTTTTATTTCTAGAGGGCGGCTTCATAATGACACAGTGGAGTTGGTTTGTATGAGTCTGTTGATTTGATTGCATTGTAGCGAGCAACAGGGACGCCAATATTGCACCAAAACAAACACAAACAGTGGGCTGGCCATCTGTTGGCTTGTACAGCAAAATGCACTGAATATCCAGATATATCAAAAATTATAAAGCAGAGAAGAGACGCCTGTCGATCTCATTAAAGTACAAGTGGGCTGCCTCAAAATGCTCTGCACCAGACTCATCACAAATGAACCATAGCAACTCCAGTTGTTTTGAATTATTGAACATTTCAGAGAAAACAAGTTGACACTCCACTGCAAATCATGAGTAAAGCAAAACAAACTTACACACAAGCTTACCTTCTTCTGCCACCAAAAGAAATGGGAAGAAAAAGATGGTTTTACTCTGTGTTTATTCTGGTTAAGCAGATTGCTCTTGTTGTTTGTCTCAAATGACAGATACGAATGAGGTGCACCTGTATGAAGCCTTCCCTAACCTGAGGATTATATAACGAAAGGTGATTATCCAGCTAAACATGTCTGGATTAGAGATGTAACTGGCTGCCTCTGTCCTCAAGAACAAAAAGGGCAATGGTATTGTCTTACTGCAGATATGATGTGGAGGCAGCTGGATTAATTTATATTTCATTCTATTTTGGTTTGAATGTCTTCGGATTCAAGATGCAATATCATTATTGAATGCCTCATGGATCCATTAAGCGCTGTCAAAAAGCTTCATACTTTCATTTAAAATTCTAGTCAATAATTCAGTGTTTCTGCTACGGATCTTCAAAAGAATCCAAATACCAATATTGTCTTTTATTCTACAGACAGGCGGTGGTGATGAAGTTGAGGCTGAAGGGGAGTAAGTCAGGAGGAGGCTTAGCAGAGGGGAACCTGAGGAAGTGAGCTGGCCTGAAGACAGGGAGGCCAGGTGCAAGATAAAGCTGGCAGGCAGGCAAACAAACTAACAAACATGCCAGGCAGGTAGACACTCCCTTGTAAGTGCTAGGAGCGTGGCACATCAACAAACCATAGATAGCACAATGATCCGGTGGGGACTGCCTGTCGGTGCAGGGTACTTATAGTGGCTTGATGGCGGGCTGATGTGTTGATTCTCAAGGATGGGCGAGTGACGGCAGATGGGGCAGGAAGGGAGAACAAGCAAAGAGATAGACAGACAAAATCAAAACACAGTTAGGTAAACTCATAGTCATAAGGCAGCAAATAACACACTCAAACAACAGACAGGCAGATGTCACAGAGGAGGGGTTCGCGACAGTTTCAACAGTCAAATGTCCAAATGTCAATGTCCAGAGGAAAACTTTGAATTTGAATGCAAACAGATTTAACAATTCATGTGAGTAAACTTCACCAATTTCGAGTTAAGATAGTGTCTATGCTCTCTACACTGGTGACAAGCAGGAGAGAAGCTAAAGCAGCTGGAACATCACCACTTAAAACAATGGGTCTCATGCAGCTATGTGTTCCTATTCTTGCCATTTCTCTTTCTCTCTCTCTAATCTGGTTCTAAAAACTCACTCAGCTGCACAAATCTGTTGAAACTGTGCCGTGTTTTTCAACAGATGAATGCCACCTGTTAATGAGGAGGTGCTCGCTCATGAGATATCGGATCATTAGCATAACCAACATAGAACTGCCACTTACGGCTGCATGTTCTGCTTCATCTGTGAGAGTTTCATTCGCAAACAAAGAGTAAAAGAGTTTCACACTGCAGACTTTAAAGTATGCTGAAATAACAAGAAAAAGCCTAACCAGTAGCAGAGTAAGCATTAGAAGACACAAACCGATTAAGATATGGGGACAGAATGGTTTTGCATTAAAATTGTTGTAGATAATGTATAAATTGATTTTGGTATCACATTCACTGTAAATTCCGAAGTCATTCCTATGAAGCCATGATTCAACTTATTAAATCAAGTCAGTGTGTCCCAAATCAATGTCTGCTTCCACTGGAGACTGCATTTGAAGGCTGACTGTGTCAGAGCAGTGTGACAAGGCTGCCTCATTTTGAAGGCTCCTTCAAATGCAGCAGAAAAACATGGCCTCCTTTTCCTGTTACTGCTTCTCTGTGGCCCAACTTATCCCAAGATTAACTGTGTGCTGGTGATTAAAATAAGACAGAGAATAGAAAACAGCAACAGACTCCAAGGACTCGCCTTAAAATTCTCAGTTTTTGTAAAACAAAGTTATGCGCTGGCAAGGATGCTAGATGACAGGAGTGGTGGATTTGTACTGAATTGCACAGATGGTTATGTGAAGCAAAAAATCCTCTGTAGGTCAGACCATCTCATTTCATTTTGGCCTTCGTAGTCTACAATAGCTAGAAAGGCCATGCTTTTGAAAGTGCACCACGAAAAGGCCTCTCTCATGAGTAGTACAAATTCTCCATGTCCCATTGTATAACAGATTTTCACATAACATCCATTGTGTGTTGTAGGCAGAGAGACAGCAGCAGGTTTATCATTATTTAAGAGGGTGCATGTTTATTCACCGTATGAATGGGAGGAAAAAAGGCAAAAGTGAATACCAACAGAAAAAAAGCATGCAGAACTGACATTTTAAAAACTCAATAAAATATGACACTGGCATTCCAAATGAGTTCACACAGATGAAGGACAAAAACTACAAATAGCCAATAACTACAGGTAAATACCAGACAAACAAGCCACTACTGACTCAGTTTTACCAATGTGTGAGTAAACAACAATAAACCAGCAAAACCATAATAAAAACCTTAGCAAATTAACTGCAATTAATGAACGGCCGCTCCCCAAACCCGTCTTCCTTTGGCAGACATTTAGTATAGACTACGATCCGGTTTAAAACCTGCAGCAGCAAGTACATAGTATAATACAATAAGTGTGTGCAGTGCGCTGATTTAGAACTTACGTGCATCAAATATCAGAGAAGCACAGCTCTGAAAGTCTTCACACCAAACCCCAGAGATGTCATATTGGCTCTGGTGGAAATTTGTATGGAATGATACATTTGACTTCAGAGAAATCTGTGTGATGTCATGTTGCAGCCATTAAACCATGGCATCTCCGGATGTTCACTGGCTATTAGAGGAAGATAAGGAATATATACTGTATAATGGCAGTAAGTGTGAATAAGTGTTATATAAGTCAATGAAGAAGACATACAGGAAGAGGATTCAAGAGATTCAAAAGGTTAATTAACTCACAGCTGCAAAACATGTAGATATCCTTTTAATCCTGTGACAATTCCCCATAGTGACACATGGGGTGTTAAATGTTGGCAGTATAATGACAGTGAACTTGTTCTTGAGGTTTAAGTTAAGGGTGCTTTGTAAAGCTGTCTCCACAGTCAGGTGTGTGTGTGTGTGACCATCTTTTCCTGTTTGTACTGTCCAACCTTTCCTCAGTGTTTTTTTTTTTTTTAAGTATATATATTATATTTTATAGTATATTTTTGCCTTTATTGGACAGCATAGTGTAGAGTGACAGGAAATGGGGAGGCAGAGAGAGGGGGAATGACATGCAACAAATGGCACCCGATGCAGGATTTGAACCAGGGCCGACTGCAGCGAGGACTATAGCCTCTGCATATGGGGCGCCCGCTTAACCCACTGCGCCACAGGCGCCCCATTTCCTCAGTGTTTTCTAACTGACAGAGTTCACTGATTGACAGCTGTTTGTTGGCTGAGTAGAGGGTTTTCAGTCAGGTCCCTTGGACCATTTCCTATTGAACTTTACACTGTTTATTGACTGCTGATGTCCCCAAAACATGCTTACTTTTTTTGCTGAAAGGCCACTGCAAATTTAACCTGTGAACAAAGTCAGGACTGTCCTCTCCTTTGTTGCAGTCTATGATAACACGGTACACGAGCCTCGGAGTGGATATCAGTGACCTTCACATAAATGCTATATAATTGGCAAACCTTCAGTCACTTTGACCATCAAAGAGATGTCTAACTGTCCATACAAACTCTCTTTTATTCCTCTCCTTGACATTTCCTTTTCTCTGGTCAGTAGTTGATCTTTGTCTCACTTCAATGGACAAACTTGCTGCATGACCCATAACTCACAGGAATGTCACGCCTCATGTTGAAGTTGCTGAATCTTTTCTGCTTCGTCATATCAGTGAAAAATATGCTGTTATTTTTCAGATGTCTCACCAGCAGATCTACTTAAGCCCCGTACTATATTTTAATCGGGTAGATGATAGTCCACTAAGTAGAGCAAACAACTTTGTTGTGCTCATGAGAAAACAAAAACTGCAGGTGAGGCACAATCTATTCTTTTATGCTTTGTCTCCCTGTTTCTCCCCCCCCACCACCCAGTGAGGCAGTGCTGCACTGGGAGCCTGTTGAGGAACCTATTCCCCCGTGCGATCAGACTCTTGCCATGCTCAAATATGCTTAGTGAGTCCAACCAAAGTCCTTATTTAGCACTTTGCTTTTTTTTTTTTTTTTTTTTTTGAAGTGGGAACTTATTTCACCCCCTACCTTCTCAAAAAAGACAAGGGAGAGCAATAATGTTGTGCATTTCATGCACCAGTCAGCTCCCAATGGAGTGTGGACCTCTGAATTGTTTACTAAAGTAAAAGTAAACTTTTGTAGTCAGTTTGGATTGGATAGAGGCAGTGATGCAGTTTTGACCAGAAAGATGGCGAATCTGGGAAATGCTGCTTATTTTGGTCATTGATCAGATGCAGCGCTATAAGGACATTTTCAAAATGTGTCAATCCTGAAATTACATTACTCTCTACTTTTACCAGTAACATTTAGGGAAATGTGAGTTAAATGTACAAAGAGTTAAATACTGAAGATATTCACATCCCAGCTTCAGGCAAAGGTCGGACAAAACAGTTGGTTACACATTAATAAAATGAAACGTGCTTCACAAATCAAGTTATTTCTGACTTTTTCAATATTAGAGGAAGTGCCACAATGAACAAATGGTATGTCTTAGCTCAGTGTAGGTTGTACACAGTAATCACAGAGTTGGTGGTTTGTTCGCCCTGTCTCGTGTGGTGAGATGTGAAGAGAGAAATGGTAAATAATATTGTAGGTGTTGTGAATGTGACCTTTTATGGATTATGGCTGCTACTGCAGGTCATACCATGAAGAGGAAATTAACACATTTCAAGTCAAATTGCGTTTACGCACTCACTGTCCACTCTAGATGTCAGAATGTGAACCCTTTTCTGTACGCTGAGGTCTGACACTTTGTGAGCATACCATCCCAACACACCTTGTGAAGTAGCTGGCTTCCATCTTGCTTGGACCCAAACTAAGTGCCTGTGGCTGAACCACAGCGGTTCTGACCTATCAGTGTTTCCATGAGAGAGGAACTACTGGGAGCTAAGGCAGAGCAGCTGTTTTGTTATAAGAGATCAATTTTTCTTACAAAGACAACAATTGTCCACACAGATAGCTAACTGTGTTTCTTCTAGGCCCCACACCATCATCCAGTGACCTTACAACTGTTCAGAGTACCTGCACTGTCCCAAACAGTTTCCAAATAGGCATTCACAGGTGGCTCTGTGTAAGAAACCAAGTTACACCTCAACCAATTCATTGTAATTCTAGTGTGGTGTGTAAATCTTGTGCTTTACTGACTCAAAAAAAGTGTTTCATCAATTGTGAAACTGCATTCATCACCACAGCTGAAAAACTAATGAAGCAACATATAAAGCTAATTTTTGATGATAGTTGATAAAATTGCACTGCATTGTTGAAACACATGCATGTGCTGGTTATATGTCAGCATGAGAGTTTAAGAGAGAGGCTATCAGGGTCTTTGGTTAATGATGTGTTCAGTTATCGGTGACTGATAATGTCACATGAGGAACTAATTGCCTTTACTGTTGCCTCATTTAGCACAGCATGACATCCTGCCACAGGGCATTGGCTGCACACCTCGCTACAATCACTGCTATCTCGGTACGACCCTATTTTCCTCCTCCTGCTTTGTCGTTCATTCTTCTGCCATGATACTGCATTTATGCTTCTTTGTTATTGTTTGATAGGAGAGCCTGTTTTCTTTCAGTTTTGAAAAGACACAGAGATCTGAGGTTTGTTCATGGATTTCATTTGTTGGTGTGGAAATCGGTCAGACTTCCTCCTGCGGTCTGCGTTTTATTCAGCAGTCCACTCAATTTCCATCTCATTGCGCTGCTTTTATTTATATATATATTTATTAAATATTCTCTCTCTCTTCATTTGACTGTTTTTAACTCTTTACCATTCTCATCTCTGTCTCTCCTTCCGATTCACCGCAGTCACCTTCACACTCCTGATCTGGAGCAGTTGGCTTGTCTTTCCCCTTCCCTCTCCACCCATTCACCCCTCCATTTCGCACATGCCCACTGACCTGCCTCTGGGCCACACTTCCCTCCCTCCATCTCCACACCACCTCAACTTCTCCCCCCTCTTTTATTTATGGGAATATGCTGATGGGGCAAACCCGGGTAAAGATAGAATTTTTCTTTCTAGTTAAAGGTTGGGAAACAGAAATCGAAATCGAAAGAGAAGTGAGAGGGTGGAAGAGTGAAGGAGCACACACAATTAATCACAGAGCTGTCATTTGTCCTAAAAAGCAAAGCCATTTATCAAAAGAGCAGAGGAAAAAATAAGAAAAGGCTGAACAAGGAGGGGAGAAACAGAGGAGAGCGAGAAATATCCCAGCATCTATGCAGCAACTAAACTGGGTCAGTGGCAAATAATGTGGTTGTGGTAGCGCTGAGCTTCGCTTTGGCATTGGAACAGCGGAGGGGTCGGAGATCGGCATCAGCAGGAGAGTAATTTATTTTCAGATAAAACAGAGATAAAACACGAAATAAGATACACCCTCAAGTTCGGCTGCGTGTTTCTACCTGAAAATTTTCAGTTTGAGTTCAAAACAACATCATCTAAATGCCACAGGGACCTATTGTTTTTTCCCAAGAGTACACATAAACCCAACAAAAGAGCAATACATGTATAAAATAAACAAAGAATGAAATAACACATTTCACCTGAGGGAATGTCATTGTGACAATCTGTCATTTTATTTGACAGGGGCCATTCTTTCTTTTGCATTGCTGGCTGGGCCTGTCACAAAACATTAGAAAAATGAAAACTTGTTCCGTGGCAGTGTCTATGAATTTAGATTAAAAAAACACACATCTGTTCTTTTTGTGTGCGCCCCTGCTTGTCAGAGTTAAGGACAAATCACCGGTGGGGTTAATGGGATCTGTCTGTGTCAGAACAGCCCTCAGAGAGAAAGAGCAACAGGAAGAAAGACTGATAAAATGAGGGAAAGGTGAAAGTGGATGGCGACAGTGGTGGCAGAGCGATGGGGAGGTAGGGCTCAGGGAAAAAGACAAAGGGAGCTCCTTCACGTGCAAGACCAGGAGCCACACAGGGATGAAGTTAGGAATGTGACGTGGTGAAAAGAATAATGCACCTTGACAGAGCAGCACTCTCTGCCAACACGACCAATGATTCTCCCTAAAGCAGAGTGATGTGGAGTGCGAGCAGCACCTGTGACACCAAATGCCACCCTGCGGGAATATCAGCAACTAGCCACCTGTTAAAAACTACACTCGCCAACATCACACGTGATGAGATCTTGATGAGACTGAAGTACTTTTGAGCTGTAATGACTGCGTCTTATTTAAACAACAAAACAATATTAAATAACTTTATTTACACACTTTACTTACACCTTGAAAGTTGAGCACCTCCAATGTCGATGCCTCAAAACTTGTAGTAGAGTGTCTTTGATCTCATTTCGAAAGAAACATGGACTGCTTTATGGCACAACAAGCACGCCCTGTAATTCATAATCTCTTGTTTATGACAGAGCGACCAAAATGGCGAAAAAGTGATGCATCGTTCTGCTTCAAATGTAAGCTACATGGCGTAGTGTAACTGACATTACTGACTGAGTTCAGTGGCTTCTCGCAAACAGTCAGGTTGAACAATGATGAAGGCTTTTAAACACGCTCAAGGGAAGACTAGGAAACAAAGGAAACATAGATTTGACATTATCCTGCCATCTTAACTAGTGTGCAGAGTGGCTGTCTTCTCTGTGCACAGTAGCACAGAGTGTATGCAGTGTCACTTTAAAGCCACAGAAATTGAAATTCCCCTCACTGTTCTTCGGAAGGAAATATTTATTGTTAGTTTGTGACACTGCAGCTATTGTGCATGTTTTTCCAATTTTCTTTTTTTAACGTCAAGCTACTAGACAGGTGCATTTCCCATGGCAGTGAATGATTGATGTTTGTTGCAGGTAGAAAAGCTGCCAACTGTCTGTGTACCACTGACTGGAGCCTGATGTACTGCAAAGCCTATCAACATTGATCCAAGAGCAATGAGGACAGTGTTGTTTAGGGAACATTAGCATTTTACTTATATGATCCTTCAAAACTTCAAGGATTCACAAGGTTTTGTGTCATGTGAAAATGTGCTTAAAAGCAGGTGGGTGGAAAGATACCTAGTGATTAGTGTAGGTATGTACATTCAGAGCTGATGTTTCCTTCCATCTGGCTGATGATTGGTTGACTGAACTTGCTGCTGCTCTACAGTTGCTGAACACAGACAGTCTGGGGAGCTCCAGCCCCATGTGCATAAAAAGTCACATATTTATTACTCAGTGTACTTTTTAAAAGGAGTTTCTGCTGGGTTCATTTTAAAGGGATACGTGAAGTGATAATATAGACTGTGTTTAGTTATCAGTGGCACAAAGGCCACTAGTGCCAGGGGTCGAGTCAGTGCAAAAAATAAAAACTAAATGAATAAAAGGCAGGGCCTCTCTGATCTCTCACAGCAGACTCAGGTCTATGTCACATGGCCACCACAAGAAGTCAAGTCTGGCAAGTTTCCATTGAGGTTCTGGACTCAATCACTCACGTTTAATGTAAACATTAACGACGAACTATGCAAAATAACCCACCTCAACAGTGTTGTGGAAATTTTTTGCCATTTGCTGTTGGGGAATAATGAAATAGTGACTTCTGACAAGTTTTTATTTCCTTGCATGGAAAGGTCAGTCCTCACCTAAGCAGCGATGGTAAAGGAAAGACCCTGGACATGGGGTGACCTAAACATTTATACCTGAGGAACGACCCAAGGGTGTGTTTCACACCTTTTGGTCTGCTGCAGGGAGTGCCCCCCCCCCCCCAAGGTGTGTTTCACACTTGGGATATCCTGCAGGGTTTTGTATCTAGGTGCAAAGTCTAGACATCACAATTCACAAATGGTTAAAACACAAAAGGAGATCTGATATCTTGGTGGAAGATCAGGGTTTGGGGACATCTCAAGGCGGTGAAACACAAAACATTGAAATTGCCATTACAACAGACACTGCGCCACCGATTGCCTTTTCATCAGCTTCATTGAAAACAAATGCACATGGCCAGGGGAGGAGGAGGAGGGAGGTGGGTTAGCTGTGAGTTTTTATGACAGTAAAAATATGTACGCCCAAAATGTAGGGGGGCTCCGTAGAGAAAAAAGCAACCAAACCATTGAAAAAGCGTTGGACCTGCAGAGCTGCTGACCTCCATCTCCATGATTTTGTACATTTACACTGCTGCCACAATAAACAGTTGTACAGGTGTCCCTTATAAAGTGCTTCGTGAGTACGTATGTATTGTACATATATTTAGATTCAGTTTTTACAGTGTTGCATTTATGTAAATATAACAAGAAAAAAAAAACAGGAAATGGTCAAAAAATGCTGAGGCGTAACTGTAGATTCTTTCAGGGTGAGCAGGTCCTTTGATCTTCATCAGAAAATTTATGCAATTTCCCATCCTGTGGGCTGCCAAATGTTGAAAAATTCAGCATGTGCTGCCGCTACAGGTTTGCTTGGTAATCTCAGAGCTAATAGCTTGCTGAGAGGCAAGGGAGGTTGTGCTTGTATACTTAATGGAAAGCCTGCGCTGCTTTGTGCTCGAGTAATGGGAGGAGATTATCTTGCTATGCAGAAGGACTGGATGAATACTGCTCCACAAATTGCTCATACCGTCTCCCTCCTTCCCACCAGTCATCCTCTCTCTCATTCTAGATGTTTATTACTTACAGTATATAATACACGTGCGGGGTGTAGATGCTTTAATCATGCTGACACAGAGGGACGGATGGAGTTTTGAGGCGGTCATGTGTTTTATATGAGTATGAGCATGTATCTCTTTATTCACTTATTCATCCTCTGGTTTGAGTCATATATATTTTCCTCTCCTCAGATGCTGCTGATTATTCTTTACTTTTTGTCATTTCATGGGCAATGCCACTGTATTAAATATCCATCTGACAGGCTACCAAATGTTTACCCCTGAGAAAGCTCAATTATCACATCACCACCGTCCAGACTTCATTCCACATGCGCTATTGATTGCATTTCTCCCACTGAACTGGCATGGACACTGGAAAACTAAACAAATCCATGTGGTTTTGGTGTCAATATGATTGGAGAACAGTGTCAATTAAGCCTTTTTTCTGCCAAATATAGGCTACTTACTACCTGTTTAAAGGAGCCCATTCCTGTGACCTTTTCAGTTTAATTTTGCAAATATTGTCTAAAGGCAGGGTGGAGATGCAAGGATGAGTTTGATATTAGCTTTGTGTGTGTGTGTGTGTGTGTGTGTGATATCAGTCTCTAAAATCTGCTGTTAGTAGCATATACTCACTAAGCATTTCTGAATGCAACCTCCTTCTCCTTCTTCTATAGCTGCTGTCTTCATTCCCACATAATTGATTTACACAAAACAACCCCAATAGAGAAGAAAAAAAACAAAATTCATCAACAACTTCCTTGACTGAAAGTACATCATAGTTCTAATGAAAACCCCTGAAATCTGTTACCAAGAAAAACATGTCAAACTGATTAATGATTTTGGTGAAAACTGGATTCCTCTCATTTGGCATTTGAAATTTCAGAGACGGACGTGGCATGGCCTGGATGAAAGCAAAACAAGCAGACAGAGATAGATATTTCTAGTAACAAGATCCAAACTTTATTTCTTGAAAGACTGACAAAAGGTCGAAAAACAGCCTGCACAAAAATGATCCAGAATTGTTCCACGGTGCATCCCATTAGCAGGATGGGTGCAATTAAGTTCATAGTTTTGCACAGTCTTGCTAACAAACAAACACAACAAAATTGACAAAGGTAAAAACATAACCTCTGTGGGGAAGGTAGAAAACCCTCCAGACATCAAAACAGATCCTCTCAATGAGAGAGTGAGAGAGTGAGAGTGAGAGTGAGAGTGAGAGTGAGAGAGAGAGAGAGAGAGAGAGAGAGAGAGAGAGAGAGAGAGAGAGACTCCTTTCTATTACTTGGATTTTCCATATTTTACTTTAACATGTCAGTGCTGATTTTTTATTTTTTGTTTTTACTAAGTTTCTTTAAAAATCCCTCTGGAGTTTAATTACTAACCAAATGAAAGTGAAATATTAGAAAGTTACTGGTGTGTGAAATAAGTGTTTCTTTTTATAAGTGTTTTAACTGTTCCAAAGCCCTCTTCACACTCCCAGTAAAACCATTGTTGTGGACACACTGAACCCTCTATTCATTCATTTGACTTACTGTCAGCTAGACTAAATCAGCTAAATTAAAAAAACACATCATGTGTAAAGTCTGCAAGATGCCAGTAAGGACCTGATTGACTGATCTCAGTCTCTGCAATATTCTCATACTTTGAACCCAGCTGGTACAATAAGGGTAACTGAGTGGAGTTCTGGGGTTAACCATCTGTACAGAGGTATATCAGAAATTGATTGTAAATCACCAATGACCTAAACATGTAACACAAAACTGTTGCACAAACCCTCTGGTCAGAGGGTGTCGTGGTTGTCCAGCTGTGAGAGTTAGGTGGTTGTCATGTCGGATGGGAGCATCTGCAGCAGCTGCTGTCTGTTTTTCCAATTTCATTACAGGCAGGAGCATCTCTGTAGAAACCAGTGAAGAACGTGAGAGGACTCTGTTACCCTCTTGTGTGCGTGACAAGGACTCAGACATCCATTAATCTGAGAGGTGTATATCAGGAGCTCTTGTGTATTAATTTCAGTCTACTGAAAGCATGTGGCACCTATTTATAGACTGATAGTTTGGCATCACTAGGCTGAGAACTCATTCGTGCCATTTCAACTCATTTAGCCCCATGTTCTTTTTGCAAGTTAATGAATACAGTGTAATGGTCTGTTAAGCCAACACTGATGAGGAAACTCTGATAGTAATGAGATGCACAAAGTAAATTGAAACATTTACACATAGACAAGCACATGAATCCAAATGTATCTACACCCTACTCCTTCCAGCTGACCATTGATTTAATTGACAATGCCTGTTGTTCATCTTTTACTTTTAAACATGAAAAATTACACAGTTAATAATTAGGGCCCGAGCGACGACTGCAAGTCGTCTGGCGAAGGCCCTATTGTAATCGCGCTGTATATTATTATTATTATTCTTACGAACCCTTTTGCCCCAATTTCGCCCCTTTCCCAAACTCAAAAACGCATGAACTTTTGCACGGACGACCGGTCTGGTGAAAAATTTAATAATTTGGAGTCGTCCCACATGTTCGACGCAAAATGGCGAAATAGCGCCCCCTAGAAATTTTCAAAATGCGAGCCCCGCCTATGTGTTTGACCTGCATGCATGAAATTTGGTGAGCTTTTAGAACATGGGAAGACGCAAAAAAAATCCTCTTATTGTCATGGTGAAATGTCGACAGGAAGTCGGCCATTTTGATTTGTAGTTTTTTCGTATTTGAACGAACTCCTCCTAGGGATTTCGCCCGACCGACTTCAATTTTGGCACAGGTCATCTAGAGGCCATGCTCATCAAAAGTTATTAAAAGAATGTCTGTAGGTCAAAGGGCGTGGCTGCTAGGGCCCGCCAAAGTTTGGCGAATTTTCGTTTTCTCGCAATTTCGTTTCGAACGGCTCTCACACCCACATACTTCATCCCAGCGGCTTCAAACTTGCTGGACATGACGATGGCTCCGCCCTGAACGTTCCGATGTATTGACTTCCCACCTCACTCATAGCGCCCCCCGCTGGTAACAGGAAGTGTGCAGCTTTTACTCTAACGTCAATAAATACCACATAGTTCACCCGATCGACTTCGTTCCACTTCTAATACATGCAGGACAAGATGGTGAAGCTACATTATTAAGCTTGTCAAGCTATGACTAATGGCGTCCGTGTGGCGGCGCCGCGACTGTCGATCCCTCGCCACCAATTACGATTGGCTTTTTCATGGCTTTAACAAACTCGTACCAACCTGAACTTTGGCACGCAGGTCGAGACTGACGAGCTCTTTCATTTGATATGCGGCACGCCCATGGGCGGGGCCAAACGGCTCAACAGCGCCACCTTGAAATTTTCAAAAACCCCTCCCCATAAAGCTTTTTTTGGAGTAGGAACTTGAAACTTGGTACACATGTCTATATTGTCCAGACGCACAAAAAAGTCTCTTGCACCAATGGTCGGAACCAAACAGGAAGTCGGCCATCTTGATTTCCATTGTCAACTTTTCACAATTTCCACGCATCGTATTTGAACGAACTCCTCCTAGGGATTTCGTCCGATCGACTTCATATTGTTTGACCATCATCTCAAGACCTTTGTGATCAAAAGTTGTTCGCAGATTTTCTCTATCTCAAGGGGCGTGGCTATAATTGTGATTATTCAACAACAAAATGTTTGGTGTTTGTTCATGCCTTTAATATGCTCATAGCTTCATGAAAATTGATACACATGTGAGGAGTGGCAAGTATTCCCCATTGATAGAGATCTGGCACATGGGCGGGGCCAAATGCCTCAACAGCGCCACCTTGAAATTTTCAAAAACCCCTCCCCATAGGGGTTTTTTTGGAGTACACTCATGAAAATTGGTACACATGTGTAACTTGTCCAGACGCACAAAAACGTCTCTGGCACCACTGGTCAGAACCAAACTGGAAGTCCGCCATTTTGATTTTAATTGTCTAGTTTTTTTGGCCATTTCATCATGTTTGAAACTTGAATAACTTTACGTGTGTTTCACCTACAAGGATGAAAATCGGTAGGCTGATAGAACTCATCAACACGCACAAAAAAGGTCATTGGGTTCAAGCTCTAAAGTCAACAGGAAGTCCGCCATTTGACCTCAAAGGTCAAGATTTGGTGATTTTCCGCCATTTTGATTTTAACGGTCTACTTTTTTTGGCCATTTCATCATGTTTGAAACGTGAATAACTTTGCGTGTGTTTCACCTACGAGCATAAAAATCGGTAGGCTGATAGAACTCATCAAGACGCACAAAAAGGTCATTGGGTCCAAGCTCTTAAGTCTACAGGAAGTCAGCCATTTGACCTCAAAGGTCAAGTTTTGGTGATTTCTACACAACATACTTAAACAAAATCCTCCTAGGGATTTCATCGGATCGACTTCATACTCCATGAACATCATCTCAACACCTTTGTGTTCAAACTTTATTAAAACCTTTGCTCTACGTTAAGGGGCGTGGCCGCTATGGTGCCACCATTTCTGATGCCTCGCCATGGAACATCAAATCCTCATAACTCCATCATGCATTGTCCCATTGGCTTCAAACTTCACGTGTGTGATGAAGGTCTGCCCCTCAATGCACCGGACCAGCTCTGGCAACGCTCACAGCGCCACCCGGTGGATGAACCGAACATTGCGTTTTTCCTCTTTCTCCAGGTTTCTCCTCTCTTCCCGCTTTGGGCCGCAGGGCCCTCCCCGGGCCGCAGGGGCCCGCGGTCGCATGTGGCGAGGGCCCGTTCACAGCCGCTTGCGGCTTTAATTAATACTTGCTTTTCCAGTGGTGTGTCACTGAAATGTTATGTGGCTTAGCTTGCTCTGTCACAGAGTGCCAAAGGAGCTCCTCGCCTACACTTAAGAAAGGCAAAGTGCTTTTAGCTCGCTTTCTCAAGAGAGTCTCACTTTTTATTTCTAATTCTCTCAAACAGTCTTTGTTGACACAAACTGCAAATCAGCTCTCAGTGATGAAGTGGTGGTATTTCTCCAGCAGTTTTGAATTTTATATGTAATGAAAAAGGGCTGTCAAATTAATCTGGAAACAATAACAAAAAAATTAACGCACAATTAATCACGTCATGTGACTAAGGTAAAGCCTGCAGTCTATGGTTTGTGTCTGTGTCACCACCAAGATTGTCACCCGTCCACTGAAATACGGTAACGTCCCATAGGCCTATTTGAGGATTAAAGGGGAACTATGCAAGTCCGGTCGCTTTTCCACTGTCTTGCCTCCAGGCCATGTGCATTTGTTTTCAACAAAGCTGGTGAAAAAGCAATCCGTGGAGCAGTGGATAATGCTATATAACATGTATGATGTTATGACGTGTATTTGTGTAGTCTTAACTGTCATAAAAAAAATTGCAGGTTATTGAGCACGTTTGTGTCGCGGTGTGCAGAGACAAGAGCTGGGACATCGGGTCGGTGGCCAAATACTGCACTGATGTTGCAAGGTTGTTTTTCAGCCAAGAGACATTAGGTGGAAGACAGAGAACCTCCATTCTCCCTGTAACAAGTTACACGTCAAGTATTTAACCATCACAATTATTCTGAAGCTGTAAAGTAAAAAATGTAGCATAGCAATGGTAAAAATTCTGCATAGTTCCTATTTAAATAGCGCGTTCCATTTTGAATACCAGGCGGGGTTTGTCCTGTAGCCTGTTTCCGTCTTGAATGCAACATCATCCCACCCGCATTCTGTGACGACCCGTCCCACTCTGCCCATGAACAGGTAGACCTCAATACCATGGCTGGTTTGAGAGCCAGTGCTAATGACTATCAGACTAGTTGTAAACTATGTTTAGGCTGATAATGCAGTTATGTGGATTGTGTTATGTAAGTAGTCTTTTCATTTAACCTCAGACAGCGACTGACACACAGGGCTGCAAAAAAGTCAGCATTTTCTAACAGAAAGTTATTGGTTTTTGCAACAAGGACCCAGGTCTTCTGTAAAACAACCAAATTCATGTAGTTTAACATAATTCAGCACTATGTACTGGTATTTCATGTTTCCATTTGATTTTCAATTGTATGGCCCTTCACTTACTTTATCGGAGTCAGTATGGCCCTCTGGGAAAAAATATTGCCCACCCATGCTATATACTGTGTATGATCTATTTTGCTTTTAAGTTAAAATGGCCTGAAGTCTTCTCATTCATCCACGTGTCTCCATCAGTAATTTACTGCAGTGTCACTCTGCACAGTTCTTCTGTTATGCTCTGTTGTCTTTGATTCATTTTATTATGGTGGCAGGTGTCAGTCGTTACTATGAGGGCTGCCACAGTTGGACGCATAAAGACAAAATAGAATCACACACACACACACACACACGTGCTTGGCTGATATTGGCCACAGCCAACACAAAGTAATCTGGCATTGTGATTGTATGGCTGGCAGTGTATTTTGTTTAGCTCAGTCAACGTGTTGAATTTAATTTCCTTTCTCTGTCCTTCAGCTGGTGCAGTTTTTTCATCCTAGGGCAATATTTCCCTTTGTGTGTGTTCACTGTTTTCACACACATCGTCCTCTTCATCTACATGTAGTCTATGATGTGTGCCTCTGTATGGTGTGTGTGCTGCCCTGACGTTGTTTTTGTCCATGTGTCCGTATGAATTCAGACTGTCTCATCCGCCTTGCTGTCTTGATCTGTTGTCTGTCTTATACTTTCTCTTTCTCTCTCTCTCTCTCTCTCTCTCCACCTGCCAGACACACCACACCCACCACCAAAGCACACACACGCACGCACGCACACTTCTTTTTCCCGGGTTTCCTTAAATCTCCTTGCTGCTGAGAAAGTGAGTGGCAGAAATATATGCACAGTCTGCGAACGACTGATGGGGATTTTAACTGCATACGTCACAACTGGAGGGGAAGAGAGAGAGGGAGGGATGGAGGAGAGGAGAGCAAACGATGAACAGAGACAGAAAGAGAGAGGGAGAGAGAGAGAGAGTACAGAGGGATATATTGACTCAGAGCTGGTATACATGCTCCTCAGTGTGTGAGAGACAGAGGACGTGAGAGCAGGCAAGATGGAGTGCTGGCACAGATGAAGACTGTCCCTGGGTATGTGTTTGTGGATATATGATTATATTTATGTGTGTGCGTGTGTGTGTTTCTCTGTGTGTGTGTGCCAAGTGTTTCAAGTGCCATGTGTCTGTATGTAACATGTGTGAGAGCGAATGAGTTTTTTTAAGCTCCATGCTGCAAGTGATCATTTGCATGTGGGTATACAAGCAGTGAATTTGGGCATCCTTACATAAGATCAATACGAATGAATGAATGAATGAATGAATGAATGAATGAGAGGAGATACTGAAGACGGGAACAAGCAGTTTGTGTTTTTACCTGTGAGTAGGATCTGAACGCACGTGTGTGTGTGTGTGTGTGTATGTGTGTGTATGTGTGTGTGTGTGTGAGAGAGCGAGAGAGAGTCTGGAACTTCACATGGTGTGATAGCAGGGATGTTTCCAACGGAGTTAAATCTTGTTGTGTTTGGACATGGAAGGAATATTGGCTAAACTGTCAGCATATAAAAGATTACCTGAGAGTAAAAGCATGTGTGTGTGTGTGAGTAAGAAAGTAAATGTTTTATGGTGCACTAGAGGTGAGTTATAGCAATATGGAAGTCAACAGAGAAAAGCTAAGTCGTACTGTTTTTTTTTTTTTTTTTGGAATTTTAATATTGAGAATCCCATTAGTACCAGATAACTTGAGTTTGCATGGCTTCTACAAAACTCAGACATTTTCAATTTAAAGGCAGAGTCTACTCTACTGGTATATGGAAATACAGATAACATTGAAGATCACTCAGAAAATCTTATCACATATCTTTACCCCAAATGACTGTGTTGCAAAGGCAGATCTTACACTGGCGTGAGTGCTTAAAAAAACCCCAGACATTAACTGAACTGGTGAATTGACAAAAAAATGTCAGCAAAATCTTTGACAAAATGCCAAATACTTTCCCTTTCATCTTGTCATTATCTCTGTCCAGCTTCCCAAATGTTAGTGTTTGCTGATTTTCACCACTTAATACGAACTTGAACCACCACCTCCCCAACACACGCCCAGATTTTATAAAATGAACAATTAATCAAAACCCTGACAAAATCATAAATACATAAACTAGTGATTATGTAAATACATTGTTTTATCCCTAGAGTCAACATTTTGATATAGTTTACAAAGCAACACAAGACAAACTGTATAGCAGATCAAATTACACTGACAGTTTGCACCCATCAAATGAATGTATTAGTCAAAAATGATTTCATTTGGAGGGGAAATTGTGATCATGGTGACATTTGCTAAACACAGACTAATTGCACAGACATGACGGGGCAGAGGGTTCAAGATGACATTAATGAGCAGCAGCATGACAGACATATGACATGCATCCTCACATGAAGCAGTGTCTGCCATGGTGGTTTTCATTAGTGTGAAAGTGTTTGTTCATAAAAGCGGTTAGTTTATCTACAGCTTAAGTAGAGACTATATTCACCCTTTTTTTATTATCTAGTTCTTTATTGTCATCTAGTTCTTACACAAATTGAACATCATGAGGATGAAGTGATTGCATTTAGTACAGTAGTTTGATCTGGGCCAGCACCAGTAAACAAAGCCATAATGGTGACGTCCCAGTTTGAAGTTTGCCTCTGTGATCATCAGAATCAAATCAATTCTTGAAATAATAAAGACACAGCAGGGCTGAGGGAGTGCATTAGCGAAGACATGTCTCCACCATCTTTTAATTACTGTGGAAAACAGGAAATGATTGCAATTGGCTTAACTAGGAGGAGTTTAGCAAGAGTTATTATTCTTCATTTAGTGACAAATATGCGAAGGACTGAGAAAGGCTTCAAATAGTATTATGTAAATATTGCTCAAGGGACTTGCAGATGAGAGAGAGAAGTGAAGGAGAGTGATAAGGGGAGGATTAGAGTTAAGTGCAGATGCACAAGTGACATCACTTGTCCATACTTTACAGCACTAAACCTGGATATTCATTCAGAGCACAGACTCGCTGTGCTGACACATTGTGTGAGTCACACCTGAAGTGCCAAAGAATATGGAAAATTCTATTTTGGCTTTTGAGAAGTCAAGATTGCATCAACGGATGAAAATGGAAACGTGCGGCTTTCACCAGGATGTTTCAGATGTGTTGTGAATGTCAACACATTGCTAGTGTTGACTCGCCTTGAATAGCACTGACCCCCAGCTGCTGCTGCTGCTGCTCACAGTGTAAATTAGGTAACTCGGAGAAAGTGGAAGGAAATGTTTGTATTGTTTAGTTTTGATTTCCTTCTAGTTTTGAGCTTCTGCAATGATCCCATCTGTTATTCTGTTATTCTCTGTCCTCACCGCCCCCCCCTGTTTCTCTTTCTCCGCCTCACCCTTTCACTGTCAATCCACCAGTCCTGTTTGACAGTCCACATGAGCGTCTCCAAACCCCCGCCGCCCCCCTCCACCTCTCACCTGGCCATCCCCCCTTCCTCCACCTCCACCCCTTCGTCATCTGCCTCCTCCCCCTCGGCGACGCCCCACTGCACCGCTCCACCCCCTCCCTCGCCGGTCAAGATCTCTATGCAGGAGCACTTCGCCATCAACGTGTGCCCGGGCCCCATCCTCCCCATCCCACAAATCTCAGACTTCTTCCCCCGTTTCCACGACTACCCCTGCACGCCACCACCTCCAAGGGAGAAGAAGATCCTGAAAGAGGAGACTTTCAACGGGGAGACGGGTGGGGGACACAAAGATGGGGAGAGGAGGGGGGACAACGATGGAGACAGGGAGGAGGTGTTTGACTCTGATGATGATGACAGTGAGTCCTGTGTGGGCGTGCACAAGTTGGTGCAAAAGTTGTTCAGTGTTGTGTATTGGCTCTGTCTCTGAGACAATGTAGCAGAAAAACTCAAACTGAGTTTCAGCGTTTTTTGTTTGTTTGTTTGTTTGTTTTACTCAGATTTACAACATATGCTTACTGAGTATTTGTGGAGTCAAGCATTTTTCCAAAAGTGTTTGTCACCCCCATTTTATGTGACAGTGCCTCTGATGATTTATTAGGCAGTGCAATCTCAGTACAATAGTGGGACACAGGACAGCCTGCAAGTTTCTGCTCTCTACCAAACCATAATCAAACAAGACAGATCAATTCATATTAGGCAGCGTCATGTTTTTAAGAGGCCATCTGCTACAAATATGACTCAGAGCTTTTGAGTGCATGTGTCACTGAGTCTGTCTGCCCCTTGGCAGTAATTGCTGTGGTGTGTGTTGTTTTCAGCCTACCTGGGAACATTGGAGTTCAGCCTGCTCTTTGATCAGGAGAACAACTGCCTTCATTGTACTATACACAAGGCAAAGGTACACCATTCCAATATCTTCTTGATGTAAACAGACATGTGTGTGTGTGTGTGTGTGTGTGTGTGTGTGTGTGTGTTTGGTTGCATAATTCCCCTTGACGTCTCAATGAAAACAATTCTCCTGTAATGCTTTTATGTTTGCACAAGACGTCAGACTGCGTTCCCTCAACATTTTTAAAGTAACATGTTCATCACACATCCTCCTCTGCTTGTCAATTCACAGCAAACTCATCCTGTTGCATCTACGAAATGTTGGATAATGCTGCTCCATTGCTGTGGCAGGCACATTTACTATGGCCATCATACAAGGATGCAAACCTTACATTGGTTATTGCATACTGTTACATGATGTTAATTATGTAAATCTTGCTGATTGGTTCCCTTGAGGACAACACAAAAGAGTTGAGGATAGAAAATGGTGGCATGAAAAGAAACACCCGCAAGCGCTGTGGAGATGTAACTACAGTGGGAGGGCTGTCATGTTCACTGTCTTTTTCCAGTTGTTTTAGGGCACAATGACATCACCTTTGACACTATAGTATGCACGTATGTCTTTGTGTGTGTGTCTGTGTGTGCATTCTTGTGTCCACAGGGACTGAAAGCCATGGACTCCAATGGACTGGCTGATCCATACGTCAAGCTTCATCTTCTCCCTGGGGCTAGCAAGGTCATTCCTCCAACCTCACCTCACTGGCAATTAACGTAACATGCTACCACACTGGGTCGTCCCAGACACTGACACTCCCTCACCTTTCCCACATCACATGGTAACTGCTGGTGAACGACGACCATTCATTGAAAAACCCGACACATATCGTATATGATTAAAATTTGATGGTAGAACCAACAATTTAATTTCTGTAAACAGTCAACTCCTCTGTCGATTCGTGTCGATCAGACATCATGAAAAGGTCAAAATGCGCTCACAGAAAATGTAACATGTCAGCGGACTGATTTACTGTGTCGTCTCAATACGTTGAGCAGGGAGCATTTCGGTTGGTTACTACTTAATGTGGCTCGTCCAATGCTGCGCTTTATCGAGCACAAACATGTTCTGGTCCGCTGCACCGTTCTTGTCTTGTTTTCAGCTCAAGCAGCAAGGAAGATAAGGCTCACCACAACAGCAGCCCCCCCCCCCCCGAGCACTGGCAGAATGCAACCTGTTGTCTGCCATTTTGGCTCAAGGTTAACACAAAATTAGGTTATGATAAGCATTGGGGTAGGATGCTGAGCCAAGATGGGTTGTGTGAGGCTACTGTCTGAGGTCGAAGGTGCTAACAATAACAACGTCTGGGGGATTTTTGTCCTCCAGCCTTCCTCTGTCTGTCTTCTCTCCCTCTGTTATCTCTCTCCTTTCCCCACTTCCCACCCGTATCTCTGTCTCTATCTCGCTATCTGGCTGTGACCCTCTTTGACCTTGAAATACCAACAGTGTGTGGAAAGAAGGGAGACAACTGAGAGTGAGGAAAGGGGGAGGAGGTGGTGGTGGTGGGGTGGGGATGGAGAAAGGGAGGGAGGGAGAGACAGATGAGGGGAGGACATCAGCAGGTGGTTGTCATGGAAACAGGGAGGATTGTTACACGGCTCACGTCAACAGGCGAGTGTTGATGGGGTGGGTGGGAGGGTGGGGGGGTTTGGAGTTGTGTTGATGTTAGGGGGGACACGCAGGCAAAGCGTCAATAAGTAGGTAAGTAGCCGTGAACCTCCGTTTGTTAAAAACCCACCAGACAGGGGTGCGGGGGTGGTGGCGGTGGTGGGAAGGAGTGGGGTGGGTACGTCACTTGAAAAGTGGGAGCGTGCACCCGAAGATGTGAGGATGACAGACACGCACTCGCCCACCTACTCATGTCCACATTCAGACGTGTTACAATGAATAATCCCCGACACAAAAGGTTTCGGTTTCTGTGGAGATCCGAGTTGTCAAAATACTGAGAGCAGACGCACACGTCCCCCTCGGTCCCCACACATTGTCCTCCTTTCTCACTGACGTCCTCCAGCACATGTTCTTGCAGTATACAGTCAAGCAGGCTGTCTTTCGGTGTCAAACACATGCTGCAACACATGCAGCGCATGACCTTGCGTATATGCAGACACATGCTAAGGCTTTAGTCACAGTCACAGAGATGCTCCCTTCATCCCCTCCCACCCTCTCTATCACTGGTTCTCTCTGTCTCACACACAAACATGCACAAACACAGTAGTTCTTGGTGGTCACTGTTGTTTTCATCTGCACACTCCTAATCAAGGTGCAGGAGAAATCCACCCACAGCCGGACAGTGTTCGCTTGTGGCTCCGGGAAGTAGGGAGAGGGAGAGAGAGAGAGAGAGAGAGACAGACAGACAGAGAGAGAGAGAGAGAGAGAGAGAGAGGGCATAATAAGTAAAAAGATCTGTGCAGACAAATGAAGAGAAAGGAGGGAGAGTGTGATGGACAGATGGAGTGCTGGAGATAAAACATTTAGAAACAGATGAAAAGCATTGGTGTGGGGGAAAATGGAGGCAGGGAGTGACACGGCAAGGAGAGGTAGCTAGTGTTTTAAATGTTTGTAGATGGAGTGTGTGGTTAGAGATGTGCTCAGAAAACAAACCCAATTCGGTCAACCAGGAGTGATGATTATATGTGGAATATTTGCTATGATTATATGTGGAATATCTGTATATCTTAAGCTGTGCTGCCACACATAGAGCTGTGCAACAACACAGAGAGTCGTGACTCTGCCTGTGCAAGGCTCCTCCTGCACATTAATGAATCAAACAAATGACATGAATCAAAAACACTTGTTCCCTTCATGAAGGGGGCTCTGGAGGGCTGACTCTCATAGATAAGCCCAAAGTTTCCAGCAGAAAATAAAGAATTAATAGGAGGACAGTGATGGGAGGAAAAGGAGGTAGAGAGGAGGCAGAACAATGGGATGAGGGGGACAAAAACAGACCAAGAGAGAGAATATGGAAGAGAAGGTTCGGCATCTGGCCCTGAGGCATTGTAGCAAGAGGCTGACTGTGGCAGAAAGGGAAAAAAATTGAGAGAAGGAGATCAAGTTTATTTTTTATCTGTCAAGCTTCAGACATGGGCTGAAATCTGTTGGAGAATAGGTGACTCACTTACTTCCTACCAGCTGGATTTTCAGATTATATACACAGTGTAATTCTGCATGACCTCCACTGGTGGAAGACCCTTCTTAGAAGTAGCAATACCACTGAAAGTGAAATGCCCCAGGCAATGTTTTATTATTTTATAATGAATTACTGAGTAATCATTTATTAATGTTGTAATATTTATGCCCATTTTGCGTATTGGTGGTTAGTTAAAAAAAAATAGTGATATTCCATTTTTTTTTCCTGTTGTCAGTACTTACCATACCAAAACGATGCACACAGTGCTTTCAGACCCCCTCAGCCTGTCTGCAGGTCCCAGCCCTGAGCCCATTAGTTCCTCCTGGGGGTGAAAACCTCTTAGAGTGGGTCACAGATGCTGTGTAGTTTCATTTCATTCAAAAAGTAGAGTTACTGTTTCGCAGTTGTATGCGCAAACTAGTTTAGGATTACAGTAATTACCCTGTTCATCCAGAGTCATCTGAAATATCAACAATTTTTGTGAAATATAGTAATAATTTCTGAGTGAAGTCTTAAGCAAAGGGTAAAAAGCACTAACCTTTGACCTTTGACCAACATCTAATCATTTGATCTTTGAGTCCACGTCAACACTGGTGTCAGATTTGAAGGGGTTCCCTCAAGGCTCAACAGAAATATTGCATTCACAAGTCCAAAACATGACCTTGACCTTTGTCCTTTGACCTTCAAAATCTAATCAGTTTATCCCAAAGTCCACATGGACGTTTGTGTCAAATTTAAAACTGTTCTGTCACTGTATTATTATGCTTTTTACTCCAGAAGAATGGGACAAACTTACAACCTGACAACAAAAAGCCTCTGGCTTTTTCTGACACAGAGGCATAAAAAAGCCCAATAATCCCCTGAAACAGACACTCACTGTAGTTATTAGAGTGGAAAGAAAGATTGTGGAGTCAATGTAGGTGTTAATAGCATTGTTTGGGCAGCCAAGTATATAGCGTCATTTTTCAACCTTTCCCTCCCTATGTTCAGTTGTGGGTTAATACAATTTTAGTGCTCTAGTGAATATTCATAGCTTCAGGACAGCGTACCGTACATGTGGTTGACTCAAAATGAACTACAGTGCCTATGTTCATCGTCATGCATCATATTAGCCAGTGCAATGGTGAAGTTCTCTGCTGAGGTGTTTTGAAGTGATTTATGGACAACAGTGGAGCTCTATGAGACACAGGAAAAAGCTATATCACACAGATTTACTTCTCTCTATGTAAAAATATACTGGCATAAATATGAAACTGTCAAGTAGCCTGTCCCACAGCTAAGAAGAGCCAATTAGTTCTGCTTTTGGTTCCACAAGGTCTTAGTAACCCATATTTTATGACAACAATGGGTTTGAGAGATCGTCATTTGAGCCAGATGTTTGGCTTTTGCAGGATTTGTGTGCAGGCCAGGTTTTTACCTTGAGAGTTGCTAAAAATGCATTTTTGGGGGGGTTGGGATGCAAAACCTGATCCTTGAGGGGTTTATTCAACAGCAAAATAAATACAAACAAGAATCTGAAATAAAAGCTGTAACAAGATGAACCCATCCTGAAGGCAGCTGAGGGAAATGAGGCACCAATGGCTGCAAACTTTATTTATGGATGGTGAAGCTGTTAGGGGCTTATGGGCATTTCCTCTCCTGGAAAGCTTTAATTTTTCATGCTGATTGTGTTGTGCAGTTTAATTGGCTGCTGTGCAGTGTTGTGTTTGAGGCAGAGTGCTTGTTTTTGGAGGTCTGGCCAGCGCTAATGCACTGCCTTATCATGTTAGGGAGGAGACAGACGGACAGGTGAGGTGAGGGAAGCCGTGTGTCCTCTCGCTCTCCTCTACAAAGTCGGCAGCAGATGTGTGCGATTTCCTGAGGGACGGAGATAAATGGTGTCCTCTGCTCTTGTTCTCTCTCTCCTTCTTTCATGATTTTGTAGTGTCTCCCCTCTGTTTTGCTTCCCTTTTCCGTGATCTTTTATTCTTTCATTTTGATCTGACGGATTTGCTCCCTTAGCCTTTAAACATTCCTCACTCTTTTCATCCTTCCCTCCCATTCATTGCTTTTCATCTGTCTCCCTCTCTTCCTCCTCAGGCAAACAAGCTACGCACAAAAACCCTGAAGAATACGCTGAACCCAGTGTGGAACGAAACGCTAGTGTATCACGGCATCACAGCGGCTGACATGACCACCAAAACGCTCAGGTAGGTTGCTCAGCTCCAAATTACTCTCTGGCCAGCAATTAGCACTATTCCCCAGACAGCCAAGTGACCAGTTTATTATGCAGAGGATGAAGATTCATGCTTCCAATGCTCCAGTGGAATGCCAGCAGCCGCCTGTGCTTCCCACTTGGCTTTTCCAGGTAATTCATTATTGCAACCAGACGATGCCAGCCAACTGTTCCACTTGCTGTTGCTGCGGTAACTGTTCAGGTGTTGTCTGTGCGGTGAGTCTCCTCCCCCCTCCTCCCCACAGTGTTCCCCATATGGAGCGATTGAGGTCAAGCGTCGCCATCTTGGCCCAAAAAGTCTGACGCACTTGTGTCATGTGCGTGCGTAAGTTGATTCAGCGACGGAGTTTCACTTGCGTTTTGTTTGTGAATGTGTGCACACCGTGCAATCAGTGTCAGTTTGCTCAGCGGATTCATAATAGGGTTGGATGGCATTGTTTATCCTGAGGAAACAAGAGCGCAAATGCACACACACCCACACACACACACTCACACACAAGTGCAGGCAGTCAGGTGTGTGTTTATCCTCTTGTGTCTATGTCAAGGGCGATCACTGGCAGAGAAGAACATGCATGACCCTTCCTCTGTGCATAGAGAAGATATATACACACACACACACATATAGATGCAAACAACACACGTCCTTGAGATTTTACAAACATGCACATTCAGAAATAGCATTTACTCTCTCTCCCCACACACATATACACATACACACACACATGCACGCACACACGCACAGAGCAGCTTGAGGAGAGCCCCCTCAATCTAGAGGAAACCACGTGACCTCTGTTCAAGGACATAGCTCACAGACACAAACCAGCAGGAGGGCTCTGGGCAGCCAAAACGAGGAAGAGGAGGAGGAGGAGGAGGAAGGAGGGGGAGTGTGACCACTGTCAAACATGAGATGAAGTGAGAGAGAGAGACTGCCAAGATCAACAGAGAGCAGAAGGAAAAGCGTGAATGATGTCAAGTGACAGATAAGGTGGTGTGGAAGGGGAAAGTAGGTGGGGCAAGAATGAAGAAGATGACAAATAGAGGGATGGAGGGAATCCATGGGTCAGTTGAAAGAGAGAAGTGGAAAGAGTGGCATGGAGTAGTGAGATGGATAACATGATGAATGAGGAAGTTCACTTAGCTGAGAAGAGAGGCGAGTGACGGGAAGGAATTCACTCAAAAGGGAGCCAATAAATGAAAGAATGAGGACATAGAGAAATATGTGAAGACAACCAGCCAACAAGAGGGAATGAATGAAAAGATATGACAGTGAGGGAGTGCCGGGGTAGGAGCGAGCGACAGGCACAAGGAGGAAAATCTGCTCAAACTCTCTTAGGATGTGTTCAGACGCCAGCGAGATACCTCAGCCAGCAGACAGACTTTGTTCTCATTACTCCACAGAAAGCAGCGAGCAGTCAGAGAATGGGGAGACACATAGGAGGATCTCTGGAGAGATGTTTACATATTGGGTTGTGCCCCGCTGCCTCCTGCTCCGACACTCTCAGCAGGACACAGAGGGAGGGGATGCTGTACTCTGTGATCCTCATGCTCTGTGCACGATGGAGCAGGAGGACACTGCCGAGACTCTGCCTCTTTGTAGACCAGCCTGAAGGGGTAGATGGAGAAAGGGTTACGGCTAAACTGGGCCATACTGCAGGCAGACCAAACCAATTTTTACAATCTGAGCAGTGCTTTCATTCAGATACATTAAAGAAGTTTCTTACTCTCTGGCACTGAACATCTGAGTTAGTGATAAAAGCTGGAAAACAGCCAAGAACTTTTGAGTCATTAAAAATTTCTTTGGTGTCAAGTCCGTTCTACTGGAGGACAAATGTAAAAAGAGTTATGTAGCACACAGCGCAGTGGAGGGAGAAGACTGGATTTGTGCATTTATTTATATATTTATCTTTTATTCATTTGCTCATTTGCAGTCACACAAAACAGAAAAGGAGAGCAAAACAGATGCTGGTTATGAGTCGGCTTCAAGGAAAATAGGTTGTAACAGCATTCATTTTTTTATGCCGTATTGAACAATTCTATTCCTCATTACAGACTTTATCTGTAAGACCCACTAGAGGTCCAGTCTGTTAAGAGTGAACCAACTGAGTAAACTAATAACTGATGTCCTCAATCCAGACGTCACGGTTGGCCTCATACAGGCTAATCCTTTAATTGGTGCAGTGAGGCTGCCTGAGGTGCTCAGGTCTTGAGCTAAAAGTCAGCTGAATTGGAATCCATTGAAAAAAAAATCTCATCGTGGCAAGTTATATGGTGTGTTATTAAATCTTAAATTGTTATACAATCTTAATTGTTTTAAAGAATGTGAAAGAAACTTTTTTTTTTTTACTCATCTCTGAAGAGTCAGCTGATATGTTGAGCCATTCTAGAAAAATACGTGAAACAAAAAGGAATTTGCTTCGGGAACAAGTAGATTCATCGGCGTCCTTTGAAGCCTGAATACGAGACAAACTAAAAACGAGTTCCTCTGAAGATTGTTTTATTGCGGTGAAGCTGACACGATTTTAAGACTAGGTCTAAATTTCCCTATCAGTTTCTGCAGTCTGCCTCTGCCTATGGGCAATGCTCCAAATGATTTGGAAAGCAGTGACAGTGATAATGTGGATCCCCCAATCCTCCCCCTCATTTTAATGACAGGCCCTTTTATGTGCACTGTAATGCGCAAAAAAATTGAGGTGAATTGTGCATGAACGCTTACCTTGGGGAGAGTCTCATATTTAAGACTCCTTGTGGCTTTTATCACTAAAATGATTATCAGGCTGTGTGTGAACAGAGGAGAGATGGAGCATGAGAGGTTGGTATATCAAGTGTGTGTGTGTGTGTGTGTGCATGCATGCGTGTGTGTGTGCGCGCCAAAGAACTACCAGCATGATGTTGTGCCAGGTCTGGGCTCTCTTCTCATTTTCTCCCCTCTATCTCTCCATCCCTCTGCCGGGCTTTGTAATGGACTTGCTCTGTCCTCGGCTGTGGAGGCAGGGACAAATCTAGTTCTTGATTTGGAAGGTGAGGCTGAGGTTGATATTGGATGCCTCAGGTGAGATGTACAGTTGGGTACTGATATGGTGAGGAAGAAAAACATGCTTAGATTAAGAGTAAGGTGTTGGGTTGTGAGTGGTATTTAAAGCTCGACGTGCATCATCCCCCATGTTTTCTCTTGTGCAATCATGAGTTCAAAATCTTAATTCAGCCATATTTTTGTTTTATGACCCAATACCTGCAAACTAATGACCTCCGCCCAGAGCTACGCTGCATGGATTGTGCTTATCAGGAAACGTTAGCATGATAACATGGTAAAACAAATACAACATAAGCATGTTAGCATTGTTATTGTGAGCATGTTCAGCACATCTGTGTAGTACAGTCTCGCAGAGCTACACACTCAGGTTTTTCATGGGAAATTAGTTCATTAGCGTTCAACAAAGAACTGATATTCAAGCTAGTTCTGCATCTTTAAAGACATAAAACATCTGTGCTGCTGCCATTTCTCGAGCTCATATCTGCACAATATTAAAGTCCTAAATATTTTATCTGGCATTTAACATACTGTATCATTCACATTGACTTGAACAGTTCAATTAATATTTGGGAACATGAAGTAATGCCCAAATATAGAGTTAAGCCTTTAATCACACAAATCCCTTTAACATGGAATTAAATGCAATATGGCATGACAAATCAATGGCAGGCTAATGGGGATTCAATAAAGTTTGGAATGCAGCTAATGCAACTGAGGTCTTTATTTTCATGCTAATGAGCTTTCTCCAAACTGCAAAGGTCATCCTTGATGTCATCGAAGTCATCTTCTGTTGACACTCCTCTGCTTGTGTGAGACCATTAAAGAGATACTTTCACAAGTACAGACACCATGCGGACACGTCAAAACCCCCCGCTAATCTAATCTAAACTCAGGAGACAGATTTTGTCAGCAACTCCACACTAAATTTGGCACCGCAGGTTGAACAGATTCCATGAGCATCTGTTTGGTTTTTAGAGGAATTCTTAAAGCCGGAAAATTGTGGGAGAGGGTGTGAGGAAACGGATGGTGTATTTGCACAGTGGAAGCCAAAAGTTTAGGCGAGAAAACTGGTGTCACATTTCGCCACATCCTCCGTCTCATCACAGGCTCCCAACATGTATGACAGAGCAAAGGCCCATAAATCATCTGACAGCTGTGGTCGTGAGTCAGAGTTATTCTGAAGCTTCTGCTAGAGATACTCATCAGTTATGACTAAAAGGCTGGAACCAGCATGTCAAACGTCCAAATGTCAGAGGGACAGGAAGAGAACAGGAAGAGGTGGAAGGTGTGTGTGTGTCTGCCTGTGAAGAGAGAGCGAGAGGTTGAGAATAGAGAGTGGTGAGCGAGAAAGAAATCAAGGGCAGCAACAATCCATCTGGGAATATCGGAGCACAGACAGAATATTGTAGCAGGTGATGCGCTGTGAAGACTCTGCCTTAGCTGATCGAATATTCACCATCCATCACACAACGGCAAGTCTGAATAAGTGCACTCTGTGGAAGAAATCATTTTACACCAGCGTAGTGCCATAGAAGAAGATATTTATATGGTTGTCTTCTTAAAATTTACTGTGCAACTACAGATACAGAACAGAAAGCAGACAGTTGTGGTTGAAGGTTGGGGTAATCCAAAGAAATTGCATTAAATAACACTTTATGTAAAGAATTTAACCACTTTTGTCTTGACATAAGATAAGGAGACACCGGAGAATTTACAAGTTGAGACTAGACACTGAAATGTCATTAAAGTAAGATGTAGAATAAAAAACAGTTTAAATGTACTCTAGTTTTAATCAACAGCTGAATATATTTCCACTGCAATTCATTACAACCACACTTACTGGGCTGAGCTGTTATAGATGTTACAACAATACCTGTCAACAGGAAAATAGAATAAAGTAAATCAAAGGAAATAATATGCTACATTATGTTGTTATTAGTTGTCCTTGTGAATGGGAAGTTCATTCGGCCACAAACAAACTCTTAGATGGGATGTCGTTATGTTTTACACAGACACACCTGCTCCTCAGAGGATTAATCCCAGTGACTTTGACTGAACCTCCTGCATCACTAGCAAATGGGCATTTGTAGTTTAGGATAAAATTACTGAGTGATAAGCTGAAGACATGTGTGCTCACTGTGGACTTTGATGGCATCTCACAATTAATCTAACATGATTCTGGTTCTATCTTGTTATCAGTTTTATTTGTTAACTTAATCTTGTTAGCATTTTGAGACTATACACACACACACACACACACACACACACACACACACACACATATACATACATTCACATTTATGCAGGCTACCTTCGACCATCAGACGGTTGACTGCTGGTTTTGATTTCCTCAGTTCCACTGTGTCTGTGCAGAAACAGCAGCAGTGAGAGCACAGCACATAAACAGCCTGGCAGATCAGTCTGTATTATTCTGTCATAATTTATAGAGTATCACAAAATATCTTCAAACTCAGTCCTAGCACACACAGAGCTTCAAATATAAACAATGCACAATCTATGCAAATGACTTGACTGTGGTCCCGTTCATTTCTTCTACCTGTGTACAACATGGAGTGAGTTTGTGCTTTGAGCTCAGGATGAAACCTGATTACCTGCTTCAAACACATTGTCTCCTCTCACATGTTTCAGTAACGACAAATTAGTGTCTGATGGAGTAACAGCCAAGAGGGAAGTGATTGAAATCCTCAGCGATCAATCAACTTCTCATAATTCATGAGGCTGCTGATTGATTTTCAGACACGCTTTGGATGTATTTGGCACAGTCTTCACTTGTTTCACAGTAATGAGCACAGCAAAGCAGTGGCAAGGTTCATCTGTAACTTTTCTGTCTTCTGTTTCCCTGTGCTTGTGTGTGTGTGTCTGGTTTGTGTCAAGACTGTGTGTGTGTGACATGGACAGGCTTGGACGAAATGAATTCATCGGAGAGGTGAGAGTGGCTCTGAAGAAACTGAAAGAGGGCGAGAACAAACGCTACAATATGGGGCTGGAAAGAATTGCACAGGTACATTATGTGTATGTGAGTGTGTGTGTGTGTGTGTGTGCGCGCGTGTAACTGTGCATGGACTGTTCACATAGCAAATGGGTTTCTGTGGACATATATATATCAAGATGTGTCCTATCTCCATTGTACATGTTTGCCTGAGGGGTATCAGACATCAATTTCTAACATTGCATTATATTGAGTAATAGATATTCACCTGGAGGCTCTGAAGGCTATAACCAGGTTTCTCTCTCTCTCTCTCTCTCTCTCTCTCTCTCTCTCTCTCTCTCTCTCTCTCTTTCCCCTTTCAGAATAAAGAAAGTAACAATCAAATGGTGGAGCAGGGAGCGCTCACGACAGAGGAGGAGGTAATAATATCATCAGCTTTATCATCACCAGTCTAATTATTACTACTTTCAACCAAAACATGTCCAGTAATTGTAATTTCCCATTACTTTTATATGTCTAATACATTTTCTTATCTTCTCAGCAAGTCTAATCTCTCCTTTATTTCCATTATCACAAAAGGAGAGAAAAATTTGTTTTAATTAAGTTTTTTTTTTACCAGCACATGTGTCTGTTGAATCAAATTTAATAGACTGGTGTGAAGGGAAACTGCTCATACAGACACAGTGTACCAACAGCTTGTGAATCACACTGCTCTGTTAGTCCAGTGTTGTTTTCCCGCTGGTTGACGTTATCTGATTCCTCTTCATGATTTTAGCGACAGAGGCTAATAGCTTCTGGTCTCTGATTATGTTCAGTTTATGGCTCAACCTGGAGATTAAAAGGAGAAGGGAGCACTGTCATTTTGCCAGACTCAGATAAGGCCTTTAATCTTCAAGCTTCAATCTGAATATTCCTGTTGCCCCTGAGAATACACATCCTGGGTAGTAATTACAGCTAGTTTATTTGCAGTCATAATTTTAATTCCATTTTAATCTGTTTTTTTTTTTTTTTAATTTTATGTTCATTGTGAAAAGTGAAATGTGTTTTGGGAAACTTCCTGCTGCCGGAGTCTCCATTGTGTGCGCTTTCACTGAAGAGAGAAACATCAGGATGGAAACAGGTGTGTCTGTGTCTGACACTGCTGTTTGTTGTATCCCCAGCGCGGCCGCATCCTGGTGTCACTGTGCTATAACACAGAGAAGGGCTGCCTGATGGTTGGTATCATACGCTGCGCCCATCTGGCCGCCATGGACTCCAACGGCTATTCGGATCCCTTTGTTAAAATGTAAGTCACGTCAGATACTCATGAACGAACGTTGTATTCGACAAATTATGCTCATACATTTGTGCTAATGCTGGATATGGTGTGATGCTCAAAATTCAGGGTGTGGATGTGACTCTGTTTTCCTCAGTGCACTGTCTTGTCTCATGAGAGAAGTCAGTGTTTTCCTTATGTAATCATGAATACACTCTTTCTAACAATAACTAAGGAAACTTCACATGAACCACATCTTAATCATTAGCTGCAGTTCAAAGGGATGTCTGTTTTTTATTTTTTTCCGGCTGCATTGTGAAACGATGGTGTACTAACCCTTAAGATCATGCATGCTTCTACATATACTGACGTTTTGAACGTATATAATTTTGTCACCTGTGTCCATAGTGTATTGGAGGTTAGAGGACTTGGAGAGGGTTCATGGAGCCTAGAGTTACACTGTGTAATCTTTGCTCTGCTTCACACATCCTTTGCCCTTTACGCAGCTGACAGACTTGAGGGGGAGTAGTCAGATGCCCTCTTCTGACACAACACCCACAAACCTGCAGTAAGAAACTGCACATACATGAGTCAAAATCCAGGGTCTTGTTGTGATAGGGACAGAGGTGGAGAGTCAACTTCAGCCTCACTGACCTTAAACAGCACAACAAGCAGATCAGCAATATGATGATGATTCTCGGACAATCTTCAAGACTCAAGGAAGGTGTCTGATATGCCAGCTGCATGTGATACTGATACAAATCTTAAGAATCGCTGCAGTCTGAGAGGTTGCACCACTCACTGAGAATGATTTTCTCAGCTTCTCATCTCCTCAAAGTTTAAAACACTGAGCCAGGGAGAGGCAAGTGTCCAACTCTGTACACCTGAGCCAGCCTGCCTGTGAGGCATGAGTGATTACAGATAAAACCCACACAGCTCAATCTCCAATCTGCCTGCTGCACTTAAATACCAATAGTACAAGGACTAAGAGCTCCCACACAGGACAACCAATCCTGTAACCAACGCCACCTCCAGCAGTAGGAGGTTGTGAGGTGGAAGGAGCTTCAGGCTGTTGAAAAGGAAGTTTTAAAGGCTCTGAAGATTTGTTTTTTCTGCAGTAGATTAAACAATGATACAAAATAGTTTTATTGGTTTACCAGCCATTTAAGGTTTAATAATAATCGATTTGTTAGGCCTGAGGATGACGGTAAAAGAAGCAAAAAATACTAATATTACATGTTAATATTCATCCTAGTGTCTATTCATTTTCTCTTGTGTTGGAAAACTGCCTCCTGAATGGAGCTTAAAACATCCAGCGAGGTTTTTACACAAAGGGCTGCATGACACATTGTCATCATGTGCATTGCAGCTTGTTTTGAGATCCTCTGCTCCCTTATGTTGCAAGGGGTTCCAGATTTGTAGAGACTGTTCCATGTTCTGTATTTTCAAGACTTGGACATAAAGGACTGCACAATCACACACTCAAATAGAAAGTTAGAATCACAGGATTGACAACATTTTGATCTGAGGTTGTTTTTTTCTGTGGGTTATAGAAGGTGAACAAAACCTACCAGTATACACCCACAGTACTGGGATTTGGAAGGTCTTATGAATTGCTGCAGAGTGAGATGAGACGAGGCCCATGTCTTGTGAACAAGAGAAAAATTCTTTTTTGTCTCCGAGACACATTTTTCTTTTCTTCTTTCTTTCCAAGGTATTGATTTGTTTTAGACGTGACGCCTTGTGTTTTATCGGCCTATTATGAAGCAGTGTTTTTGAGCATTTTAGAAAATGCAACATATGCTCGCAGTGTAGCTCTTTCTCCTCTCTCTGTCATTCTTTTTTCTTTACCGGCTTTGTTGTATTTTGCTGTGTTTGTTCTGTATCCTTGCACTGGCTGCTTCTCTTTTATCCACATTCCTTCAGTTTACACAATATGTTTAAGCCACTGCTGTGATCCAATTCTTATTTCTGACACTAGTCAGTTGGGTTTTTTTTTTTATTTGCCACTCTGCCAGAGTTTCCTTTTGTTGCCTTCAGTGTTTTTGTCCCAGTGTTTACCTCAGCTTAATGGTCTACAGAGAATGTGTCGCTCCCTTCATTCATCCTTCGGTGGTTTACACCAAAGGATCTAACATCATCAATAATTTATGCTCTGAAGTTTTAGTGAACTTTACTTTAACAAAGGATTGGATTAACTCTATCGCTGGCTTAGGTGAATTACATCTCTAGAGTGTACTGAACAATTAAGTTGACATAGTGATTTACTCTAGAGGCTTTTCGAATTACTCCACTGTCAGTTCGGTGATGTCCTTCAGTTATAACACCAGCAATCCTCCCGAGGAATCTGTAACTAAACCTGAACCTGATGCTTATAGCTCAGTGTTCATACTGTCTTTATGTGTGTGTGTGTGTGTGTGTGTGTTTGTGCAGTTGGTTCCAAACGGTCTTTTTGTCTCTGTGACCCTCAATCAACTGTTCAGAGCCATTCAAGTGACACAAGGTCAGAGTGATCTCTGAACTAATTTGTCTTCCATTTAAAAGGACAAATTAGCATTTTAAAGACTGAATGAGTTCACATCCTACAGTGGGGGTGGGGGATGGGGCATCTCATCACACGTTACATCGAATGTATACACTGTGTCTGCTGAGTATACATATTTATATTCTGTCAGGAAAAAAGACATGAGGCAGAAAAAAGTGAAAAACATGTCAGACATTTCCTGCTGACAGAGCACACTGCCATGTTTTACAGTGTTAATTCTCTCTCCCTCTTCCTCTGAACACTTGTGTAAAGTGAAAGTCACAACTCCTCTGTGCAGCGGGCGTATTTTTAGCTCTTCTTTTCCAGTTGTCACTTATCTTCCCTATCACATTTTTTTTACATCTTTGTATCATAACTTCTTTGGTGTAGTGACGTTGTCTGTCTGTTTTTTTTTTTATCATCAGTTCCCTCTAGATCATCTCCGCCTGTCACATCTCACTGTTTCTGTGTTGTTGTTTTTTTTTGTCTCATTTACAGGGATGCTCTTGCTCTTGTCTTTGTGTCTTTGTTATGAATGTTCATGCTTCAACCAGTAAAAGCTGTTTAACTGTCATGTGACTGTACACTGTGACTCCTATGACATGAAGCAATCTTTGGGGCAAATGTCATGTCTGTCATGTGCTGCTTGATATATACACTACTCACAAAAAGTGAGGGATATTCAACTCTTGTGTGAAATTTATGGAAAATATAAAAGGTTCATGCTACAGTGATATTATATCATGAAAGTAGGACATTTAAATAGAAGTATGGAATGGTAATTTGCTGATGACACTCTGGGACACTCTGAGCTCAGTGGACTCTTCCCTCATGATGTCAGAATGTGAACAGCATGGGGAAGAGGACTGTCTCAATACAAACTGCCATTGAACTAGAACATTTAGTGGTGCATGGATCAGACACTTGTGATATTTATGGTAAATCAACAGTGCTGAAACATTGAACAGTTGGACATGGGCATTCAAAAGTTTAGAGGAGGTCAAAGTTCACCCAGAAAGGTTATAGTGCATTTTAGGTGCATTCTGAAATTTCATCCAGAAGCCAAATATCCCTAACTGTTTGTCAGTAGTGTATAATGTAGACTTGTGCATTGCTGCTGTTGTTGTTTTTCTCGTTGTGTTTATAACCCTGTTCTGTCCGAGCACTTGTTGGCTCATTTCATTTCATCTTCACATATGCACGTGGAATAGTTAGACATTTCAGGAATTATGTGCATTTTCTTTGCGGCGGGTTAGATAAGAAGATCAATACCACTGTCAAGTTTGTACAGTAAATGTGAAGCTGCAGCCTGCAGCCATATAGCTTAGCACAGCATAAAGACTGAAAACATGAGGAAACAGCTAGCCTGACTCAGGTCCCAAAATCTGCCTATGTGCATTGAATTTCTCATCCACCTCTCAGCAAGAAAGCGATTAAGCATATTTCCCGAAATGTAGAGCTATCCGATGATAAAGGCGAAGCACATATCTTCCTTAATTCCTTTCTTGTTACTATAAAATTCAGTGTAGAAGCTTGCATGTAGTGGAGGGATTGTAAAGTAGAATAACCTTAATATCAGAATATACCTGATTTGTCCAGCTCAGCCTACTAAACCCTCATATTAGCTTTGGCTGAACTCTGCAATGCATTTGACACAGAATGAGGACCGGATCTTTTCCATTGTCAAGTGAGGAGGAGAGAGTTTTCATGCCTATGTACAGTGGCTTATAACTTTCACTATACCCTATATATCCGTATGAGTGCAGTCAGGTATGCTAAAAGGAAAAGAAGGTAGAAAAATAGACATCATAAATACAAACAAGATCAAAAATCAAAACTGACTGAGAATGTCTAGAAAATATTTTTATATATAGGTCAACTATGGTAACACTGTCTGTTAATGTGAAGAGAGCAGAGTTCATTAATGCATGAAACACATGTTTAACACGTGCAACAAGCCCTGTACCAAGAGGACTTCAATGCACACCTGTTTATTTTGAGGCTGCTTGTTTTGTGGCATTATGTCATTCTTAACTTGAATGAAGAAGCTGGTTAAAGTGGTAGAAGAACAGTTTATTTTGCAGTGAACAACCTACTTTTTAAGGGAACAGCTGCCAAAAAAAACAAAAAAAAAAAACAGAGAGGATAATCCTCTCATATCTCCATGGACCAGCCTCCCATGTTATGAATTATTATTCACGTTGAATCTTCTGTGGTAATTCGAGCATAGTTTGGTTGCTGCTGTACGAAACACATTTTTGTTTTTGCTATCATTGTTGATGAATGTTGCTGTCAAATGGTGTTTTGTTATTGTGGAAATTGGAATTCCCCCATCTGAGCTGCCTCGGAGCCGTATGTAAAATGCGATTTGGCACAGCTCAAGCTGAGATGTCTCCTGGGCTTTCACCTCAGCCTCTCACACGCTGCTGGTCAAATACAGGCTTTGTTTGGCTGCCTCTCTCGATTGATTCCTCCTTTTCTTCCAGTTTACCTTTTCTTTTCTTGTGAGGACAGGCACACCATTGTATGAGCAGCAGGTATTTTGGAGGATAAATGCTGATTAGCTTATGGAGAGAATGACCTTTAAAAATGCAGTAAACATCGAACTGAGCCTGTGACTGGTGACAAGACGTTGTCTGGGAACATTTCATGAGTTGAGTGATTTAAAGTGGAACAGCAGTGCAAGTTTATTACCTGTGGACGCTCAAGAAATGTTCTTTCTCAAAGAGGCTTTGTCTTAGCTTTGACCATTTTCTCTAATTCTTTTACTTCTGCAGTTGTCAGGCTGACTGTAAGAGAAGTAGAAGTCAAAATGGCGAGCCAACTTTGAGACTTGATTCTAAGTATTTTAGCATTTTTCACCTCATTGTTTCGTTTTTTATGGCCTGCAATTTAACTGGTTGGTTCAGTCTCACTTCTTTCACCAAATTAATCTTCAGCTGCAGCAAGCAGCTGCTTTGAGTGAAAACGCTCTGATAAACTATATTTTACCTGCCCAGTGCCAAAAGGCAGCACACAGCTGAAAATCACATATTTTCTGGTGGAGAACGAGAAAGAGAGAGTGAATGTTGGACTTACATTTGTCCAAGATATGACTCCAGCTGAATAATAATGCAGCCCTGTGTCTGCTGAATGTGTGAATAAGTAACACGTTCATCCATAACAAATGAGGCGGAGGCCAGTGTGGTGTTTATAGCTTGGTGCAGGGGCCAAGAAAAAGTGAATTCATGCAGGTTTTACTGTTGGATGGAGAATCAGATCAGCTGCAGAATAATACTTTGTGTATTTACTGGACAGTGGTTTCCAACCTTTGCAACTAGTGGAGCCTTAAGAAAACAAAGCGGTGCCCGTATGAAAGTCTGGTGTCACTGAGGGCGTAGTGTGGAGTTGTGCGCAGTCAAGTGGGTTTTAATTAATATTTTTGTTTTATTCTGATGAGACTGTCAAGTATTTCATGAGAATAAGGCAACGATTAGAGAAAAGTTTAATACTTTGCACATTAACTTAGTGTCATGTGATCTTGTGAATCTAAATCTTGTGATCTCTCAGATTTATCTGTCACCACTACAACAGATGACGGTATAAACAATGATTCTGCTCTGATCCTGAGGCTCCTTTCCTCAGTGCTGGTTGAAATGGTTCCAGGTTGTAACTGTGTCAGTTTTAGTTGTCTACAAAAAGAAGGACTGAAGGCGCAGTTTACTCCGGTCACTACAACTTTGTCAGATCATGATGAATGACATTGTTAGCACTCATGGCAAACTCGAGTTTCTGTGCCACCACCTTGCTTTCTATCAATTCCTCCTCCTCTTCCTTTTCCTTTTCCACCTTCATCCCTCCATCCTTCACTCGCTCTGATTCCGGCTCTGCAGTGACAGCCCCAAGCCCATCTCATGCATCAGCTGTCAGGCCAGGATTCATCACTTGTGGTGGTGGTGTTGAGGGGGGAGTCAAGAGAAGTGAGATATCTCACCGCCTGAACATCTTGACTTGGAATTTATGCTGATGATGACTCTCTTTGCCCTCTAGCGATCCTTCTGTTGCCTCTTCGCCGGAGCATATACTCCTCTGACATTGGCATGATTATGATCTTGCTGTGGTCTACTCTCTCTTCCTCTTCCTCTTTCTCTTTCTCTCTCCCCCTCTCCCCTGTCCCCACTCATCTTCAAAAGACTTCTGGGTCAAACTTATCTCAAACAAAAGATTTTGCCAACTTTCTGTCTCTCTTTTGTTTCTGCCATTCAGCAACGGTTATTGTCACAGCAGGGCAGAAGATAATAAATTCATGGATTAATTACTTTGATCTCAGAAATAATGAATGTTCTGACCCAGTTTGAGATGTAAAATGTATTTGAGGATGTCTATTTTAGAAACCTTGTTTTTACAGTTGCCCAGGCAGAGAAATTGCTCCATTTCTTTACAGTAGTGCATCAGTGATCCAGAGCTAGACTGGAATCTGATTTGATATTTCTCATTTAATTTCCCCTCTGCCCAGTCATTAAGCTACTGGCTGTATTTACATTTATATACTGGGAAGACAGGAGAGCATAGCAATCATTTAATCTAGAACTGAGAAAAAAATAGCCTATTCTCAAAATGTTAAACTGCTCTTTTAAGTTTAAGGTATTGTCCTGAGGTTGGACACAACCTGAAGAGTGTCAAAGGTCCTGATTATTTAATGTCCTCCTTTTGCTTTCCTTTTTTCTGTCTTCCTCAGCATCTTGCAGCCAGATATGGGGAAAAAGTCCAAGTACAAGACTTCAGTAAAGAAAAAGACTCTCAACCCTGAATTCAATGAGGTAAAAGTGTCTTTCGCTCCATGAATAACCACAAAACACCAGGAAGCTTCTTTAATTTGTGACAGTGGTTTCCTGTCGTGTAATAAGCACACCTTTTCAAATTTGACATCTCCTTGAATGTTTTCCCGGCATCAATCTGCATGTTTCCACTAAAAGATGCACCAATCTAGTTCCTTTCAACTCTTGTGTTTATGAATCATTGATATAAATATGCTCTTGTGTGCCACCTGCACAGGAGTTTTCATATGAAGTATCCCTGGACCAGCTGGCAAAGAAAACCCTGGAGATCTCTGTGTGGGACTACGACTTGGGAATGAGCAACGACTTCATAGGTAGGCTGATAGAGACTGTGATGTGGTGGGGAGGGGTGGGTGAGGAAAGCAGCAGCACCAGCAAAGCAGATGACTATACAGGAGCACTTGAATGAAAGCAATGCATTTGCAGAAAACATTAAAACCAGGCCAAGTGTGGGCGGAGAGAGGAGTAAAAAAAAAAAAATGCAGAGAGATGAGGGGTAATTATGAGGCTTGAGGAGAATGATTGAGCGAGCAAAGGAGAGCTTGAGAGAGCGGGAAAGGAAAAGGAAAAGCTTTAGAAATCAAAAAGGAACACATTTGGTCTGGATCCCCATCCTTCATGGTCTTGGCACATCAGATCGCTGCTGCTTCGTCAGGCTGCTAAACAGCTTTGGCATGGCCTGCTGTGTATATCACGGCAATGGGAGCTTAGGGAGTGATGGGTAACTGGTGGGGATGCGCAGTGAGAATGGATTACCACCCTGTGAGCTTGGAGACCTTCAGATCAAAGTGTTGTTCCTCTGTCTATGTCTATGTGTGTGTGTTTGTGTGTGTGCTGTGCTCAGATGTGTGCGTGTGTGTGTGAGACAGTGGATGGGTGGGTTAGTGGAAGACGCCCGGTGTTTAGATAAGCCCAGTGAGTTATTAGCCCTGCTGGGAGAAAAGGCCATGTCTAACATACAGCACCAGATAAGAGCCATTCCCCTGACCATTATCATATAACAGGTCTGGCTACAGCACCCTCACAGTTATGTTAATTGAAGCTGAGAGAAAAATGACACTGAGACAAGAAGGAATGGAGAAAACAAGTTGATAAAGGGGCTGAGCGGGCGCAATGCCGCTGCACTAGTGTGAGAGTGAGAGCAATAACAACTGGGTTAATAGGCTTAGTAGAAGATATAGAGGATGTCAGACGGTAAAAGGTGAGATTTCAAAGATACATGGAGGGAAAAACTGAACAATGAGAGGAAAAAATGAGAGGGCAAAAGTACACAAGAAAACAGAGGTGATAAATCAAGTGGATAACTTGAGGGAGCAATCGATACACAAGGAGGAATTTCATCCTCACCCTGAACCAGATTTAAGGGTCTGTTTTTGAGTTATGTTTTACATCTACAAATCGGCAAAACTACAAAAGGTGAAAGAAAAATCATAAAAGGAGGGATGGTGTATTGTAGATAGTCAAAATCAAGTGTCAAGTAAGGATGAAGCAATCAGATATGTCATATCCTATTAGTACCAGTACTGATCTTATTAAGCACATCCGGTATCGGCCATGCTGTGATTGATCCTCATTAATTACAGGTTCTTTGTCAATGTCATTATAGAAATCAGTGATTGAGCTGTAAGTTACTAATATTAAGCTTTTAGCCGTACAGTAATCCCTGGCCTCATGTTCCCTTTCATCAGCACTCTTTCTGATCAGCTCCCTGCAGATTCATACCTTTCTGCATAGAATATGTGTTGGATCTGTATTCAGGAGACAACCCAAGTTACCCAAGCACTGGATTTGGCATCAAAAATGGAAAAGAAAAAGTTGGCTCTATCTTTGTTTTTGGGCGAGTCAAAGTCAAGTTTCAAGCCAAGCAACACAAATCTCATTTTGAGTCTCAATCCAAGTATGAGGACATTGAGGGCAAGTCATAAGGCTTAGTCAAAAAATTGCAAGTCATTTACAGATCTGTCAGGTTTGTCAGTGCTGATGACTAAAACAAACACTCATTTGAACATGTTGTATTCAAAGCTGCGTTTCATATGTATATTGCAAATGTGTTTGAGGCCTCTTAGTCCCAATTACCACAAAATGTGAGTTTGAAAGAAAAGTTCAAATCCTGCACAACATTTGTCTGCCCACTCCGCCCCCCCACCCCTGTCCAAAAGCAGGAGGGAAGGTGTGGTGGAGAGGTTGCTGCTCCATGATCTTACAGGAACAGATGCCTCCAGGTCGAATGCTCTGCTTGACACTTGTCTCAGCACAACTTGTGTGTGTGCTGGTCGGCTTGAAGGAGACAGATGTGCAGCAGAGGAGGATTTAAGTGTAAAAAACAAGTCGACAGAGAACAGAGTGGAAAACCTGTGCGAATGCTGATGCACATCTGGTTGCCGGCACGTCGGCCTCGCCCTCGTCTGTGTCATCACCTCCGGCTCTGGCTTGTCATCCTTGCTCTGCGCCACATTGCGCGCGGGATGGTTGACCGTACGTTTGTCACAAGTAACCCTCAAGGTGCACTGCATTGATCTCTCGGAGGTGGTGGGAGTGTTGCGGGGGTGGAGGTGACAAAGTGTTGCGCGTGATTATCCTATCGAAACTCTGTCAACAGGTTCAGACCGAGCTGTGTGTCTTGTGTTTGAGAGGAAGGAGAGGGAAGGATACAGGATGTTAGAGGCTGGAGGGTGGCTCGTCACCTCCCAGAGGCAGCTTCTCAGGCAGCGTTCACTCCTGAGCTCAGATGAGTTGCAGATCAACAATCTAGTGTGGTTTGCTTGAGGCTGTCATTTTCCAAGGCACTGTTAGAAGCCAGCATTGCCAAAATACCGTGTTTAAAACTTCACGCTCCATTAACTGTGCAATCACAGCCGAGGGAATGGCTTTGTAATAACCTCGGTGCAAACAACTGCCTGCATCTCTCTGTCTTCCAGTCTGCTGCTCCACCAACGCCTCCATCACCTCCACTCACTTTCACCTGACTCATTTCCTGCCTCTGTGCATATATATCCTCCATCATTATATTCAGTGGCCGTGCTCTTTCAATAAATCTTTTGCTGTCTAAATCTCTCTCTTTCGTAATTCCCCAGCCACTTGTCTGTTTCTCTTTCTTTCTGCCTGGAGGAATTCATCGTCTTCATCATCTGTAAAATTCCTCCTTTGCTCTCACATCTCTCTGCCTGTCAAATTATGATTATCTTTATTGGTGTGAATGTTGATGTACATTGCTGCCAAAGTCCAATATCACATCATTGGATTTAATATTCGATTTTAACAAGAATTCAAATTGTCTGCCTGTTCCCTTATCTGTTGTTATTTTCTGATACCACTGAATATATTTATTCATTGTCTGTACTTGCAGTGTTCACTGCACTCTTTGTTACATTTCAGACATCTATGTGTTGTTCTAAAAAAGCTCTGAAACCCATTGTACTCTACATTACCTGCAGAGCAACAGGCAGCAGACAGACACAGTGTGGGACTGGCTGAAAAAGTAAAAAAAAAAAAAAAAAAAAAAAAAGAACGAAAGAAAAAGGCAATACGCAACTTTACTTTTTCTCCTTTTCCATTCCATTAATAATCTCACACCCCTTCAGATTTATCCTATGACCATTATAAAATGAACAAACAACTGAACTGTGAATAAAATAGGAAAAATCAGCTCCAGCAGTGAAATACTGCATGTAACTGATGCATCAGTCTGAACTGTTTATGAATCGCACAGATAATAATACATCAATCACAGGGATGCTTCTCTGAAGCACCTCACGTCACTTCATTGGTACTTCTACAGAAGTAAAAGATCTGAGCACTTCCTCCACCACTCTTGCTCCATTCTGTCATGTGCCTTCACCTCCTGACCCTTCGTCTCTGTTTCCTTCCTCTTGGTTTCAGGTGGAGTGGAGCTGGGCATCAATGCCAGCGGTCAGAGACTCAGACACTGGTTCGAATGTCTCAAAAACAAAGGGAAGAAAGTGGAGTACTGGCATACGCTCACACAGCAAGGAGCCCCGAGCAGTGACAAGCCGGACTAGATCACACGAGACATTCATGCATACATACACATGTGTACACACACACACACATTCACATGCACGCACACACACACACATTTGTCTCACTGAGCGATGGTTGGAAACGGAGACCAAGTCATGCAGTAATAAGAGCGAAGGATAAAACATGCAATAATAATGTTGAAGATGAAATCCGTCATATAATGCCAACAATTACAGCACCGAGTATTAGTATACGATATTCATACTAATATTAGTGATGGTAATAAGGTGTAATCTGAATACTTTTTTTTCAAAGGTGAACCAAATTGTGACGATGTCCTCATTAAAGTGTTGACGTAACAAAACAATACTCACAAAATTGTGCTTTAGACCTTACTGTATTGTGGAAGTTGCTCATATTCTGTCATTGAGATCTACACCTGATGAAGAGATTTGAGATTAATGTACTCAAAATTCATCCATTGAAAGGGGCCGACACCACGTGTGCACCCTAGTGACTCATAATGTGGTATCTAGTTACAGGAGTGGCGATGTTCGGAGAAGTCTCTATGTTAGTGGTTGTTGATCTGATGCAAAACAACACACCGTATTATAAAGCACAAAATGATCCATTCGGTGGATTTGTACCTTTACTGTTTCAGTGTTCTTGTTCTAATGTCTTTTCATCGACTCTCGGTGACAGTGGCTCTCTATACACCTTCACACCAGGCATTAACGTGTCATCATACGTGTGTGCGTGAGGGCTATATGAGAATATGAGTGCCTACATCCACTGTCTGTGCAGTGTGTGTCTATCTGTGTTCACATCACGCCCCGTTCAAGACGCCTCCGTCCAACTTCAGAAGCACAGAGGTGTGAAGAAATGGTAACAAAGGACACACAGGAGAGGAATCTTCCTCCTCCTCCTCTTCCTCCTCAACCACAGACCTCAGTGGTGCCAGTACTCCTGGAGGCTGGAGGATGCTGACGAGCTGTCAGTTGTGTGTGCCAGACCTTTACCATCCCTCCCTCCCATTGCCAGACAGTCATAGAGCAACTTGAAGAATGGAATATGTCCTGCTACATAAACTTTGACTTCATTTTTCTGATGAAAGGTTGAAGTTGTCCATGCCAGTGCAGAGCAGATATTGCTTTTGGAGGGACTGTTTGTTCCTTTGCTTCCCTCCAGCTTTATGAACCAGATTTCAACAGGATCTAAGCGAGTTTACCTCAGTGACTCCAGCTCTACTTCAGCAGAGCCACAGATGATGTAACATTTTCTTCTTGCAGGGCAATCTCATACCAGCAATGTATTAATTTGAAAATTACCGCATTCGATTGGTCCTCTTATCCTATCTCTCCCCCTAACCCACCTTTACTCACCCTCAGAGGCCCCTTGTGGAAAAAACTGTCATCTACATCACCAATCAGAGGGAGTTATTTCTGCAATCATTCATTCAGTTATTTCTGACCTCTTAGATACCAGATCTAGAGGCATAATGAGAACACGAGACAGGACTAGTGGGACTCCTGTGCCAATGTGTGTGAGACATGATTGCCTGCTGAGATAAACTGCGTTAGTAGAAACACAGGCATAAAGAACGGAGCCCCCCTATGATTTAACCTCAGGAGAGATAATGAGATTACACCTCGTATGGAAACACATTTGGCAGTAAGGGACAGTGGATAATCACAGACCAAGACACTGAGAAGCTGCACACTTATTAACCTACATGTGTGTTATGTGCCTTCATGCACAGATCTGCATATTGATGGTGTGTATGAGCTAGCTTGTTACTGAGCTGTCTAAATGCCTGCCAGGATATCAAATGTACTCCCTCAGTTCATCTGTCACTCCTGCTCTGGCCATACACCGGTTCACGAAAGCATACCCACAGTCAGTCAGTGGCCTCCGGGAGTTTTCTAACTGTTGAATCGATCCGGCTGCTCATATTCTTGGTGTCCTTCAACAACCTTGTGAATGTCTCATCGTTGACTGCAAAAAATGGATCCTTCAGTGGTGAATTAGGTTTAGGGGAAAAAAAGGGCTCGGGCATTATATAAACGCTTGGGACTAAACAATGTATTGTAACAGTAATCTGAAACCATTTTTAGTTCCACCTTAAATGACTTTAACATGAGGGGTTGAATGAGAATAATGGTGGGTTTGTTCTGTACTTTCTCTATGCACATCCAAACTCCCAGCAAGTCAGCAGTGAGATAATCAAACCAAAACAACAACATGAACCTGTTATCCAAGCATCCAAGATGCACTACTGGGAACACTTTGTTTGGGGATCGTCTGGGTGGAAGTGACCTACTGTATGAATTCACGTTTCTGACTGGATCTGTTGGCTTTGTTTACACTCAATTTTCTGACTCATGTCTATTGACCCCCGCTTAGCTTATGTAATCATTTTATCTGCAATACGGCTGCATGTTTAGCAATCATCAGCTTGTATAATAGAGTGCAACTTTAGCTGATCATTCTGGATGCTGATGTGTTTACAGTCTCTGCCATCAGTGTGTATTTGTTTGTGAATACGATGATTCAGGGTATTTTTTTGCTCAGTTTCTGTGCTTTACTAAGCAACATGTGACTTTAAAAAAAAAAAAAAGAGAGAGAAAAACAACTGCAACAACAAACGAAACCTTTACTGTCACAGATTTTGACACTTGTCTTCCTCAAATTGATATCAGTGGTGATCATGCAGGTGGGCTGAGATGGGAGCAGGATGGGAATTCACTGCTGCAGTCCCTGTGTATTCACTGTCAATGTCAATCACACAGTATGGCTGCCATCCTGTGGTGGGTTTGTGTAACTACTTCGCAAAAATAAATCAAAGCTGTTTCAGTGCTCGTCTGTCTTCCTTTCAGTTACAAGTGACTCACACTGTGCTCACAACTTCAAAAAACACAACACACAGGCAGCATTAATGTGCACACATGTTTATTCATCATTGTGTTTGAAATGAATTCACAAAGCCTGTGTATATGTCTGTAAGGCTGAGCTAAATCTGGATTGTTATGAAAAGTCAGCTGCATAGTCATGTGATGAAATGATTTCACTTATATCTGACATCATCTCCTTACTATATCTTTCTTTCTCCCCTGCTCATGTGCTTGGTTGCATTTCCCTCCCTCTCCCTCCTTCTTTCTCTTTGTCTTGCTCACGGGTCGGTCACTCGGCCAATGAAGAGTGGCACTTTGGCCTCGTCACTCCACAGCAGCAGGATGAAAGGCCTCAAGGCGCTGAAGGAAGGGAAGGAGCGAGAGAATGACATGGAGGTGACGGCACCGGCCTCTACTCCTTTTTCAGTCAGCTTGAGGAAGGCCTTGTGTCTGATGTCGTCCAGGACCAGCATGTTGTCTGAGCTGAGGCCACACAGGTTGGGCTCCTCAAAGAGGGATGACAGTCCTGCGTGGGTCAGAGGGGAATAAATAGGAAGGAAATTATAAGTGAGTGGATTTTGCACAGGGGAAGATTGAGAGACATTTCTTAGATGTCTTCTGGCTGCCACATGAAGTGATTCATGAGCTGGAGCCATGGATGTTAATGAGCAGAATGTGAGTCTGACAGGCAGAAAAACACATTAAAGATGAACAGCAAACCTAATTTCTTCATCAGTATGTTCATGTCTGGTTGCTCGTCCAGCCTGATTTGGGGCAGAGTAACCTCGACATACTGAGGGGCTACTGTTTGGATTTCCTCTATCATCTGACGCACAGCTGTGTCTGTCATCCTCTCCTCCACCTGCTGCAGGTCAGCCACTTTGTGGGAGCGCGGCAGCAGGATGTAGAGGCTGCTCTCACCTGTGAGAGGAAACCTCGCCACCTGTTGGCAAAGTTTAAAAAAAGTGTTTTTAGTGTCTGGTACTACACAGATTTCTGATACTTAATGATATCAAAGATATTGATAAGGCAATTTTGTGCCTCAATTTGGGAGATATTCATGCTCTAGATTTTGGAGCTAACAACTCCATAATGAGCGCTGGATAGATGGGGAATAGTTATCAATGGGCCACAGCTACAGCAGATGCTTCAGCATTAAAAGTATGCTGGATTAGCTGTTGGTCATTTCTGTTTGCAGTATAGCTATAAATGCAGAGGCAACTGTTCCTGTATTAGTTTGAGACATGAAAAATATTATGACTGTCACATAAGCTCTGCTGTTCTGCTTTTTTTCTGTGATGTTTTAAGATAATTTGTAGGATGGACATCACAGATGATCAGAAAATGTTAATCATACCGAGTAAGAAATGTCTGTTTCATGTTGTATCGTCAGATTTCACTGAGTTATGCCTCTTAAAAGGAGCAGCCTACAAGTGTTGATGCAATTTGCAGTAATCAGAAATGGTTTTAGTGTCTTAATTATCTTGCATTCAGTGCTGTGAATCCGCCTGATGTGTCTGCAGCTGTATGCACTAAGTGGATAGGTGGGCAACAGTCAGTTAGGTGTTGGCGTATTTATTTGTTACCTGTGCTTTTAGCTCAACCACATACGTCATGGCCACCATGTATTTCCGGTGGTAGAGGAGCGGCACCATCACCATATCACCATCCAGTTTTGTGAAAAGACCCTTCTTTGGTTTCAGATCAAAGTTGATCTTCCATTCACCTGACACACACACATACACACATACAGTTTGTTGGTTTCCATTATTTCAACATGCGCACAGTCACACTTGTGGACACTTTACTGACCGTTGAAGGAGACGGCGTTGAGCAGGATCATTTGTGTACTGGGTGAAACAGAATCAACCAACTTTGTGATTTTACTCTGGGTTTTATTTGCCACCCAGCTGTTGATCATCCGTGTGTTGTCCTCACTGTTGTTCAGCAGCCTAGTGGGCTCTGCTTCATAGAACTGAACAGACTGGTTAGTAAAGGACTCAGTCAGATTCATATCTAAGGGGAAAAAACAAAGATACCATGATGAGCCACAAAGATAAAGATCCATTTAGCGTTTGTAAGAACTCAAAATCTCTACATCTTTCTCTCTGATTGCACTTTTCTTCACAGAGCGGCCATTCTGTGCACTTTGCACTGTGATAGCAATACAGAACTTGGGTCATAGTAGATCTGAGAAGCCATCTGCAGGGAGCCGACCAGCCTCTCTCTCAGCTTCTTCATCTGGAAGTGAACACAGTGGAAGTCGTGAGGCACACACACTGCTCTCTCAATGGCTTTGCGAGTTTTGTCCCTGGCACCTGAAGGTAATAACAAAGCAGAGACATAATACAGACAGACGTATACTTTAGAGTGGTATAGAAAGGTGCAAGGTGTAAAATGAGTTGAGCAAAAAGCCACTGTGACATTTAAAAGAGAGAAGAGTTATATAAACAATTTCTTTTTCTTCTCTACAGAAAGCAGAAAACAACAAAATGTTTTTTAGGCCGAAGACTCTCGCTGTCCAGCTTCCACAGCTAGCAGTAATTATATTTATAGGGGATTGGAAAACCACGTTTTAGTGTGAAGCTTATCTTCAGCTGTGATTTTGTTGCACTAGTGAATAACAGAGTACGTGGGATGAACTCACTAATCATCAAATCTTTCTTCCCTTTTTCATACCTAGCAACAAATGTGATAACGCGCCACTGATGCTGATGGGAGAGATGAGCAGGTTGCTCGAAGGATATGACTCTCTGAGGTATGAATAGAGCTTCATGGAAAATTCTGTCATGGACTCCTGCAACATGGGTGCATCCGTGCGGCTGTTCTCATCCTGGCATGGCTCCCACTCTCTGGGAAATGCATCGCAGGAGAAAGGAGGTTTGGTTGGAATAACTGAAAGAAGGTTAATCAGATGTTAAAATAGGTGTCAGTATTGTTGTATCTACTTTGACTTGGAAATTTTTGGAAATGTTTTGCTATTAAAGTGAGCTCAACTGGTTTGACATTTAGAGGACTGAGGGTTTCAAATTACATGGATTAAAGCAGCATGTAGGAAAAGCTGCCAGACTTACCTTCAACGATGATTTGTACTGTGCTGAGCCTCTTCCCATCTGGAGTTTCACAATAGTAAGTTCCAGAGTCCTCAGTGACAGCCTCTTTGATCAGGATGGTCTGATCCTGGTCCAATGGATAAAGCAGGTTTATTCTCTGGGCATCAGCTGTATCATCTTCAAGAGTCACTGGCATCCTCCCAATACCAGTGTCCGTCTTTTTGTACCAGAGTGCGTTGGCTGTGATTTCGCTGCTGCTTGGGAGACTGCATGGTAGGTACACATCAGAACCTTGGTTTACTTTAACGGTAAGTTCAAGTGAGTCTGTAGAGAGAAGACACACATAAGTCCGCTGCTTTTGAATTCAAGTCCTTTTGTTTATATCTTCATATGTCCGTTTCAAAACTAAAATCGAAATTCTCCAGTTCATTTCTGTGTAAACCAAATAATGTACACAAGATAAACAGAGGTGTGTATCTCACCAACGACTACAATGCTGTATGTCCTTATTGTCTCAGTGTTGCTCTCCTTCACCACACAAATGTACTCGCCATTGTTGGCAGGACTTGCAGGGAATATGGACAGATACAAACCATCCCTTTTAACACTGATTGAACCAGACGGCTCCTCACTAACATCCTTCCCTGTATGAAGAAAAAGAAATCAAAATGTAAAATATATATGTATGCATGTATGTATATTTTGCAACAGAGGCAGAATGGTTGGGACAGAAACAAACTAAAACCATTGAAGATCCAGGTGATGGTGGATCCAGCAGAATCAGGTTGGGGAGAAGGACATGGCAGCTCCAGACTGGAGCCAGATATTACTCGCAGATGTGAGCATGAGGAAAACTGAACAGAAATGAAATGTCAAACACCTGATAAAACTTCATTGCATCCAACAGTCAAGGTCGAGGTTTGAGGCCTCTTGTCAACCAATCATTGTTGGAGATATTGGTAAACATACAAAGAGAAAATTTGACATTTCTCCGGAAAGTTTACCTCAAAAATGAGCTGCAGCGAGAGGCAGAGTATGACCTGCAGTCTCATCTGCAGTAGAGCACAGAACAGAGGAAGTAAACTGAGATTAGCAAGTTTGCAAATGAGGATTTCAAAATTAATATGGCACCAAGCCGGAAGAAAGATCAATATGTGGCGCAACCTGTGAGACAGAGATATTCTACTATTCGACTAACTATTCAAACTTTGATCACTTGTCCTACATTGATTATGAGTACAGGTATGCATGGATTTACTTCATACAAGCCTCAGGAAGTAGATTAGAGTTGTTTATACAATATTACATGATATAAAATAAATAACATTTCTAACATTCAGCAATTAAGCAGAGAAATGGTGGATAACATTAAATAACTCACATCTTTTTGATTTCCAAATGGGTCCAAATTCAGTAACAACACCAGCTCTTTTTGACAATAATGTCTCTGCTACATCCAAATACTGTTCACTTGATCCACTTCACCTGACCGTCTGCTCCTGTAAACTGCACCAACAAACACCACTCTGTCATTGTTGATTTAGAGATGTTTGTGTTTGCATAATCAGGTCTTCTGACTTTTTGGAAACCATGTGATTTCACAAGTTGGCAAAAGATTCCAAGTGGGATGAATCATGTGGTTCACTTTGTTATCATCTCTATGTATGTATGTATTGGAAAGATATATTGTTCTATTACCTATAGGATATCAGTGCTTAAATCTGGGTTATATACCAATACCTACTCAATCTTGAGAAGCGTAATGTGACTGTTGGGGGAGGCTTTGCGGTTTCACTCATTTTTTGGCTTGTTTTCAGTTTGCATAAAAATGTTGTTGCCCTAAAGTGTTCTGCATAATTTGATGTTGCCAAAGGTTGTACAAGACGATAAACACAGGAACACTGTGTGTTCCATGCCTGTGTGTGTGGAGTGAAAGCACAAACTGAGTTGCTAATTGGAAGAAAAGAGTGTTGCTACATTTGTGACAAAACACATAATTAAGTTTCAAAGGAAATGAGTCATTGTGGCAAAAGTGGAACATTTGAGTAATTAGGGATTTTAAAGTGGAGTGTATTATCCTTATTATGATCACAAATCAGAGGTACATTATCCAGTAGGCCTATACCAGGAAGTATGATTTTTAGCTCACTTTTGTCAATGCTTTCATTTTTGAGTGATAGCCTCTTTCCTGTATCCACAATACAAGACACAAAAGTGAAAGAAGACTGGAGATTTCTAAATAAAATACCAATAATATATAAGTGATGAATTCAAAATCCAACTAAACAAAAGCCCTGTAGAAAATGTACCTAATCGTGCCAAAAAAAAGCAAACGTTTATTGATGACAAGGAATACCACAGCACAGAATGTACACAACAAACAATTTCTCAATAAGCTTATTTTATGTAAAATCTGAGTATCGACCATATGTGTAGGATAAATTTAAACAGAATAATATCACTCTCTGACATGTATTCAGAATTCTTATCTATCATGATCTGTCAGATCAGTAAATAACTATTGTTGTGTTGACTAGTTTGGTTAAATATACTTATCAGTATTAAACTATGACTAGTTCAGTGCTGACTAAATTAATCTATACCTGAGTCATGGGTAGAGCAACAACATGGGGACAGCTTTCTTCTGGCTATGTCTGCACTTTCAGGTCCACTCCCAGTGTGGGTCTGACAGACCAGGATGTATCAGTAGCCTATGTTTCTATGCTGCACATACAGTTACTAAAACTGTCCTCACTTTAAACCTGAAGAAATATAAAATAATTTACCAAATAATCATTGACAAAGACAAATCTACTACACTGTTGTTAAAGGGTGAATTACGATAATTGGCCAACCAGAAAAAACACTGAGTACAGGTCACACAGAGGGCCTCCCTCTGCTAAGGGCCAAGCCTTTTTATGTTACATAAGTTAAAAGGTCGATCAGCAAATCGATCTTCGATTGAGCGGACCGACTCCTGAGAAGCTGTCTGGGCGTAATCAGTCGTGAGTAATCGAGCACCGGGTGTTAAAACGAAAAGAGAGGAAGAGATCCTAAACTTTTACAGAGACGTGTTTTCTTTTTCTTATTCAGTAACAAAACAAAGTGTCGTTGGAAACTTTCCTGTTGAAGTAACACAGAATCTACAAACATGTGACCCGTCTCTTAGCAACGAGGAGCACGAGTTTCGCCTCGCTGGAGAAAAGACTTAGTCAAGACAGTAAGTTTTCCTCCTGGTCAGATGATCGACCAGCGGAAAGCGCACAAACAATGGCAGGGAGCAGCAGCTACAGAGCCAGTTAGCCGCTGCTTTATTTTAGCCAACTTTAGCCAACTTTAGCCAACTTTCTAACCTCGTAGTTTACTGTTTTTCAGTCGTGTTTAGAGTAATGAACTGTATTACACGCTTAATAACGAGCTTCAAATGTAAACGTACTTAAATTCACTCGAACAGAAAGTAGAAACAAACTAAACGTAAAAAAAAGCTGGACACTTTTTTTTTTTTTTTTTAACTATTTTTTGCTCATTAACTCCATTAATGTTATATAGTAAGGCAGGAAACTGTATCTGGTCCAGTGCAGCAGGACAGTTTGTGTAGTCAATGGCTGATAACACTAAATGATAACATGAGATGTTCTTTTTCACTGCTCTGAGTGCAGACATTGTGGGAAATATTGACCCCCCTCCCCTCCCGCTTTGCCCACAGTGAACATCAAGCCACAGGACCTCAGGGTGTAAGAGGGGATCGCCATGGCAACGCAGTTTAGTATCGATGATGCCTTTGTGCTGGAGGGAGATGAGGAGGGAGCCGTGTCGGATGGAGAGGCGGAGGGATGGGGGGGACGAGACAGGGAGAGAGAAGCAGGAGAGATGACGTTTGGTCCTCTGTCCTTCTCTAAACCTCAGACTCATCCCTCTCCTGCTGCCACTGGCTCCCCTGAGCACAGTAACTTGAAGTATCAGGTACATATTCGCACTCAAACATGAAGCTAAAAGTTGTTTGTTTGAAAGTACAACTTGTTTTTATCGTGTGCTGTTTCTCTAGAATCTGGAAAATGAAGACGTCCTGGGTAACAATGGCAACTCCTCTTTCAATAACTTCTTCAAAATTAGGTGGGTCCTTAGACACGTACGCCTGTGAGTGATTCTTCCTCAGCCTGCGAGTGGTTTGAGTGTGTGATGAAGTGTTTCTGCTCCTCTCCCCACAGTGACCCAGCAACTCTCTCCTACTGCAGCTCTCAATGGTCCTTCAGCACCTTGAGTTCTGTCACACAGCTCTCTGCACACTGCTGCGGGTGAGTTACACAACTGGACCCCCCCCCCCCCCCCCCCCCCCCACACACACACACACACACACACACACACACACAGAAGTGACAATAAACACAGTTACACTTAAAAGGAAAATGTGTTGCTCAGGTGGGTGTCCCATCCACTGGTGAAGAAAAACAGAAGAGTTGTTCTTGCATCATTTCTTCTCCTCATCACAGGAGTTGGTGAGTCCTAAGCACAAGCATTTCTCTCTCATTAAATAGAAAATATCCTGCCAGAATATTCTTACTACTCCTCTTTTTCATAAGAAAAAACCCCAATTTATTCTAGGTCTGTTTTTGTCATGCTTTCCCGGATTGTTTTTTTTTTTTTTTTTTGCCTGTTGACAGTAATGGCATCTGGATATAATAGTTCTCAGCCTTTAAACTCCATTGAATGAGCTGCTCAAAATGCAGATGGTTTAGTAATTGGATTAGATATTCACAATTACAGTTGAATAGCTACAATCTAAAAAGATTTCTTAAAAAGTACAGAATGTTTTATATGAAGCTCCAAACTTGCTCCATTATCGTAAACATACTGCTTCAGATCTTTTTCCAATTTCATACCAGGTAGTTTGTTCAGTGTTGTGTCAGTGACATGCCCCGCATTTCACACACTGAACTTTGTCCCCTTGTTTATCCTCTGTGTATAACAAATTTGCAACAGAAGTAACAGAACTATTGAAAAAAAGGACTTTGAAAGACTTTGTTGGTATATACACACAGTGAGGTTTAAATGTTTGCCACCATTCTCCCATTAGAAGTCTGCTGCATTTATTGATGTGCTTTTGTTTTGTTTCTTTCCAGCTCTTATTTTCACAGGTGTTGTCATACAGCTGAATCCAAATGCAGGTAAGACAGACAAAACATTTCAATTTCTGTGTGCAGTAATTACATAATAGCTCTGCTTGTCCAAATAGAAGTCTCATACCATATGTCAAAAAAGCAGTTAAAGAAAACACAGAGCAGACTGGTTTAATTGTACACATTTACAGATGACTATGTCTTTCTGTGTATTTAAATACTACTAATTCAGAATGGTGCATTTTATTGAATGTGGATTTTTCACAGAGTTTGGCACTTTTTGTGAAATCCTGTCTTTTATTATCCCTGTGGGTTGGTGGTGAAGAAGCACCCAATTTCAAAGGCCAAAGTTCTTTTGATGACATGTTGCACTGTTTCCCAATCCAGCGCACAAGGCCAAACTGTCCCACTTGTTTTCTAGCTTTGCTTTTACAACTGGGGTGAAGGAATAGAGCTGGGGAAATAAAAAACATATAGGGCAGGCGGGTGGGCCTTTGAATTTTGATCATTCACAAGATCGCAGAGGTTGAAAATGAGAGGACCCGTATTGAGTGCCATTGCACACAGCACACCTATATTATCAGTAGTAGTATGATTCACTTGAGTATTTTGATAGAAAGAAAGAAATGAAAACTGAAAACAAAATTTCCTCCACAGAGCTCTCTATAAGGACATTTTTCAAGTCGCAGTTGGTGGATTTCCTTTCCACTGGACAGGGCCAGGCCACTTGTTTCCCCCAGATCCAGTCTTAATGCTAAAACAAGTATAAAGGTTCATAGCTGTAGCTTCACATTTATTGTACAGACTTGAGAGAGGTGTCAATCTTTTATGTTATTCTTGGCAGGAAAGCAAAAATCATATATTTCCAGAAATGCTGAAATATGTCCTTAATGTGTTGTTGCACTGATAAGTATTTGCGAGTGTCTTTAACTAATTAAACTGTCGTTACAGGGGTTTCAAGTGCTATTTTCTTTGTTCCTGGATTTCTTCTCTTCATCCCTGGAGGTAAACGGCTCATTTACTTGCTAGAACTTCTTGTGCATGCCTTCTGGTCACACCAATAAACACATGCTTTGTCTGGTAATTAACAGTTTAATTCCCTGTGTCTTCCAGTATACCATGTGATATACATCAGCTGTGCTGTCCGGGGAAGAAGAGGCTTCAAACTGTTCTACCTACCTTATTTTGAAAAATGACTTTTTAGACACACTATATTTCTTTGTTAGTTCTCTTTAAATGAATTGTATTTTGTCACTTGTAACAAAAATATATTGTCACATGTTTCATATTGTTATTTCTTGTCATTGTTATGACCACTACTAATTTAACCACTCAGTGCTTTGAGTTTCCACTACATGAACTGACGTTGTTTTACACGTACATAAAAAAGGAGGAGATTGGTCTCGCCTGTGTTTCCTATGTGTGAATAATGACTGTGAAATTACAATAAAACTTTTGTATATTTTAATTGTTTTTGAGTTGAGTTTGTTTTCCAACTTTTCTCAGTATATCCAGCCACAAATCACTGGTCACAAGTCAAACCAAAATAATCTATCACAGGGTTGTGTGTTTGTGCTAAGTAAACGATGAAACGATCAAAGAGGCAAATTGTCCTCCATGAACTGCTCTAAATCCTGTTTTTAACAGGCAGTGCATTAATTTTTTACAATTTTTACACTAACATTAATTTAGTTTTGATTTGCTTGGATAACAAATATTCACCCAGGGCATTGTCAGGAATGGAAATTATGAGTTACCACCTCAAATTGTAGAGAAATTACAAGAAAATTACACAGCATGAAATTAAACTTGGGGCTTTGTATAGTATGTGTACTCCTGAGTTATAATTAAAAGTACAGCAATGAAAACAGCATTTCTGTTGTTGAGCCCCCTACTGTACCTACACTTCCGCAGTCTACGTCTGGAGGGCGCTCTGACGCCTGACGTCTGACGAAGCGGCTCGTTTCGGCAAACATCGTCATCTGTCGTGAACTGAGACTCGGTGAAGGATGGAGGAAGAGGCACGCAAGCTCCTCGAAGAGGGAATAGGAAAGAAATTGGTCAGTCCCGGCAAAGGAGACCTGTCCACCTTCCCCAATGGAACAAAGGTAAAAACATCACGTCACTGACTCGGGGGGTTCAGTCCTTCTCACTGCGTTTGTTTGACATACGACGAAGCACGTTAGCTAATGCTATCAGCAGTTGTATCTTGGCTAGGGTAAGCTGTCACCGATTAATGTAGCTGAAAAAGCGTTGTCCTTGTATACAGACGTCGCTGAGAAGTGTCTAGGCTTTGCTGGATTTGTGGTGATTTGAGCTTAGATGTGTTTTAGGCTGTTGTTTTAGCCAGGTTACGTTTTTTCCCCTATCATTTTTCATCTGATGGAAAAGACAGGGGGCGGGACAGGATGGCGCGTGTTTATGGTTTCTGATTCGTCAGCGTACCATGTCAATCAAATTTCTGTCGCTGTGGTTGGTCAGAGTATGATGAGTATAGACGCTCTCCAGGCCTGTCTGAGAGGAGGTGATTTCTCTCATGTTTCTAGTAAACAAGCTATCAGCCGCATCGATTACGTGTCCTTGAAGGGGCCTTGTCACAGCGCGTATTTTCATAGTTTATAGTTAATATATGTTTATTCATATGTCTGTTGAGCAGTGTTTGATTTTGTCCTCCGATATCTGATCCACCAGGTGGTCTTTCACTACCGCACCAGCCTGTGTGATGGTACAGTGCTGGACGACTCCAGAACTATGGGAGGCCGCAGCAAACCTATGGAGCTCATCCTGGGCAAGAAGTTTAAACTAGCTGTGTGGGAGAGAGTGGTCATCACCATGAAACAAGGAGAAATAGCAGAATTTACCTGTGACACCAAGGTTGGTCAGACTGGATGTGTCTGGGTGGATATCTTGTTTGTCTTAAGTGCTGACTTTTTTTTTTTTTACCATCTGTGTCCTCATCCCTCAGCACACAGCACTGTACCCTCTCGTGTCTCAGTCACTGAGAAACATCAGTGCTGGTAAGGACCCCCTCGAAGGCCAGAGGCACTGCTGCGGCATTGCCCAGATCCACTCCCACCACTCGCTGGGGCACAAGGACCTGGATCAGCTTCAGGCCAGTCCACAGCCTCTTGTGTTCACCATTGAGCTGCTGGAGGTGAGGCAGGGCAGAGCCCCGATTAATATGGCTGGTGGTGTTTTATTGATTTGCATTGTTTGATTTTTTTTCTGCAAGTCGACCAACACAATACCTGAGTTTTGATGCAGATGCTAAACCAGCATTTAGCTTGAGATGTCAAAATGAAAGGAGCTGTATACTATCTATGTAAGAACTCTGTCTATATAAAATGATGAAAAGAGTATGAAGGTATTTATATAAGAACCCATTAACAAGATTACATATATGATCAATAAAGTGATGCCAGGTGACAAGGTACTGGAAACACCTCAGGCACTCTAACATGAAATCTCTATTGCGATGTCATAAATAGATGTCCCAATAAAGTACTTTAGATTGTGGAGATGATTGTAGGTTAACAATGTTTGCCATGTGCTTCTAGAATGTTACTGTCTTACAATGACAGTGCGGCTGCCACTGAGCTCCTCTCTCTGTCTGGTCAGGTTTTACCTCCAGGGTCGTTCCAGCTGGATGTGTGGGCAATGACGGATGAAGAAAAACTGGCCTTTGTGCCTCAGATCCATGAGGAAGGCAACACACTCTTCAAACAAGGCAAAATCAAGGAGGCCACAGACAAGTACTACAATGGCATTGCCTGCCTCAAAAACCTACAGATGAAGGTTAGTGAGCAGCTCATCCTTTGTCACACATATGACAGATTTCTACCAGTTACAGTTACATTTTTTACATATAACATCATTTACGGTATCTTATTTTTTTAAAGTAAATATTGTATTGAATTTAGAAATTCATGGCTTGACTCTGCCTCCTTCAGCATTAACTGTGGATTTCAGTGTATTCATGTGTCTTTTGTTTCTTCTTTCAGGAGCATCCTGGAGATGAAAAATGGGTAAAGTTGGACCATATGATCACACCACTGCTTCTCAACTACTGCCAATGCAAGTTTCTCCAGGGCCAGTACTACGAAGTCATCGAACACTGCTCCTCCTTGATCTTCAAATATGAAGGTGAAGCTAAGGTTTCCGTTGCTACTGTAGATTATAGTTATTTGTGATTTCAAAGAGGGTGTGAAGATTTGAACGGTGTTTGTGATGTCGAAATAACAAAACAAACATAAATGTATAAGAGTATGCAATGTTGCTTCTTTTAACTTGGCTCTCCACCATCATCAAAACACTAAAGTAGGGAATAACTTTCGTGGGACCAGTGTTTATTCTGCCAGTAAAGTTCACTGAAGCTGTTGGCTGTTGATGGCCGATACCTTCCCACGATATCTGGCTAGACTAAATGTCACCTTTTCCTTTACTTTTTCATAAATATTTTTTTTACATGTTGCCGTTGTTACATACAGTATTTGCATTTGTACCAACTAATATAGTTGTAGTAATCCATACTAAAACTTATTGTATTCAACAGCACAGGACCAGTGAAGTTTTATAAAGACTATAAAATACTACTGTATGTAAAGATGAGTGTATTTTCAGAATTGAGAGAAATAAATCACTGCCGTTACCTTTAGAGTTTATTTATATTTACAACATATTATTAACACAACATATTATTATATTTATTCAGTCTTAACATCTGATTGCACCATTACTTGTCTGTTCTCTCATACAGCAATGGAGTCATTGTCAGTGAGTCAAAGTGTATTGTATTGGTTATACCCAGTGACCTACAGAGCAGAAAATGCTCTGCCTCTATTATGAATATCATTCTTTGTCCTCTTCACCTTCTTCTAATTATTATAGATATTTTTTAATGATCTGACTTTTATTGTCCTGAAAATCAACATCTCACCTCATTTTGTCAGTAACCATGCCCTTGGTCTTCTAACTTACATATCTAAAATTTTCATTTACTCTGTCTCTTCACTAACAGATAATGTGAAGGCCTTCTACAAGCGGGCCAAGGCCCACGCTGCAGTGTGGAATGAGACCGAGGCACGTGCTGACTTTGCTAAGGTGTTGGAGCTGGACCCGTCTCTGGGAACGTCTGTAGCCAAAGAACTGAGGGCCATGGAGGAGAAGATCCGCTCCAAGGACAAGGAGGAAAAGGGTCGTTACAAAGGCCTTTTCAACTACAGCGCACCACCAGCCACGGCCACTACAGTCAGTCCAGTCTGAGTTCTGTTAATTGCATTTATCCCCTTCACAGACACACATATTTAATCAAAATGAAAGGCTTTGATATAATGTAGAATTTATGTCCTCTTCTTTCATCCTCACAGGGTTGAATCTCTCATTGGGTTGGAGACGGAGAGGATGCCTGTGAATTTCAAGATGGAGGAGAAAACAGTATGCTGCTGGTGTTTTAGTTTTATCCATGATGCACCCAAGCCAAACACTCTGCCACCCTGCCCTCCATGGTATACCAACAACCATTCTCACACACTGCCAGGTCGTGACTTACTAATGCCCCCACAGATTCACCAAGGTGCAAATTGCATTCTTGCCTTATTCCTCCAGGCTCCCTCTTTAGTTTCATGGTGAAATTCAGTTGTTGATGAGGACATGCTGACATGATCGGGTTGAGGTCAATGGCAGTTCAAAGCCAACACCAATGTTAGGTCTGCACTGGCCAGCAGCGCTGTAAATTCACAGCATTGTGCTCTACAGTTTGAATGAGTTCAAATTTCTCACTGTTATAGTTTGAGAAATGTTAACACTTGGTGAATAACCTGCTCACAGTAAAGGGCTACATACAGAATGATACCCTGAACAATGACTGTATTAGCATTCGTTTAAAAGGCAGTTTACTTTGTCTACAATTTAATGATGAATTTATCACCGTTTATGTAAAGTCACTGTATAGCAATTTTTCACAATAGTAGAAACATGTAGTAGCACGTAATGATGTATTGCTTTCCCTGGAACAAGTGCAGACCTGATGGATAATCTTTACGTACTCAAGACTAGAGCCCAGCAAGGATCATTCTCAATGAATTCCAGACAAACACTCCCCCTTCAGAAAATCAATCTGATTTGCACAAGGAACATTATGTGCTCAACATGCACACCTCTGCCTTTGCACTGTCAGACCATGTTCTTTCGTGGTCACAGTAGAAGCACTGGGATAAGCAGGAGACCACTATCTCCTGGGAAACCAAGCTGTCTGTGACAATCATTATATAACACATGAACTTGTGTCCTTCTTTTCCCTATGTACTTATTTCATATGTAAGAAATACCACCATTATATTATTTTTTTGCCCAGATGTACCCAGTAAAACCCTCAGTATCTCTTTTGCTTGCTTAGAAAGAGTGAACTCTTTATGTGAAGCAGTGGGTTAAAGCCTGAACTGAGATGCTATTGAGGTTGTCATTATGCATTGGAAAATAAATTTGTGTATCCCCAACTTTTCTTCTCTCTTTTTTTGTACATATTTGCCACCTATGGTGAGATGAGTTCCAACACAATAGGCTAATCAGTATTCTCAGCACTGTAGACTGATAATCTTGTGTGAAAAGGGCCACATTATTAGCACAAGGTTCGATTGCTGTAAACGTTTCAGAGCTCTCTCTTCTGTTGTGGTTTTGATTTAGAGATGAATATGAACAGTGTAATATAACTCAAATTAATTTCCCTGCGGGGATCTTTAACTGTTGGATTCTTGGATTTCACTTTAATCAATAAGTTTAATGCACTGTAAAATTTGCAGGTGGTGGTCCTTGAGGGTTTTTGTCAAAATCCTGTTTAGAGCACAAACAATGAACATGACAAGCATAAAAATACTTTTTTCTTGTTATTTAATTAAGATATACATACCGAACTGCAAAAATCTGGTTTACAAAATTTCCGTACTAACAAATTGACTTGAGATGTACAGAGTATTCAGGATTGAGAAACACCTAAAGTGTGTTTAACACTACAAAACAATGATGAAAACAAAGCCAGGGTGAATGGAAACGGGGTATGTTCAAGATGCTCAGAAAATATTAAGTGGTTCTAGAGTCATGTTCAGAATACAAACTTGAGGACAAGTGCAGTTTCAACGTTGATTTCACCATTTTTAAAAAATTCTCTGTCCACTGGCATCACTGAACAGATACTCTAAACATTCCCATTCAAGGTCTTTACCTACAACTCTACTTTAAAACGTGCTGAAATTCCCCACACTTGTTTCAAAATAGATACAAAACTGCATGTTACATACACCCCTCACATCACAAAGTCATCAACAAAATAGGTATGGTGGAATGCAGGGAACAGTGGAGACAAGGATGTAATGCACCTATAAAAAGCCATCAGGGAACAGGCAAAAGGTGGTAGGAAGGTGTGTGTGTGTTGGGGGGGGGTAAACAGGGACAGAGTGAGAGGGGTGAAGGGATCTGTCAAAAAGGTTATGTGCGGGCGCTTCTTTCCGTCTCTGCAAGACACTCCCTGACCAGTGCGCGGGCATGGATTATACCTGGACAAGACAAAACAGAAGGTGCAAGGGGTTAAATCAGCAATCCGACATTAATGAGATGTTCTGCAAAAAAAAAAAAAAAAAAAAAAAAAAAAACAGTTACAAGCAATTATGAAGTCTTCTGCCAGGGTCTGCATCAGGTATCCTAAAGTATCCAATGCAGGCATTACTGCTGAGGTAACAATAGAGCTGCCCTTAATCTAGAAAACTGCAGACTGATTTAACCGGACATGGGAAATGGTTTTGATTCTAATTCATTTACACAAGTCCATTAACTCTAAATATCTTAACATCTAATAGAATTGCTGTCCTTTCTACTAACTGTAACTGCCTCATGGTTAAATGAAGACATAAAAGAGTCAAAACATAAACAAAGAAGACAAGAAAGAAGAAAAGGAAAAAAAGACTGAGCCCTCAAATGTTAGTGTGCAGCCTACAAGCTGTTTATTTGCATAAATTATTAAGCTACAGGCGGTCATGTTTATTTATTTAAATATTTACTTTTCATTTCTCGCAGGTTGGTCGATGACAATAAATGTTTTATTTAAAACAATCTTAAGGCTCATGATTAATACCTAAAAGAGGTGCACTAACTTAATTAAAACCCAGTAGGTAGAAAATAATTGAATTTGGGAATGTTTCCCTCTAAAACAGACGGTGCTGACAAAATAGAGTAATTAACATAAATGCTTTTGCAAATAAGAATGTGCTCTATTACTTCACCAAATTGTCATTCACTGACAAAGAAATACATGCCTTCCTTCATACTGACAGTTAAACCCCAGACAAGTCAACTTCCCTCTCAGAGCCCTCACCTCACAGACTGGTATAAGACCAAACAAAGGGTAACCAAATAGACAGGTTATCGCCCTGACAAACAGACAGCTAGTAATTAGTTTAAATTCACATTCCTCTCTTGAATCTAAAAGCAGAAATATTTAACAATAACAACCGAATGCTACACAGACTAAAGTCAGCGTCAGACCTGCTTTCACCCAAGAGCAAAAAGGCTGATTTTATTCATTATAGTTATTATGACCAAGGTTATCATTCTTCCTTGGGTCACAGCAAACACCACAAGAATCATCAGATGTGCCGACAATAGACACATGCTTTTGACAAGTAAAACATACCTCTCTTTAGCCTCTCCATAGCGCTCTTGCTCCCAGCGTATGTAGGCCTGATCTCACGGCTCATCTCTTCAATGACAGAGAGAAGCTCACTGTAGGTGGACCCTTGGGACACTTTGACAGGCTGTTTGAGTATTAAAAAAAACAAAAAAAACAAACATAAAACATCATGGTGAGAGAGTGAAAAGAAACTCCATTTAGACTTAACAGCACAAGTGAATAGGAGGATCAATGAAACCCTTTTAGACTCTTGTAGAGATTCATATTCATAGTATTCTCAGCATTTCCATTGAGGTCACATGCCTGCAGCCTTATCACTATCAGCCTTTGTTGTCCTTCACAAATACAGCAGAAATGTGAAGCAATAAGTGCATGTCAGGCTGCATGTACTCCAGCTTTTGAAAAAAATATCAAGGTAAACCATCTGAAGCAGATTATAACACTGCAACGGGTTCAACAAAGCTCCTCTGAATGACAGAAATGATCCTGACTGAGCCTTTGTTTCGTTGTTAAGCGCATGAATATAAGAAATAAGTAACATTACATGACTCGTGCTGCTGCAAATAAAGGAAAGGTCTCTCAATAAAACCACCTGAAGTTCAGCAATAAAAGTCTGTTCACAATGAATGATTTTTTTAAATAACAGCTGTAGGTGTGTTCAGATGGCAGAACACTTGCTTCAAACGTCTGCACTCGGCACACTAGAATACCATTTTCTTAGACATCTTTAATCCATTATCTTTGCGCACATCATTTAGTTTCTACTCCAGTTTATAAAGTGTCTAATTAAGCTATGACATAAAGTGGGAGTTTTACCTTTTGAAACCACTAAAAGAATACAATGAAAAGTAGTGTCGTTTGGTTACTGGTTCATACAGATGGATGACACTTTAAAAGGATAAACCTGTGTTTAGAAAAATAATTACAATGCCCCATCCGGAGGGCACGAGGGGTCACTGAACAGCTTGAAATGTGAAATGACATGTAGGGGTGACCCCGAATAGTTGGCAGTTTGTTTATTTGATTCGGAGAAGTCTGATGTGACTGCCAATCTTGCTGTCGTATCGTTGCAAAATGTGGTTATAAAAAAAAAGACTGTACCATTCTGACTACACGGGGGTGCTCAGTGCTGCTGAACATCTTATTTTACATAGAATTTCTTTGTTGTCTAATAATTCATGATATACTGTGACACTCGACCCCTGAACAGTTTATACAAGCACTGATGTGCATATCATTCCCACACAACAATGGGACTTAGAAGTTTTCATTCGCCATATTCGCTCATTAATTCACAGCACAGACTGATATACTCATCACTACACCCACAGTGATGCACGTCGTGCACATAAGCCTAATGAGTGAGATAAGGAAAAGGATGGATGGATGGAGGCTGTTATCTTATGCCAATTTAAGAAATTTGTTTATTTAGGTGTTTTAGCTCTTTTCTCCAGAGCAGAAAAAGACACAAATGAGATCACAAATCATTGAGGGACAAGGCAAAATTTGACGCATCAGATTCGACTACGAAAATTCTTTGTCGGGGACAACCCTACTGACATGAAAATTATGCCATGGTCTTCACAGCCTATTGAACATCATCACAACTAATATTGATGTATAAAATAGTGTTCATCCCTCCAGTTCAGAGTCCAGGCACTTGCAGAATCAATGTCAAGACAGACTGAAGCTGTACTTTACAACATCCTTTTTTTTTAACCCTTTGTTTCCCCACCTATACGTGGTCTTGTTAAAATAAAAGACACCAGAGAAGAATGGATAACTTTGCTGCAGGCATACCTGCACAAAGCCCATGGAGGGTGGGCCAAAGTCACTGAAAGCTGGCCTAAAGTTGGACGACGAGGGAAGGGATGGAGAGGGCACGGACGAACCTGGACAAAAGAGAAGAATAATTTTATCACCCCACAGCCAGAACTTAAAGCACAAAAGGATAAGAAACTTGGCTTCAGGAACTTTTATTTAATCTTAGAGTCAATAAAACACATTCCATTTCCCTGATATCCAAAAGCAAGAGCTATTTCTTTTTTCATTTAAGATACCTCAGACTTCTCAACCACATGCCAACCATGCCCATTTACCACAAGTGACATAAAACATGTACACAAACAATGTCATCATGAGCATGGTTGGTTTTGTTATCAGCGTGTTTAACTACTGTCACAACACGATGGTGCATTATACCTACTGTTCTGTGTTGTGTGATTACTTTCACTGAATTTGGCTGAGCTATCACTGATTTGTAATTATTTTCCATCCCTATGGTGTGAGATATTCTAAATCCTTAAGATGGAGAAACTGTAACTTGCCAATAATTACTTGAACAACATTAAGGCTGTGAGATCACACAGTACCTGGAGGGGTGTGGTTGGAGCCAGATGGCGCAGGAGCAATGGGTTTGTAACTCATGGCGATGTCAGCAGGCAGCTCCCCGTACGACGCGCCACTTCCTTCAGTCCCGTCAACCCGGTGCTTATACAGCTTTACAGGTGGTGATGAGCTCCTAAGAGCTGATAAAAAGAAAATACACAATCATGAAGATGGTATCAAATGTATATTCATCCTCAGCGTAACTGGAAGGAGCCTGCATTAATAAAGAAGTAAATATTTAGAAAGTACATATGCAATTTAAGCATGTTTGACATATTTCTTGAGTGCCACAAGGAGGCCTTCATTTGTTAAAATATGATTTCTCTGAAAAAGCACTATAAACTTTTTGCTAACAACACAGCTCTGCCAAAATGAGCATGTTTTTCTCTCATTCAGTTCCATTATTTGTTTGTTGTCTTCTACCAATACACTCTAGGTAATGAAGATAAGAATAAAAATTACAATAACTTTTCACACAGCACTTCTCAAAACAGTGCTTCATCACATATAGAAACAGTATCAGTTATAAACATAAAATAATCGATGGCAATAAAACAGTTAAAAAATAAAACGAGAGAGAGAGAGAGATGTGGCATTGCCCCCATCCACAGGCTGAAGAAATGCCTCGATGTTTGAGAGAAGTCAGATGGGGATGTCCAGACTCGTTGGAGGGGTATGGTGACTCAGATAACCACTGTTTACAAAACATCTCATAATGAACAACACGCCGGACATGGGATCTCAAAGTGACTGTTTCCAACATCTCGTGGAAACCATGGCACGGAGAGCTGGCGCTGCTCGGACAGTAAATATTGGCCCTAATCCGTACAAGTACGGTGTTACTAATTCATTGCTTACTGCCTTTCACACAGAGCAACGTTCACTTTTCATTCAAATGTGACAGCTACAGTACCTGATGATTAACTGAGAATTTTACGTGATTATTTTCTGGAATACAAAAGGCTTAGGGAGCGTGAATGGCTAAATGTGATGGTGAAAGATACGAGGGGAGCCGGAGGTGCTCACTGACACAAAAGCTGACGTTAGCTTCAGAGGAAGGTGCAGAGCTAACTACTACTTGGTAACGTTAGCTAGATTAGCTAACTGTCGCCGGTTAGCATAACACCGAAACTACACCGCAGGAAAACCAGCCGTGAGGCAGCGGTGATATTCTACAAACACAGAGCGAACAATGGAGAGGTTATCTACACCTCTGGCCATTGAGGAGACAACAAGTGATTCAAGAAGAGTGGTATTTTTCACCTTTTTAAGGAGAGTGGATATCCTCTGTGGTCGAGAGTCCTGCCTCTTCCTCTGTGCCGGAGCCTGCGCAGTACAACGGAGTAGTGGAGTACTGTTTTTTGGCTTTTAGAGCGATGTGATTGGCTGATGGAGCACCTATGCCGTCTGTTCCAAACGGTGTCGTCACAGGGGAATCACCACGGCAACAAAACAACATAAATAAATAAATAAATAAATAAATAAACAAATAAACAAACAAACAAACAAACAGTCGACTTTAAACAAGGCAATAAATAAATGAGTGAATGAGTGAACGAATGAATGAATGACTAATGAATGAAAAGAATCGAATGTTATTTCATGGTCATTGATGGATTATTTATCCAAAGGAGTAGAGTTTGATATATGGTAAACTTACATCTGCAGCAGGAAAAAAAATCTAATATTTTGATGCTAATGTAGCTAACTATATTTATTTGAATACCACATTCAGTGCTGCACTTGAATATGCAACAGATTCTTTTGATGTTTAAAAATTGCAAATTGTACAATCAGCACTGCTTATTCAGTTACAAATGTTAAAAATGAAGAAAGTAGCTAAATGAGACACCCTCTCTTCACTGCAAAAATGACCCATCCATCGTCATCTGGTCCTTATTTGTACTGTACCAACTGAAATGTCTCATATTCACTGCCTTCCTGTCTGACTGAAAGGTTTCCATTTGTTTGTGTATGTGCAATTGTGCATGCATTCGACATGATGGGATTCATCTTAGACTGGTCTGAAGATTTGTTCAAAGTGTTTTCTGCATTTACTCATAAATGTCATACATGATGTTTAGATCTGATTCTGTTCTATACATGTGCTTTTTTTATGAACAGGTTCTGTTCATATAAGAAGAGGTAACTGGCTCGCGTCCTTGGGCACAGGCAGCATAAAAATGTGTCCCTATTTAAAAAACAGAGTTGTCAAGAAAGAACCTCCATGAATCAGATCAACAATCACATTTCAGAGCTCACTCATAGGCTTCGCAATGAAGGCAAAGTAATTCCTTGACTGTATATATAGCAAGAAAATATAAGTGATGAGGAGGTTGGATATTTGCTTTGTTATCTACCTAGAACAAGATGTTGTGGATCAGGAATACTGATCTCAGGCAGTGGATCGCAGTCTTTCTTTTGGACTGATTTCTTAATGATTTATTATTTGTATGGTTAGAATGTCATGAGTCAGTGTGCTATGTTGAGCCAGAGTGTACACCACAGATGATGGGGAATGAAGGGTAATGCAGAGCTGTATTTAGTCCCTGGGACGTTTTTGAATTTTGCCTCCTGAGCACAGAGGGGCAGATTTCAAGCACCATTTGTGAAGCAGGACCAGGATCTGGGTAAAAATAATACAGACTCTGTAAATCTCATCTCATTTAAATAGTTTTTCAAATTAAATCTATACAGAATGGGCCAAACAATTAGCTTATTATTGTGATCAACAGGTTAATAGTCACCTTGACACAATTTTTCCTCATACAGTTCATCAGTGTGTGCTGTTCTGACTACGGTCTGAAAAATGGATTCACTTCACTTTATTCAGACCATTAGTCCAGACAAAATAGAATTTCAAATATATCCAGCCGTTGTAATTGAAAAATGTATTACTTTATAACACATCTATATATTGTTTTATGTTTTTCTCACTCACAAGAATATTTGTTCCTCTTGCCTCAGAGGGAAGTTTTTATGGCTCTGGCTGTGAAGAAACAAGAAACAAGAAGAAAACAATGTTCAACGTTTGCAGTAATGAACCCTGGAGACCACCGGGTCAGCTAAACAGGCAAGGAGGTCGTCCGAGTACAGGGTCACACGGGTCATAGTGCTGCCTGACTTAATACCTTTAATGTATGGATGCTCACCAATACCAATAGCCAAGGGCTCCAGTGCTAGATTAAACAGCATGGGGGACAATGGGTCCCACTGCTGGATGCTGCTTTGCAAGGAGGACAGACTGGATCTGTCCCCATTTGTTAGAATGGAAGATTTGGGGTTGCTATATAATATTTTGACCCACTCAAGAAAGTGTCCAATTTTCTTAAGTGTTGCAATTATCATCGGGCGACTCTATCATATCAAACACCTTGTAAACATCTAAAGACAATATAGCAGCTCTGTCATCTTTGCCATAATCTGCACACATGATTTTAAGGATTTTGCAGACATTACAGAAGGAGTACTTGACCAGAATAAATCCTGTTTGGTCCGGGTGAATGATATTTGCTACATTCTTACTGAGCCGGTTTGCTAGAACTTTTGCAATTAGAAACGCAGCTCTTTCGGCGCAGGTAGGCGGAGGAATACTGTCTCACCTTTATGTGCCTCTGGGTCATAAGCTCAGACAATACTATAGATTTTTAACGCATAGCCTATATGTACCCTACCTTTCCTCTGTTCCTCTGTCTGTTCAGTTGATCATACGCTGATTTGGTCATGTTCAGATAAAGGCTCCTTGTCTCTAAGGAAAATATGATGAGTATTTTCTTACTTTCACAACATTTACAACATTTATAGCTACATACTGTATAGTTACAGAGGACATGAAGATTTTACTTTCCACAACAGGCTACCTTGATGGTAGTGATAGATAGATAGATAGATAGATAGATAGATAGATAGATAGATAGATAGATAGATAGATAGATAGATAGATAGATAGATAGATGGTGGTTTTTTGCAGAGCTTTCAATCACAAGCTGTATTTGTCATCCTGAGATAAAGGAAAAATTAAATTATGGTCTCACTCTCAAGATGATGGGAAACAGGGAGAAAATAAAGAAATATCTTGTCTTGTTATCTCATAGCCTCCGTATGAATCACTGTACTGGTATGACTCCATGATCGTAGGAGCTTACAAGTTCCAGTAGAAGGGGAGGTTGAATCAGATATGCAAACATTAATAGACAGGAAAGACACTTCACATTGGAAGGAAACTGTCTAGAAGCACTGATCTCAGAGTGGATCTGTGACAGGCAGTTATCAAAGCAACAATACTGTTCTGTTCCTTTCAGTCTCTATGTGTTTGTGTCAGGAAAGCCACTTGTTTGTGTGTAGCAGTTTGCTTAATATTGTGTCTGTGAGTCTTGCTTTACAAATTCAACAGAGCAAACTCCTCCATGACCTCAGGCTATAGCACCAATTAGAAGGCAAATGAAAATTAGTGAGTGAAGGATGGGAAAGTCAGAGTCAGATGAGAGACCTGCATCTGTTTTAGAGGAGACAACATTAGGTGGTTTTAAATTTATTAACTATGGAGGCGAGAGAGAGCGGCCATGTATTTATTTTTTATCTTATTGCCGTCTTCTCATGATAACTTATTTTGTTACCTCAATATGACAAAGTCCGTTTTCTCGTGATAACGAATTAACTTATCTTGATATAACAGAAGACTTTTGTTTTTGTGGGATAATTATCCAATGTGCAGAACTCAGATGATTGTGAACTGGATTATGTGATCACATCATCTTGATATAAGCCTACAAGGGCTGCCACTAGCTGTCCGCTCTGCTGTACCGAGTGTTGCGATATCGAATGCGCAGCATGAGTTCAGGTACACCCAGTCCTCATTTGTTCTCATTTAACCATTTAACTTAAACCAAGGTGGTGTTTTTAAAATGTGGATGTGTGTTTAGGGGAGACGCTGCTTCTCTTTTCAAAAGTCAGGACACAGCTGGCAAGTCAGAGCTGGACATTTTCCCAGCACCAGCACCATCCTGTCTTACACTGAAAACAATAAATCAACAACAATTACTCTAAAGCCTTTACTAACTGTGCCCTATAGCGTTCATACTGATGACGGAACAAACATCAATATGCCGCAACCTCAGTTTATTTTTCCATTTCCTTGAAAACAATTCCCTTAGTCTCTTGTGGTGTTCGCAGTCAAAACAGCCAAAGAAACAACTAGATGCTGTGTGTGGTATTTGCATTTCACAAGAAAGCTGGAAGAAGAGTACAACAAAGTATTTAAATGATGATTTTTCAATTTGAATGCTAACCCACTGTAACTTTGATTTAGCCTGCAGCAAATGTTCTTGGATAAACAGGCAAAGTTGCTATAACAGTCAAGGATGCAACACACAATGAAAACTAAAACAAAAACACAAGGTAATTTGTTTTTCCATTTCCACTAAGACAAGACAAGACAAGACAAGACAAGACCTTATTATTCCCACAGTGGGGAAACTTGTGGCGAAGCAAGTTCAAGTCCTTACAAATACCTTTACATTGCCATAGTGTTTGAGAGTTTTGAACTGTATACAGTCTTTGATCCAATCCATCCATTATCAACATGTGAAGGCTACATCTACGAGTACTTCCACAAGTGTGAACAGGAGACATGTAATTATTTAGCATGTTGAGTGTCACAGCCTCTGACAACATGATTGTGTGCACTGATGGCAATGCAGCAGGGTAGTGTCCACACATACATGTAACTTACAAGTCACAATGTAACTATGGCTTCAGGCAGATACAGAGAGAGCTTGCTCACATTGGTCCAGATTTAATTGCTATGCAGTAAGTTGTGATTACAAGCTGCACATCTGTAAATGGCTTCAGACCCGAAACAAATATGTTCTTATGAATTATTTGATAGCAGCCCCATCCACAAAATTTTTTTTTTTACAGGAATACAATTACAGAATTGACATGAGTATGGTTAGACGAGTGAGTGCAGGACAGCATGAGTATTGTGGGAGGGAGAGGGCACAAGGTGTTCTGGAAATAATAAATCACTATTAAGATACAGTGCAGCTTGAGCTTGTTTTGGGAAATTGATAGGAAAGAGTAAGGTGAGATTTCTGATAGATTCTTTGGATATTATCCCTCCATTGCAAGTCAGCTCAGAGATATGGTCAGAGGAAACATCAAAGAATTTCATCATCAGCTAAACTAATTATTCAAACTAGGAATATCTGACTTCATAGTGGTGTGAGAAAAGCAGTGGAGTGAGGTGTACATTGTACAATGTACAGTGCTGTAGAACAGATTTTCTCTACTGCACTTAAGATGCTTGATACTTCTACCCTGTGGTGGAGAGGTTAACAGTAAGTGCCAGGCATTGAAGTTCTTCGAAATGCAGCTGAGACTAAACCTCATACATGTATTTAAATACCTTTAATTATGAATTGCATTGCCATAGTGTTTGAGAGTTTTGAACTGTATACAGTCTTTGATCCAATCCATCCATTATCAACATGTGAAGGCTACATCTACGGCTCTCTCTTAGTACTTCCACAAGTGTGAACAGGAGACATGTAATTATTTAGCATGTTGAGTGTCACAGCCTCTGACAACATGATTGTGTGCACTGATGGGAGAGTATTTATGATGAACAATGCAGCAGGGTATTTTTAGTGTCCACACATTCTGCTCTTTTTACATGTAACTTACTGATTAGTTTAATCCATTAGAAATAATTTATCATTAGCTTGTATTGTTTGTTTTCTAAAGCCAGCAACCTCCTCATTTGTTTTTATATCATATCAAGGAACCAAAGGACCCTGAAGACTAAAGTTTGAAGACAGTTGTCAATCTTTGTTGATCTCCACATCCCCAGGCAGAGGGTCTATTAGAGGGAAAGCAAGAAAAAAACAAAAAAACAGATGGTGGTTAAAGTTGTTCAAGTAGGATGAAGTCCTGCTTTTCCTTCGCCCACATTCTGCTTGTTTTTATGTAACTATGGCTTCATTAACAAACAGGCAGATACAGGTTCAGAGAGCCAGATTGCTCACATAACCAGCAGTCCACAGGCACAGGAGTGAAAGGAGAAATCCAACTTTCAACCGATTTAATGGCAAACTGAATGAAAGTCTAACTGTTTACAAAAGAGTGCAGAAGCACGGTAAGTGAAGCTGTCCATTTGATTTTACAAGCTGCACATTTCTAACACTGTGCAAATCAATCGGCTAAGACTTAACAGATGTTTTGTAATGCACCAGTTGATGAGCTGACGAGTCAGTCGTGACAAAAAATGTAGAAAGGAAAGGAGCATGGTGAAGATTAAAGCCATCCACAAAGTATGAAGCTGTTTTCACCTGCACAGAAGAGTGCAATTAAATCAGACACCACATGCAATATAGTGAATCTGAGTAATTAGTGATTAAGTGTATAAAGTCTGATAATTTCAATATTGAACCACCTTTTTTTAACACACTGTAATTAACATGTGAAGCCTTCACTATTGGGTTTTATAATATTATCAAACAATATTTCCATCTTTTCTTTTTTTTGTTAAACCCTCTAACTGTTACCTCCTTTTTTATTTACAGAACTAAGTTAATTAGTAATAAGCAACACAGCCATACTGTTGGCATTTAATAGAGCGCACACCTCCACCAAGGCCAGATTGTTGTGTCAGATCTAAACAGTCAGTATAACAGTCATATAACACAACACATGTCTGATTTACCATGAATAACATAATTGGCCATGTTCACAAACAAAAAGTCGCAGAGAGATCTCGTAGCAATCGACCCCCCACCCTCCTGTTTTGCCTCTGGCCATGTTTTTGCATATCCTCATTTCATTTTTGGATTTTGCTTCATCCCAACAATTTGTAATTTCCCAGCCCACTTGAATTATTGTGGGCCTGGTAAGTGTTTTTACATTAGCGTCCAAGAGTCATGCCTACAATAATTTTCATAATGGCAGCAGGTCGATGATTACACAATCAAATCATGAAGAGAGTGCACTGTCTTCCTTTCACATCATCTCTCCTTGAATATGCAGCCCCTACAACGTTAGTGTTTTTTTCACATTACATTGCATTGTTCGCGGTGGTGGTCAGTCTGACCTTCACCAGCTCATCCATTTGGCATCATTCACATTTCTGCTTCTACCCAAGGTCTCGTATCAGAACAAGGACTGTGTATTACTCCCTGGTTACTGTGTATTAGTCTGTTACCTGCTGCTGTTTTTGTAGGAGCACTTCAAAGACATTCTCATTTCCGTTGTGGTGGGAACATCTAAGTTTTGCCAGGCCCACTTCAGAGTTCAAGGGCACGCCAACTCCCCTCATAGAGAAAACATACAAAAAGATCCCTCTGATTGCGATCCATCCATTCCAACAGCTTTGAATGGTTACAGTGCTGTGAGTTCATTTAATTTCCAACATATCCACTGGTTTTGTCATACCGCAAATGTCAACAGAAAAGAACCTCTTATTTTTTCTCCCCCTTTGTTCCCTGCTCTCCCTTTCATGCCTCTTTCATTGGTGTAGAGGAGTGTTTAGACAAATTCAGCCTCAGCGTTAGACTGCTCTCTTGAGTTGAGAAATGAAGCTCTGTTCAGACCTGGCATTAACATGCATCAGTGATGAGGGGTGGACAGGCCTAAGCCCGCACGAATGTGCTCAGTCCAAGTGTTAGACAAGCTAAAATTTTATCGATGATGAAGAAAGTCTACCATAATATGATGATTGTTTATCTGTTGACCGTAACTAAATTTGTGAAGACGTTTCAGTGCAGACCATTTCCAGAGCCATGTCAGCAGCTCGAACAAGTATTTGCTGCCAATAAAGTTGCTTTTGTTATGGTTTCACTGTTGCAAGCTGTTGGTTAACTTTGCTGCTCTGTGTTTGTGAGAACAGTTTTTAATCCTAACCAAATATGCTGCTGGAATGCTGGAGAACTGCATAAACAGGGCTCCTGCAAAAGATTAGGCCAAGACCCTGACAATTTTTGAACTTAACACACACCACCCCTCAGCATACTAGATCAGACTTTAATAGGAACTTTTTCTGTCTTTAATGACAGAAGATCTTCATATTTGTCCTCCGCAAAAAAAAAAAAAAAAAAAAAAAAAAAACAACGATCCTTCAGTGTTAGTGAAGTGATGAATGGACTCAGGCTGTATACTTACTTACATTTGTGCATCTTGCTGTTTGGCCTCAAGTGCAGTTCTTGATTTTGAGTTGTTACTGTTTTCACTAGTCAATGAGACCAGTGAAGAAAAAAGAATGTATCTGACTGCATATTATCAAGCTGTATCATGCCTATGGATGTTGTGATACAGAGTGACAATGGGAATTAAACTGTGTTTGCCCATACATTTTCATCCTATGCAACAATGGCAGAGAGTGGGAAGGTAACACAAACTTCTTCTTAACAACACTTCCTACGTTATTATATATTCTGTATGGTACAAAAGCAGACACACAGGAGTCAATGTTTCCAGCCCTGCTGTTCTAACTGTGACTTAGCAGCACGATGCCTCTCCAAAACCCTCCATTCATTTGAAAGGTGCATTGTGATGGACGTGATGAATAGACCTCTTTCTCCAAACACCACATGCTTTGTCAGTACCTTTGATTGCTCCACAAAAAAAAGTCAGAACTTTTGAAGCTGATGTTCATAATCACATTTAATTGTTTTTATTTCTTTTCCCACAGAAGATAAGGAGTGCCATCTGGGAAAATGATCACAAAGGACAGCAAAATCTTACAAATCACAAATATCTTAAGATTAAGACAAGCATACTAAACACACACAGTGTTACATTGCTGTGGAAAATGAAGCTACATTAACATACAGTAAGTTCATTTAGCATGATGGGTCACATCATGTGTTGCCATAAGATGAGAGACGAACCAAAAACAATTTATTCATCACAGTGCTTACTGTGCACATGTACGACCCACAGGCATATAAACACATTTAGCTATTTTCATTTTCTTAGACATGAAATCCAGTTTGTTCACAAGAAACACTGAACATTCACAAATATAATTTCATTATAATTTTGCTTTTTCTGCATGATTGTGTAAATGTTTCATGAAGGGTGATCCTGAGGAGCCTGAGAGAAAGACTGAAGTCTCTTATTCCATTTCATTCAAAAATGCTGGAGCACAATAATGTCAATAATGTCAAAGCTGAAAACATGCACTGTGTAATATGGATTTTTCACCACAAAAACCCTTTATTTTCAATTGCAACTGTCATGAGGATATTGCACAAAAAAAAAAAAAAAAAAAAACTATTCAAAGCCATGTTTTTGGCAAACAGCGGGTATGATTTTCCTTCATTTAAAAAAATATAGTAGGCAACAAGTGTGTGGGAACATGGTGCTGATAATACCCCCCCCCCCCCCCCCTCCATTCAATGATAGAGTTTCCTCACTTTAGCTTTGCAGAGAATCATCTCCACTACATTTGTGGTTTCATTTTAACATGTCATTGAACATATTTTTCAGGATGTTGTGGTCAAAATGGGACTTGAAGTTTCTTCTTCTTTGCCCCTCTTTCATTTTTTAAATCACAGCATTAAAAGCAAACATGGAAACGTAAGAAAATATCAGAAAAGAAGTGGTAGCGGTGATGCAGCATACACAAGAATACAGCATGAAAATGGTTTGGAAAGTAAATGAACAGAATGTGTGGATCTCTTGTGACATTGATCATATAAATACGGTTGTTTGTTTTTTTTCCTACTTCAAAGACAGCTTTGAATTGAAGTTTTGGTGTTTGGTGTTTGGCCCTCACAAAACACAGGAGAGTGTACAATTTGCTGAACGAAAATATTCTGAGTGATAATCGTGTCTGCTAATGCAAGAGCAGGGGAAATGGCATAATGGTCTAATCTGGAGAGAGGGAAATAGCAAGAGTAAGCATCACATCAGGATTATATTATATTGCATTAGGTTTTTGAGGCAGATGGAAATTTTGATATATGGGTAATATCAAAAGTGAACAAACAGTAGTCCACCTGCACTTTGTGTACTAAAGTAGGCAAACCTGGACACTAGTCCATTCAATGTCTGTTCACATAAAACATCAGAAAAGGAAAAAAATAAGTGACTGCTTTCATACACAACAGAAACACTTGTTGATGAGAGAGCTCAAAGAGGAACTGACAACATTGGTTGGAGCTGGGGCATCGTATAGCTCACTGGGTTGTGCAGGTGCCCCATATGCATAGGCTACAACCCTCACTGCAGCCAGCACAGTTAGATTCCCCCGGTGGTTCTTTGCTGCATGTCATTCCACCTCTCTCTGCCTCCCCATTTCCTGTCTCTCTCAACTGTCATATCAATTACAGATAAAAATCCCCCCAAATACTTCAAAATTACATATTACATACAAAATTTGGCATCAACAGCATGAATAGCTGCCACTCAGCTCAGACACCCCAAAATTCCCCTGTGAAGAGTAGAGAATAGACTGTATGGTCTGTGATACAGTACAGATCACAATAAGGATGATGAGTCTCACAAATGGCTGTCTTTTTCTATATCACCTTCTCCACACTCCACAAATGCTTTGGCTGGATGACAGTCATACAAAGAGGAACAGGACAGGTTTGAAGTTACATGTGGATCAATCTGAACATGATTTCATTCACTACATGTTCATGTCCCCACTGAGAGCCTGCTGTTAGCCGAATGGTAAACTGAGGCTGTGTCTTCAGATCTGTGGATACACTCTTTTTTTTTTTTTTAGACAGTTTCAGAAACGTTCTGAAAAATTAACAGGCATTGTTGTTCCCCTGACTTGCTGGTTTGTGAAGGCTCTTTAAAGAAAAGAAACAACAGACACAGTTACCGGGACAGTTATCAGGACGTGAGCATGAAAGCCTGATATTTACCAACATATCTGTATATCAAGATACTATGATGTGTATCCTGATTCTAGTTATGCATCTAGGGAATACAGTAGAAACTACATTAAAATGGGCCTTATAATGAATTCATCATAACAAATGAACATTATCTTACATGTTATGAATGCACTAAGACAATATTCTGAAAATTGATCCTGATGCTACAGGACTACTACTACTACTAAATGGGCCTTGCGGTGAGACAGATTTGTCAACTGTTGTGTCCAAGGATGAAAATGTCAATATCAATTGTCAAATCAGCATGGAGGACTCCTTACAGCACTGGAAATTTTGCACATCTACAACTCCAGGTGAAGGAGGGCGGTGTGATGTGATAAAAAAAAACCGACAGAGCAACTGTTAAATGGGTCCTGTGGTGAGATTGTTTTGTCAGTTCTCTGAGGGGAGACATCTGAATACTTGACAGACAATGCAGCAAAAAAAAAAAAAAAAGGAGAAAAAGGTGTGAAAAGCAGTGTTGAAACGGAAAATGCCACAGAGAAGTCGTTTGATGATCACAGTTTCTAATGGGAGAACATCACAATTTGTTCCAATTTAAAGCCATCAACTGGGCTCTCTCCTCTGGTTACTAAAATAAATCCTGCCCAGGTCCAGTTATACATCGCTGAGATTTTCTGATTTCTTTCCCTCTTTGGAAAATGATGAAATCCTGAAATAGGATTGAGAATCTCAAATACTGATGGCTGCCCCATCACAGCATGGCAGATGTAGCTTTTCCAGTCAGCTCACAGCTACGATGGGCTCCACAGAGAGGATGTCAGTTCTCCCTGTGAGGGCCTGCCTGGCAGTGAATAGCACATGTGTATCTTTTAGGTTGTGGGAGCGGCTGGAAGAAGCATGGCTCTGCTGTAAAGAGGCGTTGCCCGGCTCTGGTAAATCGTGCCTTGGCCTTGAGGACTTGTGGTTGTCGGGCCAGGCAGTCCTGTGACAAGGAGCGCAAATGGCTGCTGGGCGGAGCTCAGGCTCCAGCCCTACAGCTGCCCTCCGTCTCTTCCTGCACATGTCAAAGAGGAGCCGCAGCTCTTGGCGGAAGGTGGGATTGAGGCAGCAGTAGATGAAAGGATTGTAGCAGGTGGAGCTCATAGCCAGCCAGTGAAAGCAGAAGTAGAGGGCATTGGAGGAGTGGATGGCCTGGCTGGACAGCAGCACCACGTAGCAGTTGAGGGGGAACCAGCAGACAGCAAACACCCCGACGACCAGGAGCAGCATGGCCAATGTGCGCCGACGCTTTCTTCTCTGAGTGGCATGCTGAGCCGTTGTGGTGTCACCGATGGCATTATGGCGCCACAGCCGACAGGCCACTGTGATGTAGGATGCAGTGATGATAAGGAGTGGCAGCATATAGAGCAATGTGAAGGTCAGGAGGTCAATATATTGCCAGTAGACATCTGATGGCTCTGGGAAGTCTGGGACACACAGGCTGCGCTCCTTTTCCTTACTGGACAGAGGATGTGGATGCAAATTAGTGATAGAGTAAAGGTCAGGACCAGCTAGTGAGCATCTAATAATTACCTTCATTATCAATCACAATGTTGATCATTTCCTTACTGTTTTGTCTATGATCAAGAGGAAAAATTGCCATATTGAACTTCCCTGAGGCCAAGACTCACAGAATCCTGTTTTTATATCAATAAACATGTTGTGTTTAGAGTTACTATGAAGTTTTGTAACAAACAAGACTGTAATCTTTCTCCAACATGAACCTGTGAATCATATGATGTTCTGGAGAATCCTTGGGCCAACTGTGTTTGAACAAAGTATTTCTGCTCGTGGATTTGCATTTGCACTAGTTCACAGACAGAGAGACTAAATGACTTCCATGATGCTCAAAGTGATACAGCGTTAGTACCCTAATGGAAACACTCCACTGGCACTGCAAAGATATTTCACAGTAAATGAAGTAAATGGAGTATATATATATATATATATATATATATATATATATATATAGAGAGAGAGAGAGAGAGATAGATAGATAGATAGATAGATAGATAGATAGATAGATAGATAGATAGATAGATAGATAGATAGAAGCATTATGAGTATTTTACCTGTAGGTAAAAGTCAGGAGCTTCTGGTAGATTGCATGTGGAAGAGAAAAGCAAGTGGCCATCAACCAGATAACAGCAACCCAAACACCACCTTGAGCTAGGGACATACGAGGTCTCAAAGGATGTAAGATCACCTGAGAAAAAAATCACCACACACAGATAAAAGTCAGAGTGGTTAGAGTGGCTGGATAGAGAAGAATAAAGATATTTGCCCACTTGATTCTGTCATTAGGATAAGCTGAGAACACAAGTGGGCAAATATAACCTGTTACCGCCTCTGCTGAAGCTTTAGCACACAACAGTTTGATCATCAAGATAAAGCCAGATGAAGTCCCCAAATGGCAAAATCTATAAAATGAAGAAAGAAAAGGGATCAAGATAATTTGAATGATAATAAATAAGTAATTAGCCCTGTTTGGTCATACTGGACCAGATGAAGCAGGTAGTACTCAAGCCAGCTGGCAAGACCTTCTTTACTAAGGAAAAATGACAGCAATATTTGAGTTGGTGGAAAAGGACCCGATGGAGCATATCAAACAGCAGAGGGCTGTGCTGGGACCCAAAATGAAATACATAATTCTGATCATAATCCACAGTGATCTGCCTTTACTCATTGATTTAATGATGTTTCTATGCTGTGTTAGAGAGATAGGCATCTCTAATTAATACATGGCCTCTATTTAACACATGGTCTCTAGGCCTCATAAAAACTCAAGAGATTCACTGAAGACTTCTTGATTGTGAACAACATTTGTTAGAAAGGTTGAAGAGTACTATAAATATTTATGAGATCACCTATTCTATTCCTCTCCCTGGTCCTAATTGCTTAAATATTATATATAAGACGATGCCTTGGCCGTGTACCCTTCATTCAGCGGTTCTGCCTGTTGCAATGAATAATTAATTATATTTCTAATCTTAACAGGCCCTCAGTTCATCCAGTAAATTATGTTGCCTGTTAAGATTTTAATATGTGTCCTTTGTTGTAATGCTGCCAAATTATAATAAAATATATGGCAGTTTTTTCTCAATTGTATGTCATTTTGGTTTTAACATTGGTTTTTAAATGGTCTGCATGGTGTATGCATGTGTTGGGGATCGTACAATGTTGTTCAGGAGCTTCATTGGTTCCCCTCGCAGAGTTAGCTGGTTGGTGCTTACTCTGCCTTATGGCTCTGTTGCTGGTGGTCTCGTCCTCCCTTTTGAATGGGCTGTGGCCAAACATATATATATATATATATATATATATATATATATATTATGCAGGCATCAGGCAGGAGGGTGTGTTTTGGATATGTATGGTATTTATATAAGTAGTCTAACAGCATAGTTGTGTCAAAGATTTTCAGATCATTCATTCATATAAAAGTACCAAAATAATCCATAATCAGTGTGAGCCCTTCATTCGAAATCTTTCCAAAGCAGCATCAAATGAATCTTAAAACATAGCAAGTAAACACACTTGATGATGACTTTCAGTCTTGTATTATTGCTTCTTTGCTCTGTGATGTATTGACTTCACTAACACACTAAAGCACATTAGGAAGGAACCTTTTATGGCCCAAGAGTTTACAGGAAGACAAATTTCTTTAAATGTTGACCAGGGTACTTGAAGACTGCTGTTTGAAGACAGACTTGGATGATGAAAAAGCTTGTCCTTTGAGGAATGAAAGGGAGATTCCAACAAGAATAATTGTTGGTGGAACATGGTCCTTGCAAAAAGAAAAGCCTTCTGAGATCTATGAATGGTAAATACTTTCCATTGATATTTCCATGCACTGAATTCTGCCATGTGCACTGCAGAGAGATGTAATGGTAGTAACATGAAGAAAAATAAGGAGGACTCACAGTCATGATGTGCTTCTACACTGATAACTGTCTGCAAAATCAAGCTTCATCTCTTTGCATTCAACAGTTCAAAACAATAAAACATACAGTAGATCCAACCTTAAGGCCACTGCTGATCTGCCTCACCAGTATGGATGATCCCTTTTTGTCTCAGATCACGACATTTATTAGACAGTCCTGCATTCAGAAATCTCAGATTTGTTACTATGGTAACCCTCTCGTTACAGGAGCTGATATTATTTGTTGGCAAAAATGGAATCACACTGGTAAAACCTCTGTTTTTCTACATGCACACAGTTTATGTTTACATTTTGTCTTTCTTTACAGCTGAATCAAAAGTGAATGAAAAGATGCTCCTGACAGGAGGATGTTAACAGCAACGTGCGGCAGAGGGAGAAAAGATTAATAAGAAACATTTCAGTCACTGCCACAGGATACAATAAATTCAGAGAGATACGTTTATTCACAAATAGTTGTCTGTCATCTAATTAAAGTTAAGCCCGAAATCCCTGGACCCTCCCAGATGAGACACGAGGAGCCACAACCCTGCAGAAAACAAAAATGATATGAGGTAATTACAACCAGTAGAAGACATCACATTAGTCATCAGCTCTCTTATTAAATGTCTATTCAAGGTTTGGTGTCTTAGATGTTTATGCTCTGATGGGGCAATTTAGAGAGTTGGATGTCAACCTGCTACTTGAGCAAAAAATGTTGATGAACTGGAGAAATGAAAAGCCACCAACAATCACCACAACATCCACTCATCATCGCAACCACTCTGCTTCACAAACCATTTTTCATTTCGCACAACACACTGCAACATTTCCCAGGCACCTGCACAACTGTCTCCATAATGACAGGATGGGAATACATTGGTTCTAATTATAGGAAGCCTTTTTCACTTTGCTACGTTAGCAGCTTAAATGAAGTCCTGCATTCACAGCACTGTCTTTCAGATTAATCCTCATGGCTCTAATCTATGGATGGAGAGTGACTGTGTTTCCTCTGTGGAAGTAAAAATATATGGATCCACTTTTAAGGCCCTTAGCAAAGTAGTTCTTCCTGATTTGGCCAGGACAGCAGAGTATATAGAGCCTGGATGGACATGATGTGATGAAATGTGCTGAAAGCTGCTGCTGGCACTTCAATGTCTTTGAAAGACCATCTATATAACATCAATGTCATTGCTTTTCTTGCTAAAAGTCAACATCTTGCCTTCAGCCCTGTACCATTGCCTGATGCTAATGCAAGACAGATAAAGCCCATTGACTACAGGAACACTTACAGGTGCACTTACATAACATTTCTTTCTATTATGCTTCTCTTCACTTCAAATTCAGCACCATGGACAGCGATGAGTCAAACTGAGCTAGGAAACTCAAAGAAAGTGTTGTTAAAACTTTTCTCCACAATGCGAGGCTTTGCTTCAGCTCCTGAGGCACAAAAGAGTCATAAATCACAATCATGCAACACTACATCTGCAGCATTGAGACAAAATGTATGAATCATTAGTGTGTAGTTCCTCTTTACTCACTGAAAGCCTATCATTTAAAGAATGTTTGACAGTGTTGATTTTTCATTTGTTTTGTTTTACATCAGGAAGTTTTCTTACTCTGGCACATGCACATGTAAAGTGATTTCAGACATTTATAGGAACAGATGACAATTTCCTTAGATAGGCCTATCTCCAGCCTGAATAAAAACCTTGTTTTAGCTTCTTGTGGTGAGAGCAGCAAAGTGGGCAGCAAAGTCTGCCAGCTCATTTTCATCTTCTTCTGGACTTGAAATGGAAACAAGATCAATTCATTTTGTGTCCATTGTTGTAATAGCACAAACAACAGCAAGGAAGCTCTATTCTTTGTGAATGCATTATCACACAGAAACAGATGTTGGTCAGCAATCTCATTAGGGTAGATCTGGTTTAATTTTTCCTCTGCAAAGTCTACAATGAGAGAGCAGCTGTCTGTATTTGAATGAATGTGGCCACTTTCTAACAGGGTGAACTTGATTAAGTTGTAAGACAAGGTTTTGAAATGAGTATATCAGCAATAAAACTGCATAGAGGACTGAACGGTATGTATTTTTTCTAAAATTTCCTTTGTGGTAACAACAGTAAATTAAGGAGGGAATGGCTGCGTCATATACACAATGGTGCTTGTCATACTGATGTCTGTCAATGTCTGCTGTCATTATTTTTTTATATGAACCATACAACTTCATATCCCACTTGTCATTCATCTGTTGTCTCAGTAAACACTCCTGTACGTCAAACATCTCTGGGTGAGCTCCTACTCAATTCCCTGCTGCAGTTAAACCACTTCTTTGGTATCTTTGACACATCCCACACACCAGCTGCATGGTATGGGTGAAGAAAAAACCTTTATTGAGCATCTTAGTGCCAACTGAGGACGAGATCTGTTATCCTCTCTAGCCTTGTCACCCTGTGTCTGTCACTGTAGGAGACAGGCAGACGGGGACAAATCCTACCACAGACCAAACGTAGACCAATTTTTTTCTTTTCAAAGATTAGATCTGTGTGGCCACAGAAATAAAGTGTTTTTCTTACTTCAGTCTCATCTCAGATACAATCTTATTGTTTTTAATATTTCCTTTTTTAAATAGTTTTTTTTTTTTTTTGCACATATTCCATATCCCCATGAATAAAGAGCAAAAATTGACATTTATAAGAAATTATTCTGTCAAGAATGCAGCAAGAGATGATTCATTGTGGAGCTGGGTGGCATTCAAAACAAGTGTGTCCACTGATAGCAAGTGAGTCTGTGCTATTTAAACTGCAGAATAAAAAAAGAAAAGAAACTTCATTATAATAAAATTGGTCTGCTGGTTCACTCTTTGGGTTTATTTTATTTTATCTGCCTTTTCTTATCCACTTTCTCATGTTGAAATGCAGCTATATTTGATACTGAGTTTAAGGGTTTGTATGGTAGCAATATGAAGTTAGTCTGACTTGAATTAAATCACCTCTGGACATTGATAACGATTAGATTATATTGGTACCTGATATGAGAAGTATGCGTGTGTGTGTGTGTGTGTGTGTGTGTGTGTCTGTGCCTTTCTGTGTGTGTGTAAATAGCTTTAATACATAGTAAAGAGTTCAAAAAAGGATAATCATGTCACTCTAGCCTTGCAGTGAACATTTACTGTCCAGTCCTATTGTTATGTCTTTGTAGTGGTACAACAGTGTCTGTGAGAGTTGTACTGTATTGTGCTGTCAGGGAACCTCTGCCATGTGATGGCACCTGGACGTGTCTGTTTTTCTTTTGTTTGTTTGTTTTTATCCAAATGTATTATAATCTATAAATGTTTATAAAATCTGGAAGAACTTTTTTTAAACATATAATCACTTGTGAGGTCATGACCCATTCTCCACTGTTATAAAAGATGGTATATGTTTTCTCACATGGTGGCTGATTACGTGGTGATAAAAAGTTGCTCTATTTGAATTCTTTAAAGACAAAGAGCATGATTCTAAGATCCTTGCAGTATATAAGTGGAGATTAACTCTGACCAGGTTATCAGACCTTGACCAAGATTGCCTACCTATCTCCCCATCACTTTCAAACCTACTCTCAAATCAGCACCATCAGTGGATTTCTTAAAGAGATGATCAGCTGTGAGAAATAATGTGAGGGCATGATGCACAGAGTCTCTGTCAGCAAGAGTCCTTTCCCCACAGTCCCTTCCATGTGTGATGAAGCAGTGTGAGGTCATGGCTCTGCACAGGTGTGAAGCAAAGATGTTCTCCCATCAGCAGTAAAATAGTGAAAGAAAGTGAAAAAGGCTCCCTGCTGCCAAGAGTAAAGTTTTCTGACTTTGTAATTCCAGTCACTTTCACCATGTCTGCTCATCCACTCACAAGATGACGAGGCGAAGTATGACGATTTCTTTACAAAAGAAATAAAGATGACAAAGATGAAGATGACAAAAGAAATGAACCCTAGCAGGCTGACTATAGTATCAGCACTGAGGAACAACAGGACAGTGGAGGAAATTATTTAACCTACAAAGGATGTGAGACACATTCTTTTGGCACAAGCTAGCAACTTAAAATAATAATAATAACTATGTGTTTGAGTATTGAAAATATTTGCATTACTATCCATCCCTATGTATAATCATAACTGTTGCCACATGCTTCATGAGCCCTATTATGACGTGTACAAATGAATACTACAGAGATAATTTCAGCCATTTACAGCAGTTTGTTTTCTGGGGGAAGTCTCCTCTCCCCTCCCCTCCCCTCCCCTCCCCTCCCCTAGCCTCCCCTCAGTTTTTCTTCAGTCAATGTGAGGGTGTAAGGCAGGCATGTCCAAACTATTCCACCAAGGGCCATGTTGCTGCAGGTTTTCTTTACAAACCAAGCAGCAGCACACCAGACTTGACTCACTTAATCAATGATCCCAGTCTTCAGACAGCTGATCGGTCAAACTGTGTGCAACTGTGTGCAAGAACCTGCAGCCACACCAGCCTTTTGTGGAATAGCTTGGACATGCCTGGTCTTAGGGCAGAAGATGTTGTTATGATGCTATGTAAAGCATTTTGAGACAAGCTGTTTGTACAAAAATGGGCTACAAATAAAATTTCCTTGCCTTACTTTGTCTTGTCTTTCTTGTCAACCTAAGGGAGGGACCCACTGGTTAAAACATAGACATGTTTATTTTCTGACAAATGACCCATGGCCCCCTTAAATTCCCTGATAACAGATCTAGATACCAATTACTTCAGAATGTGTTTTATTATGAGAGACAAATGCAAAAGTGTCAACTATATGTGGAAATAATAATAATAATCTTATTTGTATTGATCTGTAAACCTGCCAAATTCAGCCTTGTTCAGATGCAATCAGCAATCAACAAAACAAAGACACTTCAATAACAAGTGCAGCACAGAAAACTAAGACACAAAGACTGCTGTCTAAATTTAAAAAAAAGAAATACGAGATTTTTGAGGACAGGCTGCAGTTCATTCATTTAAAGGGTGCATAGCAGTTTAGCCAATATTAGTGTGTATAAAAGGGATATTGAAGGTTAAGTACTTGTGTGATTGTGCTGTGAATACTAGATTTGGATGAATGAAAGGATGTGAAGTATTATTGAAAGTTTCACCTGCTTCACGAGCTTGGCATGTGATATTATTCAGTCAGTGACCTAAAAGGTATTGGGAATTTCAAACTCTCAACTCATCTGTATGCATGACACAAGTCTGTAAATACTGATGTTCAGTTTGATATTAGTAACAACAACAACAACAACAATAAGAGCACTTTCCATATGAGACATGAGGCTATTCATTCCTATTATCATTCATTCATATCATCATCCTATAATCAAAAACCTTTGCTGTCCAATCAGTCTGGAGGAATCTCCTTTGTGTCATCACCTTGTCTGACAGTAGTTGTAACCATAACCATAACTAGACTTTGTAGAGATTTTCATGTCTGTTCTGGGTCTCAAATCATTATCTGGGCTTTAAAGTCAACAACTCAGTGCCCTGGTGGCAGAGTTGTTGAAATATTTAAGATACAGTAACAAAATATTTGGGATTCAGTTAAATGGTTCAACGGACCTTACCCTGAATAAAAGATTTCTTACACTTCAGACAGATTTTGACATTGAGTGATCTGGTATTGTTTGTCAGGAGCATACAGTCTATGGTCAAGAGCCCTTAATGGCTTGAGTGAAGCCCAAACACCAGATGGTGCCCTTCCTGCTCTACATATGTGCACTTGACAAACAAATATAAAAGATATAAAATCATAGCACCTGATTCTTTTAACCGTCTTTTTTTTGGGGGGGGTCACAGTATATTTAAAATTACAGATACTGGACTGATTATCTTTTTTTTTTTCAATAGACCTGTCAGTACAATACCACATGTCATCTCATTGACAGGATTCTCATGACCTTGGTGATTATGTTTCAAAACAATGAAGAAAAAAAGAAAAACACATATATATGCAGCATGTGAATTAGACTTATAGCTGCCTGTGACAAAAGGAGCCCACGACTGTTTACCATGATTGAGCATGTACAAGGCAAGTTGCTGCTTGGAAGTGTTTTGTGTTCTATCTACCATCATTTGTCAAAGCCATTATATGTCATTATGCAACACATTCATTTTGCAATTGCCAGTGTCCTAAGCCTGTACACTCAAGAAGTGATTTGTGACGATGAAGATCTCCCTCTATTCAACAATGTAATCACTACCATGGTGATGGCGCACTTTTTGTTTCTCTGTCCATAATTGAAGGGTCCTCTGTAAATCTCATTAGCTCTGGTGTTGAATTTATGAGGGAAATATTCTTTTTGGGAAACATCAAACCCTTGAGCTGCAATGATCTCCTCTAAAAACATGTTAATAAACCTAGAGGAAACAATTCATGTGTGGCTGTATGACTGACTGCCTGACTGACAACATACCTGAAGGGAAGTAAGCCAGTATGACCCAACTGTCAGGTGCTGCATTTCATATGCATGGACTGTTTGACAGTTTCATGCAATCTGCACCTGTGCTACACCAGTAATCGACTTTGAATATGTTAGCACACAGTTGTGTTTATGTCATTTCTGCTATTATGGTGATGGGCAGGTCACGATCCAATCCAAAATATGCCTCATCTACAAATCATGAGAGGGGTTAATTGTGCATATAGAAATCTTCTTGACTCTCGACCATGCTTTGTCTACATATTTTTTATTTTTGTTACTGAGGGGGATGAATCTTATTCTGTCTGCTGACTTTACAGGCAGGATTAATTCTGTGATGGTGTGCGGTTGTCTCTTCGCTATGAAACCATATGTCGAGTAAGCTGGGTTTTGCCATTTAATGTCAGATTTTTGTGGAGAACATCAGAACATCAGTCAATGATTCAGTCTCCTGTGCTTTCCTCTGAAAAACAAATCCAGTGGTTTGTTTTGACAAATCATGGTGAAGTGTTCCCAAATGTCTTTAAGGTTTGTTTGGCTTTAAACTCTCATTTGGTCAGGTTCAGCAGTGTGTAACAAACATTGGCTGGACCTCCTGGTAATGATTAAAACAACTGACAAAACCATAGTGGCTGGCAGTTAGTGGTAGAGCCTTGTAAGTGCTGCAGACATAAAGGTCCCAAAAAATTCTTATAACACATTTGGTAATGCATCTTTGGATCGTGCCCTGGTCACGACCCACTCTTTGGGAATGAATTACTACATTGTGTCTGGATCGTCCTTATGGATATGCTGTGTGTAGCATTTGTGTGCAGTGTTACCAATCAGGACTTCTCCACATGAAACTGTGCGTTGGAGCGTGTTGTTTACCCATCTCTTAACTGCGCTGTGATCCACATTTCCATTTGTAGTCTGAATATTCTACAGATTTGCCCCAGACAGCTGTTGCAGTCTGATAAATAAGCATTGCAGCTGGACTATGGTGGTTTGTAGCAGTACTCAGAGATAAGGTGATGCACAGAATCACGTCTTGTTTGAAATGCCACAATAATTATCATCATGCAGATACAAACGCATGATTGTGTGTCTAAAATAACTCATTGATTGATTTTACTGGTTGTGATGAAATATTATTGAAAATCCAATCTTGTGATCATGATCAAACACAAAGTCTCTTTGTAGTGTTGGTGCAAAAGTTAATTTGTCCTTTTCTGAGGGTTAGGGATAAGAAAATAGGATAATCACTTCAAGAAACACATATCGTATTGTACCTGAATTGTCTGGTACCTAGAGACAAGGCTTTTTCTTCGGTCTTATTTGATTATATGATAGAGCACTTGCATTGCAGACTATATGGCAAATTTTAACCCTTCACCAGTTGTTGTTAGATTTGAAGTGTTTTGTGTCTACCTGCTCTTAAACCAGATATGCATTAAACTGCATATCAATGACCGCCTGACACCATGTGAGACATTTGAGTGACTGCTTGATTTAATGATGCTCTGTCATGTCTGTCAATGCTTCAATTCAACCTTTATTTATGTAATGCCAATTCATAATATGCATTACCCCAAGGCACTTTAAAGGGAGAGGTTAGGACTTGAGTTTATTATGGAGAGAAACCTTGGTGACGGAATAAGTACCCTGCTTTATATAATGGTCATGCTGAGCATCATCAACCCTGTCATTAACCATATCAATCAGATTATCCAATGCAACAAAACTGTACAAAATCCAGTGACTGATTTCCACTGTATCCTTCTTGAGACCTTAGAAAGTCTTAGTGGACAACCATGCAGCAATATAAAAAGCACAATCTGTCATGGTTTGTGTCTCTCACCCCCTTTTTAGTCCTGTTTTATTTTGAAGTTCCATGTATTGTCTTCCTGTGTTCGCCCTCTTGTGATTACCTCCTTGTGTATTTTACCATCATCCTTTGTTGGATCATCAGTGCCTGTCCCGTGTTCATGTCCTGTGGTCAACCTGTGTTTTTCCTGTGTGTTCCAGCTCTTCCGTGAGTGCAATAAAGTAGCTCCTTTGTTCCACCGAATCTGTTCTTCGAGTCTGCATTTGGGTCCAGTTTATCACCTAAAACGAGACACAAGCAGTGGTATTTTTAAATCAACACACAGTTTGTGTTTGTACATGGCAAGATTTTTTTTTTTTTGCTCAGCCCTTTTAACTATGCATTTTGCAACCTCATGATGTGGTGACTCATTCAGCCTTAAATGAGTGTGACTAGTCTCTTGAGTCTAAGCAGTGATCTCACTGTGATTTTCATACCAAAAATTGAACCTGTAATAAATGAATGAATCTGTAATGAGCACAACAGAGACTTGAATGTAACCTACCATCATTTCTATTCTCTGTTGTAATGTTTTACAGATGTATCATAGTTCACTGTGGTTCAGGAGAAATTCTCATTGGCCAAAGCTGCAACACAGAAAACAAACCATTAATGTTGTTTTCCTTGTTGTATTTGTTCAGGATTAACTTCTCTTCTAACTGTCTCTGGATAAGGTTTATTAAACAAAACAACACACAAATGTGAAAATGTATGATTTATATGTAAAACATATCTTAATTTATTACTTAAGAACACAGAAACAGAGAATAGCCTATTTCCTAAAGTACAAATGTAGCCTAAATGATCATTGCTAATACAACGTCCTTCATTGCTTTTATGCAGCAAAGTGGAATCACAAGTCTAGAAATATATAAAAGTTTGATACTCACCATATATTAGTGGCAGGATGATTCCCAGAAATAAAGATTGTGCCATGTCTTGTAGAAGCTGAATGAGAAATACTGTGTCCCCGTATTGTCTGTTTTAAAGTACTCTGCTCTGAATTCTTTTTTACCGCAAATCGCACAATTGTAGAAAAAACACATCATTGTAATATATTAGCAACACAAACCCAGATGTCTCTGACTGTGTAACCTGAGGGACTGATTCAGAACCTTGACCAGAATCAGCAGCCAATCTGATTTCATTCACTGTTGTTCACCTTTGTATAGACCAAGGCAATAAATGTCATAAAATGGACTAAAACTACTGTTCATGCCATAACATACTTTTTAATGAAAAGAAACATCACGTTTTAAAACTGTGACCCTCTGCAAGGACAGAAGAGCATCACTGTTTCATCTCTGGATGCTGACAAACCTGTCGTCGGTCCAGTGCGATGGCCGTCAGTGTGAGAGTGGAGACATGCAGGGAGCAGTACTGCACAAATCGGCTGATGTGACACATTGTCCTCCCAAAAACCCAGGTGCTGTTCACAAATCGGACCTGAGGGATCAGAGCCACACATACACAAGGAGGTTAGGACATGTACACCTGTCAACATTTCAAACCTACCCATCTATCAGTCCAGAATAAAAATGATCTCTGAATTAATATTTGAGTGACACTGGGAATATGGGAATGTCATACAAGCAAAAGACAGCACCTAGATAATGATATATTGTCATACATTGGGATACAGTAAGGTGATATATTGCTATAGCCTCTTTATGCATTCAGACTGAAAACAATTGTACCTGCATTTGTATTTGACACATCCTATATTTCCTATAACATCCTGCAGCATACTAAATACTCTCTGCTGCAATCAGTAAAAAAAAAAAGTGCATACATGATGAGATAAAAATAAAGAAGACATGAAATTTAAAAACAATGTTATAAATATGAAGCACCGTCGCTCAAACATAAAACTATTTTTCATTCAATCATAACAAAGATATTAACATCAGTTGGAAGCTCAAGTACAACACAGAACCACAACCGCCATGTTAATTATTGATAACTATACATGTGGCATCATAAAATATCGCGATACTTAAGTGCATCGATATTTTCTTGCACCTTCCATAGTTAGGGGCTCATTTATCTCTCTCTCTCTCTCTCTCTCTCTCTCTCTCTCTGACTGCCTCTCAGTGATGGCTCCAATATGTTTGTGTCAGAAATATCAGATTAAATAAAACCTGAATATTGGGGCCAGGGCAGGTTTTGCTCAGATTAAGCATTAAGCTGACAAATGTGTACTTAAAAGAAAGAAGGAGAAAACTGCAGAGATAAAAAAAAAAAGGACAATCCATCCCCAAGCCTGTATTTATGTTATTCTATGACATAAAAGACACTTAAGAGACACTTAGATACACTAAAATAACAGCCCATAATAACAACTTCTATCCACAAACAATAGCTAAAAGTTTGAACACTTTAATTTCTTTGCAGTGTAAAATCAAGTTCTGAGTGGAGCTGCGCTACATCTCCATGTCTAACCTGACATGATCAGGGTGAGAGGGGGTCTTACCAGGGTGAAAGGCGTGTTGAGTACAGTGATGAAGATATCGGCCACTGCGAGGTTCATGATAAACAAGCTGGTGGCGGACTGGTTGCGCTTGTTTTTCACCAGCACATGGCACACCAGCGTGTTCCCGAACAGCGAGATCACGATGATCAGAGAGTAGGCGGCCACCAGAAGCGCCTTCACGCTCCCCCCCTGAGACTCCCCGCCGCGGCGCTTCTTACTGGCCAGGGAGCGCCAGTCCTCCAGCATCCCCTCGTCAAAGTCCAGCAGGAAAAAGCCCGAAGTGCGGTTGTCCACCTGTCCCGAAACATTAAGTAAATTTTCCTTGTAGGTAAACATCCCGTCTCCAAGAAGTGAGGAATCATTGAGTCTCTGTCCAGCCGCGCCTGCAGCTGTCCTCTCAGAGCTGTCCACCCACAGGACCACAGACAGCCAGACACACACGACTCTCATCCTGCTACTGTTGTTGTCGTCTGCCTCTTCTCTGTGTGTGTGAAGTGTCTGTCGCCAGTGTGTGCGGACTGGAGGCTGCACCTGCTCCGTCTAAAGCACTAAGGAGACGCAGAGCAACAAGTTGCGTGATGCGAGTCAAGGCTGCAGTTTCTCAACCTCGAGTATCTACGGGTGCGAGTTTGTGTGAGCGTGTGTTATTCAAATAGCAATGAAGATATTCATGAAAGAGTCTCTCTCTCTCTCTCTCTCTCTCTCTCTCAAACATACACACACACACACACACACACACAGGATATGTGACAAATTAAAGGAAAGACCTAAATGCAGATCTTAAGGGAACAATGGTTCACATAATGGGTGAGGGAATATTAAAATTTTGTCATCTGTTAGCTTTGTGTTTAGATGGGGTTTTTCTCCAATGTGGAAACATTTGTGTTTGAAAGATATGAAGGAGCTTCTGGCTTTTATTTCTGTTAGTCCCTGTTGAACACGTTCTTGTGCTGTTGGCCTGAAAACTCACCACTCTCCACCACCAACATTATACACCAGAGTAGAGTTCAGGCACTTGGGGAATTTATGTCCAGGAAGTAATGAGGCTGGTCTGGAGTCTCAAACTGGTTCAGTTGCTCCTTCCATTTTTAAGTCAACTTTGTTTCCTGTACTGTGACAGGGTTGGGGGTGAATCGTTTTCAGGTTGTCTGTTGTGGATGTGATATTTCATTAACACCTTGTAAGAGAAAAGAAATCTTCGCACATCTATTTTAACAGGTGCATAGGAGAGAGACCAGCAGATCCAAACTTATATGTAAAGAGAAAATCTCGCACACTGTTCAGCTTGCATGGGTATTTAAATGATGGCAATGTTTCAGTCCTTAGACCTTCATCAGGCAAATGAATGAAGGTCTAAGGACCAAAACGTCGCCACGATTGAAATACTTGTGCAATTTGGCACAAACCTTCACTAGGACTTATGAATGAACTGATTAGATTGGTGGTCAAGGGTCATGTGTGAAGGTTGCACAGACCTCACAGCCAGTTCTTGTAAATTTGTTCTTGTGAATGCAGTATCTGTGTAACGCCCTTTCACTCAAACTCGAGGAGAAACTGAGGTTCTGTGGCTAAGGCTTAAAGGTCAAGATCACAGATTTCTTTCAGAACTCCTGAAAGAAATCCTTAAGTTTTTGCACAAATGGCCATCTCGACTCTGATAAATCCATTTGGGACAAACTGATAAGTCGTTGGTGGTCAAAGGTTAAAGGTCAGGATGACTTCATACAGCAATTGGGACAAAAGTTCACTCAAATGGTTGATATCTCTATGGCTCTGAAAATACAGAAATGTAAGCTGAAAGTAGTTTAACTGCACAGTGGTATTTCTTTTCTTCTTTTCTTTTTGACAACAGTGAACTTCAGAGAAAGGTACGTGGAGAGACATGGGTTTGGGTGAGGACAGATTGGAGTCCCAAAAACAACGTTCCCATTGTCCACTATAACTGATTTGCAGTTGTAAAACTTTTAATCTCTCTGTGTTTATTGAATAAGGGATGAGCAGTGTGTTGTCTGCCTGCAGTGTGGAGTGGCTGTTTTGAAAGTCAAATGCTGCTCTCTCCCGAAGGATTCTGCATGTGCTTAAGCAGAAAACAAGGAGAAACTTAAATCTCAATTGAGTCAGAGATTGAAATGTTACTAGGTTTTGTAGACCACAACCAAATTAGTTTCCCCGACAGACATACAGTACTATGGTATTTGTTGTTTTTGTGTCTTTCTGTGATTGTGATTTTGAACTTTGAGTTGTACTTGTGAATGATTGACTGACTTCTGCTGCAGTCTGTGCTTATCAGGCTTGTCTCTATAATTCAATCCCAAAGTTGCCCCAGGCAAATACAGTGTATGAATTAATTCACCAGAAGCACATATGTTACGTATACACATTCATTATGTAAAAGTGTTTTTCATCCTGTTTATGTTATCTCTGAAGACTTTCTGTCAGATACAGTTGAGCAAGGCTGGATTATCAGTTCATTCATTCATTCATTATCGCCATACCTGTATGCATTACTAAAGTGCAATAGATCCATTTTCAGAGAAATGGATCAACATTTATGATGGCAGCAGGGATTCCTCCGAGGGAAAGTGCTGAGGGCAAGTCAGTGAGGGCGATTTAAACCACTGCTGGAACACAGCTCTTGTCTCCGGTCACTTGCAGCTGTTGGTCCAATTCCCAACCTTAACAACTCCTCTGATTTAACATATCACACCTACACTGTGAAAAAAGAAAAAATTAAATTAATGCTGAAAAACAAGGGACACCATCTCTTTTATTCCCTGATTTCTTATTCCTTGATAAAACATACTGCCTTACCCATAATGCAACTCAGAACCTAACCCCCAATTCTAACCCACAGAAAATGGTAGGAATGAACTGGCAGTCAGGGCCCCATGCTCCACAGAGGCTTGATCCAGTTCTAATAGACAGCATTTATATTTGTCATTAACAAATTACCTCTGTAGTGGAAAATTGAAACCAGAACAATTATCACTCCTCTTTTGAGCTCAGCCCTAGGTTGCCAGTTCTTTCTTTTTTTTTTTTTTTCAATTAGAGTGGCAAAAACTAGGGCCCCAGACAAAGACACAGAATCTACACAAAAGTGTGTGAAGCTCATCTTGGCTTTTCCTCCTGCACCGAGACACATCTGATAGAGCAGGTGAGGCCAGCCATTGTTTCTTGTCTATACTTTAATGTATGACCTTCTATTCTTTTTACATAACAGATAATTTGTCACAAGAGCGAATAATAATTAGGACTTTTCCAAGCAACACAAAAAACTTCATTCCTTTAAATTTTGTTCACAAATCTGTCCAAATAGATGATCATCAGCATTATTCTTTTGCTAAGATAATTTGTCAAGCTGGCATATCCAGATGCTGTGTGTCTTAAACTGCTCACTTAAAGACCATTTTAAAACATGTAGCCTCATTTTGAAAGACATATGATAATGTATTCCCTTCATTCAAATTACATAAGCTTTGATATCATTTGTCAGTATTACTGTATTTTTACAATACTAAATATATTAATATACTTTAAAGATTATGGTAAAACTTCAAAATGCCATGTTATCCCATGATGTGTTGTGACATGTTATAACATGTGGAGCACATGTTCTCAAAAGTTATAACTGGTAGTAACATGTTTTCCAATGGTGGAAACATCTAAAGCATGTGTGGAAAACCATGTTTCCACAAATCTTTCTTCCACATGGGAAGTTTGTGTGGTTTCTCTGACGGTGGTGTTTGATTTGATTCTTCATGTGTGGTTGGGCACACCAGCCAAAAAACAACATCCAAGTTGGCAGCATGCCTCCGACTGGACTGTTTAGCTGTTTTTTTTTTTTAAAACAAATGTGCTACTAGAGGAGCCAACCACAATTACTAATAAATTTAATGAGCAAGTTTTAGTTTTATTTTTCTTGCAGGCTCCTGATGCAATAAAAGAGAGGATAGGGTGGTGGAGTTTGCTGGTGAATTGTGTGGTTTTGCTGTGAATGGATACATTTGTTTTCTGTAGGACTGTTTTAACAAGGTTGTAATTGGTTCATGCAAAGTGGTGCTGTATTTGTAATTTACTATCATATTTTGTGGGAACTGGCCTCCCTGATGTTTGAGTTCAGCACCCCAGTGCTCCTTCATTTAATGTTTTATTTGGTTTTTGTGGGCATTTAATTTAACAGTCTACACCATAATCATAATCATGGGCTTCATCTAAGCCTTTTGATGAAAATCCGCTGCTGTGACCAAGTTGAATTGAGATAAATCTTTTACTTTTTGCATTCTAAATAAAATCCATGTTTAGGTCTCATGTGTATTGAGTGTCAACATCAAATGTGTAATGAGTATCAAGTGTTAAAATTATGTTTTCCAGATATCCCAGAGTCCTTTTGAAGGGAATATCCTTATCATTCTGTTCAATTTTTCAGCACAGACATCTTTACCAGAAGTATTATGATGATGTGGCAGTAGTGATAATTGAAGATTTTGACAGTTGCTACTGTGTCAGTGTGGTTAGTAAAATGTATAATTTAGATGTCAGGTTTTCAGTGTCTGGATCCCAAAATGCAGATGTGAAAAAACAAACAAACAAAGAAAAAAAACAAGTACAATGGAACAAAAAGGATTTTATTTAACTTACGGAGGTAACACAGTGACACAGGGCATCAACGCAGAAGAACTGAGGACATGGAGGACACAAGGACATGAGACACAGTGGTGCAATCAAACACAGGTTAGACATGTGAAATAATCACAGGAAGGAGCACACAGGAAGACAGGACACTGAACTTCAAAATAAAACTGGAACTAAACAGGGGATGAGACACAAACCATGACATTAGAACTGGAGGCCCAGATTCATCACTGTCATTTCTTAGCACCATCTGAGTCACATCTTTAAACCGTGTTAAGTGAGTGTGTGTGAAATATTCATGGTGACTAAAACAGAGTTAGATGAATTCATTCATGATAATAGGAAGTGTGAGCACATGGGGACTTATTCATTAATCGTAGCAACAATTCAATAGTTTTTTTCATATTTAAAGATACCCTGAGGAGTTTGCTTTTGGTTACAAAAGAGTCTCATATTAATGTGGATGAATCTACATTACCCACACTTGTGTCCATTTTCAATAAATATATCATTTTATCTTTGTAGTTATTTTTATATTATTATTTAGCGGTCGACTCGCCCGGCATTTCCTCGGAAAGTCAGAGCGATTTTATGGCAACCGACTAAGCACATGCACCGGCAAAGACTAGCAGAGCCATTTGACAGAAGAGTCAGGGTAAAAAACGTTACTGATAGTAAAACCTGTCTGTGTAATGACCTCGTCGGTGGCCATCATTCGGTCAAAGCTCTCTGGTTCTGTCTTCAAAACTCCCACGGCTCGCTCTGGCTAGCTAGCCAGTTTGCGACTGTGTGCGCGGAGGCTCATGGGAAATGTAGCGTGAAAACACTTCCGTGTTCCGAAACTCCTCGTAGTCACTTTAAGCATTACCATATCGGTTGAATTTACATGTATTTTTTGACTTTTTGAGCTTCATGGTAACACATTGCCTCCACTGGAAAATCACTCTGGGATCAGATCCAGCCAATTCCAATTTCTCAGACACCACTATTTTCTTGAGACAAACATTTATCAAACAGCTGATCTTGATTTTACTTTTATTGTCTTATTTTTCTGTGTGGAATTTGCATGTTCTCCACAGCTCTAGATTGCATGTAGGTGTGAATGGGAGTGTGAGTGGCTGTTTGTAGCCCAGTGATTTACTGGCGACCAGTCCAGGGTGTATCCCGCCTCTTGCTCTAAGTCAGCTTATAGGCTCTAGTGAGGATAGGCAGGGCAGAAAATGAATCAATGAATAAATCTCTTTTTTTTTCCTTTTGTGCTGCTTTTGATCCAGATCCAGTGAACTTATTTCAACTGCGTTTAGGAACACATAGAACAACATAGTTGCCTTTTGCAGGGACTTAAGTGGTGAAGACTGATACTTCTCCGATCAATCTTGGAAACAGGGAGCCTGCACCAAGTTCTCTCACATCTCATCTCACTTACTTAGTCAATACAAAACTAAAGTGTAAACACAACAATTTGCTGTCTGCCTGGCTATTTTCTCCCCGTTCATGTTTCTTGCCAAAGAAAACCAAATTGCTGCTGGGTGTAGCTTTGTATTTACTGTGGAGTGGTATCAATCTTATCATTGAAATTTCAAGAGAAAGCAAATTATATGTTATCTAAAATGTTGAACCGTTGCCTTGAGTTCTCTTTTTGCTTATTATTGTTAAATGTTTCCCTGAATGAACATGGATTTCAAAAAGTGACCTATAAATAGAGATTGTTATTAATTTCTTTTGGCACTTCCAAATCTACAGTGGTTGGGTGGTGGTGAGCACAATGTTTAGTTTTCTGAATGTCAAGTGCAACACCTATCCTGAGGATTAGCAATGGTTTCTCCCTCTTTTAGAAAAAAGAAAAATGACGTAACATATTTTCCATTTCTCTGCATCACTGAATGGTTATATTTTCAATGAAAGATTTCCATCACTTCGCTACGATTCCTTCTTCTTCTTCTTTTTCTTCTTCTTCTTCTTCTTCTTCTCAAGGTCATTATGTACCATTTTTCCAAATGACACTGATTTATGATTCAGTTTTGTCGCGGATAGATGACATGTTCAGGCCGCACATATTCCCTCAGTTGACGTTCTGACCATCCTTCACACTAGGTTAAACAATAAGACTGCACCTAGGATCATTGTGATTGTGTCAGTACAACTTCTGCACTGTTGTGCAGCATTATTGCTGTTCATACTCTGATTCCACCAGTTTAAGCACAAGCAAAGATCGGATTGCAGAGCAGCACTAATGCCTTGTATAACTAATAGCAATAATGAATAGAAACTGAGAGTTGGTGATACTTCATTACCATGCTCCTATCCAACAGCAGCAGGAGATGTAGCGGCAGTGACTAATTTATGATGACTGGTCTGGCTGGAAATGCAAATCACTTCAATGAATTCCAAAAATTCAAGCTGTAAATGTTGCAAGAAAAAGAGTGTGTGCAACATCTCGAAGGAATATTTGTTTAGTTGGTAAAGGGTTCTAGTGTTTTTTAGTTTCTGTTGTAGGCCTACCACTGACCACTGCAAAGAGTGATCCAGCATGGTGGTAGCCACTGTTAAAGTTGAACAATACAGTGTTTGAATACAGATGTTTGGAGTATTTCATCTCATTTGGTTTGATGGTATACATCTGTAATGATTTATAGACTTTACATTTTCTTTTATAGGTAGTGTGTGTCACGGCTATTTTACATATTGGAAGTTATTACTGAAATGTGTTTGCCCTGTATTGTGTTGTATTAATGAATTGCCTTTGGATAATTGCACAAAATGCTGTAAAATGTCTTATCAGGGGACAGGGACTTGCAGCCTTTTATATACTGAGCTGGAAACACAGGTTTTATTGTGAAAAAAAAAGCACCAGCAGTGTAAGGTGTTAGAAATGGCATGTTCTGTTGAATTTGCAATCTTCCTGATAAAAAAAGAAAAAAAAAAAGAGAGAAAAGAAAAATACCAGGCTGGTTCTATCGAACTGAGTGCATTTGCTGATGGAACATGATGTTGTCTAATTACAGCCTAAGCCTGTGTCTTCCTTTCCTTTTTCTTTTCGTCCTTTGTGGAGCCTTTAGAAGGATTGAACTCTCCACTCTCCACTAAAATGTGTGTTTTTGCTTTACACCAATATTGAGCTGCCTTGTGAATGATCTGGCTGAGTTAATGGAGGTCTGCGTCTACACTCTGAACAAAAGATTATTTATCCTCTCAACCAAAGTGTTTTAATGGATCTCTTGATGCTGGGACCCAAAGTCATCTCCAAAGGCTTTATAGACCTCACTGGAGGTGATTTTTTTCAAGTTGTTCAATACTAATGACGGACAGGAGGTGGCAGCAAACGACAAACACCGCATCTTGACCACTGGAAATTGAGTCCAGGAAGAAGAAAGGAAACCGCTGCGAGCAGCCATGGGTAGTTGAGTCTTTTGACGTTAAATACCACTGTAGCTAACCTGAAGAACAACTACGTATCCCATATGTCTTTTCTACAGTAGCCCATTTGTTTAGGTTTGTTTAGGACCGGCAAAACCAGAAGGTATGGGTGAAAGTGTTATGCTTTATTCCTTTAAGTTAAACCACTGACGCCATGTAGGATAACAATGACTGCTAGCCGATTAGCATGTTGGTTAAATCATAGTAACTGAATGAGAACAGATGCGGTTCTGACACGATACGTGTTGCTCGAACGTTAGCTTCAACCGCTACATGTAATGTCAACGTAATGTTCAGTCTCAAATCAAACTGTCAAACGTCACGTCAAAGTGCAATTCAAACAGAAATAATAGCAGTGTGAAACGGACGTAATTTTAAACTGTTACAGCCGTTAAACAGTGTTTCACGTCAACGTAAACCACCAACAACATAGAAACGTTGGGCAGTGAAGGCGACACTGGCCTAATCAATGCTGTGAATACAGTCATACTTAGAACGACATAAACAGACAGGTGAATGTAATGTCGTCCTGTAAAGGGTTGACATGTGTCAATCTCAGAGATTGCAGACCTATCTAAATAGAATTTATCTTTATTTGCAGTCTGTGATTTGCGTATGTTTGTGCTAGATTCAAGGTAGTTGTTTATAAACACTCACCGCTGGTTTGACGTCACACACTTTTCCAACGCGTGAATGAACGATTTTTAACCAGTTTCCCAAGTTGCATTTCTGTACTCCGGTGGTAGGGGAGAGCCATCTTTATTTTGACTGGGAAAGGAGAGAAAGCCATTGTTTTAAGGAGTCTTAAGGTTTAAAAAAATAAAAATCACCAATTAAATGTCTCTTTGAGAAAATAGTAATTAAATTGATTTCACTGTATGCTAATGTAACCACAAGCTTGTTTGTTAATGCAGATTCAACAGTTTGTGTACATGTCACAAAATATACATACATTTAGGATTTGGAAGAAAATGACTAAAAACAAACAAATGAAAAACTATCTGTGTAGTGTATCAAAAATGCATCTGCTTGAAACCGGTTAACCCACATGTTGGTTCTTTTCTATATTATTGTAGAATAACAAAACGCAAAACTATTTTTGTGGAGAGGATTTTCATGTAAATCCCCAAAACGTGTGAATACTTTAAACAACTTTTGATATGCTTTTTAAATACTCTAGATAGAGAATACATTAATCAGTAACACCAACTGTCTCTCTGTCTTTCTCTCTCTCCCCTTCCCCGAAAAAGGTGATGGAGTTTCCTGAAGATTTTAATCAGCTTGAGCTTCTGAATACACATGGGCATCTGATCCCCCGTGGGGCCAGCAGCCTGTGGTCCAGTAGCAAGAATAAGGATGATGATGAGGAGGAGGAAGAGGAGGTGGTACACAGTGAGGAGTGGTACCTAGAAAAGGAGGAAACTCTCAAAGACAAACCAGCAGAGCTCTTACTGTGGGCAGCAGAACACAATCGCGTAAGTGACTAAAACCTAACTTGCTTTGCTACTCCTCTGGTAAGCAGAGGTTAAGTTGAGCTGGAGGTTGAGATGACTGCTACAAGGGCAGTCAGTGGCCCCACTTTTACGCAGTCTTTGCATTGTCACTGGCTGAGGCTAAGAGCCTAAGAGCCTAGATTTATTCCCAAAGAATGCATAAAAGATAAATAAAAGCCACGTGACAGACTCTGCATTACATTTTGATGACCATTTAGTGGGAATGACCATTCGGCATATAGAGAGAAATATAATGTCCTCATTCAGTCTTATTACAGTTTGTACTGCACTTCTTTTGAGCCGGCAGGACACATGGAAACAAAGAGACAGACCAACTAATTACTGTGGAAGCTCGTAATTTTAATTGCAAGGGAGAATTTAATTGTCAGGTCTGAAGGGCAGAGGAACACAGGTGGTAACTGTTTAAGCTGCTGGCTTTCAGTGTCATGACAGTTTGGAAGTTTTTAAATTACAGTCAACTGGGATCGACTAAATATGACTGAAACTAGCCAAGACTACAAATAGTAAGAATAGTAGGGCAGTAGGTTGGGTTGACCAAAAATTACAAAGTATGCACAAGCATTTTGCTAAGCTGTGGAACATATACAGTAAATGTTCCACTGCTTATGAAAATGTGTATGTGTGGTTGTTTCTGTAATGTATTACATTCATATCAGTCTGTGCTTTATTGAGATTTGTTTTTGCATGTGTGTCCTTGTAAACACATGTAAACACATTTACATTCACTCCTCCTCAGACATTATTATCCAAAACAGTGTGCAAGTGAGGGCTGACGCGAAGCCTCAGTACACTGAGACACCATTGTAAAACTACTGAGTGTTACATCTATTCAATAAACGTGAAGAGATTTGTAGTGTGCCGAAAGTGAATAGTGTGTGCTTATTAGGCTTGTTGGGGTGTTAGAGGCGGTGGGCGAGGAGGTGCTCTGAGAGGAGATGAGTCTTCAAGTGATTGTCCGAGAAAGGTGAACATTCCTGCTCTGATAGCATGTTCTGTAGCTTGTTCCACCACCAGGGAGCCACAGACGGGATGAGTGGTAGATATCATTCAGATGTGAGTGCTACAACTATTCTTGTGACCTGATACTGAGTTTCCAAGCAACAGTTTAGATAATGAATTGGGATGCAATATGTATGTTTTGAAGAGCATCCCCATAGCAACCAGCTGACTGTTACTTTTCTTCATTGACTCATGTCGGTATAGTTCAGTTAGGGCTTCTCTCATAGAAATCTGTATATTTTTTTTCATAATTTTTTACATTTTTACCACTTCCAACAAGGGCTGAGGTCTGCCTCGCTCTGAGATGGTCAGATTTAGCAGTGTCATTGTCATTGTAAGGACAATTTGCCCTAAAATTACTGATGAATTTGCACGAATGGACAAACACAGAGATTTCTCAATAGAACATACTGCAGTCTGGGATTTTTAAATCACAGAAAGGAAAAAAATTACTCACATGAATGGTTCAAACAGGATTCAAATGATCAGAGTGATGAGTGAACAATTCCAAGCAGTTTGTAATTTCCTCACTCAGAGCATATTTGTGGTTTTTTTCCAGCTTTCAACAGTCCATAGGTTGTTAACTACTCATCCTTTGCTGGTGCACTGCTGTGATGAGGATGGTTACACTCCACTGCACCGCGCAGCATACGGCGGCCATGTCAATGTTGTGTCTGCTTTAATTGCTGCTGGCTCTAAAGTCAACCCTCGCACCATCGACGGCTGGACGCCCCTTCACAGCGCCTGCTGCTGGAGCCGCGTCGCCGTGGTGAGCGTGCTCCTGCAGCACGGAGCTGACCTGAATGGCCAGACCAATGGCGGGCTCACACCCCTACACCTGGCTGCCTCCCACAACAGCTCCACAAAAACAGACACTGCACACACCTTAGAGCTGCTCCTCTCTCAACGACACCTGAGGCCAGGGCTCCACAGCAGCAGCAAGGAGACGGCCGGGGAGGTGGCCCGTCGCAGTGGTCCGCATCACTTCCTGTTTGAGATGGTGGAGGACTGTGTCAATGTGGTGGCAGCATCATGAACACAATCACAAATGCAAATCAGTTCTCCCATTTTTTTATATTCATTATGGCCACTGTTATGTCATTATTGTGTAATCTACCTTTTATGAGTTTGATCAATCCGGCTTTCTTTGGTCCAGCCAACAGTCCAGAACCCAAAGATACAGTATGACAAGCTTAAAATCTTTATTTTAAAGAAGCCAAATCCAGCAAATCTTCTGCATGTTTGCTTAAAAAAGGATTTGTTGAAAGTTGTGATAATAAATGAAGGCCGAATCCTTGGAGTTATTTTGTTCTGCATCATTGATCTTTGAAAAGCTTATGTACAGCTTTCTTTCCAGCTTTTGTGTGGTAGATAGAGCCTGTGCTGCTCAGTTTTCTTTTTTTTCCTTTCATGCAGGAATCTCATCATTATTCTGTATTTAGCTGCTGTTTTTATAACTTTCATTCCAATCAGCCTTGTGCCGGAGGAGCATATTGCAGCAGCTGTATTCAAGTATAATCCCACATTTTACTTTTGAACACATTTAGTTCTGATTTTGTCACAGAAATCCTTGAGATTTTCACTGTGACCTCAACTGAGGGGTGTGTGTTTACAGTCTGCAGCATTACATGCCTACTGGTACTGTATATACCTTGAATATGAAGTCTCAGGAGGACCGGTGTAAATGCCATTTTGAAATATAAATTTGCTGTGGTCAGCCCACATTTTCAAACCTCTGTTGAAGCCAGAATGTAGTCACAGAGTGAAGATATGCTGATGATACAGTTGCAGAATAAAATCACAGTTAAGGATTAACAGATGGTCACAAATCTTTGGCGTAAGATTAGAAAATCATGATTAGTGAATGTCAGATGACTGAAAGCAGCACAACGCAACATGAAGTAGATTTGTCCTTACAGAGTCATAGCTGAGGCTTTTAATAGTTTCTGTCACTATGGCTGTCAACAAGCAGCTGATGTCAGTATAGGCTCACTGTGAGTAATGTCTCATTAAAACTGTCAGGTGTCATGTTTGAATAGCAAGCAAACAAAATGAGGATCTCTTGAGTCGTGACATCCCTTGTAACATCTCTACAGGAATCTGCTTTAAGAAATCGTTCTCCGACAATTATTTTTTCAATATGAATTGCAGCAGTGTTTTACCAGTCATTAAACTGGTTCTTCTGAAGTCTCTCACCATCACCAAGTGATGCCTTTGAATTCCTGTTTTGCTTTTCATCTGTCCAAGAAATATTTTCCCTGCAAAGACAAGCTTTGAAGACAGCTCAGTTACTATGGAGGCAAATGAATTTACTCTCAGATGACAAATTGATTGATTAACTAAAGGTTTTTCCATTCAAAAGAAAAATTATCGTATTGGCCTGACAATGATGTGACTGGGAAGGAAATGAACTGTAGTTTATAAACAGGTTACTATGACATCCTACCTTGCCCAGATGCTTTGTGATGGTGATGGCTGGTCTCCTGTCACGATAATGTCTTTCCCTGTAATTGGACACCTCCTACGGTGCCATGTTTAGTCACAGAGATTTTGAGTTCTATGTATTCATGGCAACAAGGGTACTTGGTCTTAGAGTGTCTATAGACAGCTGAGTTTCATCATCCCTCCTATTATTTTGTCAAACATACTTTTACACGACAGGATGCCGCCGGTCCAAGGACAGCTCGCTCTGAATAGATATGGTAAATACTGATCTTTCATGTCTTAAGCTTTTGCAGATGGGAGAGAGGGCAGCGATTCAACTAAACCCAAGCCACATTTTCTCTCTGCTGTCACTAATCACAGTCACAGAACACTAGGGATTTTTGAGCAACTCCTTGGCATCTTCGTCATGACTCCGAGTTGTTTATCATGACTCCTGTCTAAACAAATTGTATCTCCAGGTAATAGAAGTTATCCTGATATCAGGCTCAAAATCCAACAGAAAAACTCTCAAAGCAAAACAAGTGAACAGGCCTGTGTGTTTAAAGCGTGCTCAAACCAGCAAATTTCCAATCTGTGAAATCCATTTCATGTCTTGTCTGACTCAACAATGATAATAACACTGTTATGATTATATTAACACTACTGCTAATGCATATTTGATCTTTGAAGGTTAGATCCTTTATCATGCCATGTGGGCCCATTTGTCCATGAGCCCATGTAATTATCCAGGTACTACAGATGTTTTCTAAGAGGTTGTGTCTAGATTGTTTCGATTTGAATTGTATTAGTTTTTGTTCAGGACGCCTTTGAGAACAAGCTGGTGCATCCTAATGAGTTATTCCCAATAAAAAATGTACAAAACTTTTCTGCCTGCAGGGAAACTGCTCAGTGGTCTCATGCATCCTCATCCTCTTTCTTTGAGTTAATGCCAAAGACAAATTTGCAGGAAGCAGCCGATGTGCATGTGATTTCATTGTATTTAAGTAACAAACTTGCATCAGACCATAAAATGATCCTGGGTTGTCAAGGCTTCAAGGATTATTTAATACAGCGGACATGCAATAGCACAAGAAATATTATAATAAAAATCAGGAAAAAACACATAACATCTAAGTACAAGAACTGCAACTCTCAATTTAAAATCCTCAATTTATAAAGTTGGGAAAGTTCTTACATGGTGCTGTGCTTGCAATTGTACACAACACAACACCACTCTACCTAGTAGTCTGTTTTTATTCTTGTGGTTGAGTAAACCATATCCAGCTAACAAAGTTAAATGTCAGGGCAGATTCAATAAAACATTTCATGAATGTCTTGTTGACGTCAAAACATTGAAGCTTGCAGTAAAAATACAAGCACTGGCTTTTTATACAAAGCATCAACATGATGCTCAAAGGCCAGCTTTTCATCACTGATAGTGCCCAGATATTTATACTTCAGTACACACTCCACAAATAGAAAATAAAACATATAACAAAATAAGATGTCACAATACAGAGTACACACAACATCATGTCGCACTCTGTCAGCTGGGATTAGCTCCAATGTGTGGTTGGTTGGTTGGTTGGTTGGTTGGATGGATGGATGGATGGATGGATGGATCTTGTGCATTCCTGTGGAAACAGCAAACAGCCTGGAGTTTGGTATTCACTTTGTAGTCTGGTTACTTAAGTTGTAAACAGGCAACAAGTTTCTAATAGTAAGAAGCTAGAGAAGTTTTCGTTAGCTGGCTAGTTTGATTTGTGCCTTTGGCCTCCATTGTATAATTCATGAGGAGAGTCAGCATGGATGGCCAGGGGTCAGTTTTGGATGGGGAGTTTTTACCTTCCTACAGTTCAATTTGCTATTTATTCCACCTTTATGTCATAGGTGGTTGCAGAATGATTAAACTGGATTATAGATTCTAAGACATCTGCATCTCAGAAGAGTCAATACCTCCAGGCGATGAGGAGACTGGTGACTTTAAATCCTCATTTCTTCGACTTAATATTTGAAAGAATAATCCCCAGAAAGCTTTGACAATTCGGGTCATTCACTGTCTCTTTGCTTTTTCAACTAATGGATTTGGTGCCCTGGCTTTTGCAGTGTACACCTAGCAACATTTTCATGTGGGCTATTTCTGGTGGGCAGCAAGTGACAGTATTTCTCTTCTCTCTATCTCCAGCACAGTAGGAGTTCACATAAATCAGGTAAAAGACGACTGCACCGAAGCTTGTGCTGTAAGTGACTGACTAGGTTATGCTGAGTGTTAAGTGTGCGTGCCTCTGTCGTTTATCTATGTAAAGACTGAGTCTCTCTCTTGAGTCAGGACATTTTGTCTGTCAAGATGATGAAAACTCCTTCAGGTTTAGTCCTTGGTTGAAGGGTTAAGACTGGAGCTACAGCATATTTCTGTTGATTTTTCAGCTAGCAGTTGGCTCTAAATATTCACATATTACTGCCTTTTACAACTAATTTAGTCTTTGACTAACCTTTACACATAACTCAGGATTACAGCAGCAGCAGACCAGCATCTTGGGAATGTCCAGTAGTCCTGTAAAACCTGTGGTCTTAATGCACCCATTGTAAGTCACCAGAACAACATGTAAATAAGAGCAGTTTCTCTGGAAACCACAGTTTGCCAGAGAGGAGCTAACAGGTAAACATGGCTTCAAAAGAAGCAGATTGAAGATAGGAGAACTGAGAAAGCCAGCGTGACCTGAAACATAAGATAAACACCGAATACATGTGATAAAAACACAGAGAAAATTTCATAGGCAGAAATTGTCTCTTTAAAATTTCTCTAGCTAAGATCTTCAGGCAAGCCAAAGCCACAAATCCCTGACTGTGGCAGCTGCCATCACCCTCTATGTGTTAATTGAGGCAATTATTAGTCATTTATGCAGTTATTTACCTTGGAAGAAAATGGTTGATGAAGAGTTTAACACAGAATCAGTGAGGCAGTCGCTGATTCTGCCAAAAGACTCACCCACCCCCTTAAACTGCACAAATTAGTCCTTATTTTCCCTATTCTGACTTGATCACAACATTGGCTTTGGTCACCTGCCATTCTTGGCACTGGGACACCAGGGGTTCAAGTGCCACCGGTGCCTTCATTTTGCTCCTTTCATTCTGAGACATAGTTATTTCAGCTTTTGTCATTCTTCACCTTATTCTGTGTGATTCAGTGTATAGTTGGACAACCTTCTTCTTTTAAAACACAGTTTTCTTTGTGGCCTGTAAGTCTGCTGAGGTCAATAACTGTAGAAATGTGATGGCGTAAATGTCCTCATTCCTTTGTTGTTGTTGTTGTTGTTTAGCCCATTAAAAGAAAAACCAAAAGAGCAATCCCGGTGTAATCACTTAAAAGGCCGAGAGTACAGACAGTACTCATTAGAAACAACAAGAACAACAATCTGTCTATTGTACTAAAGTCCTCACTGACATAGGCAAATGTTTTCTCTAAAACCAGGTAGTGACAGAGAGGAGGTGTGTAAAGTGCCAATAATTTTATAAAATCAATTATCATTCTCCTCACTGCCATGGTTATAGCTGTGTGTGTGTGTGTGTGTTAAATGGTGTTAATGCTGACACTGAATGTATGTAGCGACTATTTTCACCTAGAAAAAGAAATGTTGTTGAATCCTGATCATTGTTTAGATGTCAGCTGGGAGTGGGTCCAGCCCACATGACCCTGAATGGATGAGCAATATAGACAATGGATGGATGGATGGATGGATGGATTTGTGCATTGCATTTCCATCTTGACGGGTGTCTATGAATAGCTGTAGGTTGTTTGTGTGTGTATGTTTATATGAAATACCAAGCAAACATTCCTTTTCACAAGGTGAGTAATATATTATTCAACTCTTTGCAGTTCCACCCTCCAAAAAAGGAAGCTTACAATGCTTACTCTATTTGTGGCATATTTAGACCTTATAATAATGACAATAGTAATAGCTTCAAGAGAGCAGCACAATGTATGTATATGTGTGGAGAGTTAGCAGCAGAAATTGTCTCATGTCCATGTTAATGTGGACAGACTGCCATGTCCCCTGCAGACAACCATTCAGTTCTCTAGTTGATTTAATGTAATCACAAAGGTGAACAATGTATTCATTGTTGTGGTGTACCAGCATGTATATCAGTTGAGTGCAGCTGCCCAGTATAGGCCTGTGAGTTGTAGCTTTCCAAATAAGCTGTTTTAAATGTGATTTTGAATTGAAATGATAATAAATCAGAAGTTGTAATACTTTTTAAATGAGAAGATTAGTAATACTTTGATATCTCCAAATTAGTGGTATCTGTGTTAGTATCTGTGCAAGTTAACAACTAATACCAACCAGTACCTCTAAAGCTCACATCTATATATATCCACACGGTTCATAAGCAGGAGACGTCTTTGTCCATCAGAATAAATACATCAATTTGCTCCAAGAGGTGCATCAATAAATGTTACAAGTCTTTCTGCAAAGTATAGAAATAACAAGCAAGAAAAACATCTTTGCTTGGAAAATGAGACACAGCCAATTACCTCAGCTGTGATTTCATGAAGATCGCTCCTAGATAATATTTGTCGAAGAAAAGGGCAAGTTGGAATAATCATTATTTCATTGGTTCGCTTTAAGGCATTTTCTCTAATCAGCACTCAAGCTGAGGGTTTATTAAGCAGAGATTTAAGGTCAAAGAAGCACAGGTGTATTGTGGAGAACAAACAGAGCGGTGCGATATATATGTGAAAACACACATTTAACTAGAGTGATGCAGCGCTGTGGTGTACTGACACAAACACAATGTACCAGGGCCAGACTAACAATTTTTCAGATGGATAATTTTCATAATATCACAGCTAGGAATCATTTTCACTCAGCAATTACATTTACACTAACATTATTGACCGGCAATTGATGAAGCATGAGGGAGAATAAAGTCTGTGGTGTTGAGCGCAAAAGTTCAGCGTTGACATCAAGAAGAGGACAAAGAAGAGCCTCGCTGGTAGAAACAAGAGTCATTAGGCTGTTTCTGTCATTTAATAGTTGCCACCTGTGGAGGATGCACTTTTAGGTCTGCAAGACAGAATTGGTACAGATAAAGCACAAAAGCATCATCAGTGGGGAAAGCTCTAAAAAAAAAAGCCATCGACTAGACTCTGCATATGCTGTGTGTTAAAGCAGCTGAACCTGAACCTGCAATAAATAATAAGTGAGCTCTGGTTTTGCTCTCCCCTGACTCCTATGTTTAGGTGCTAAATGCCTCACTATGTTAACAAACTGTGCCTGTCTGCTGCTGTTTGTTGCCCATCAACATGTGGCAAGGTTATTTAACCTCTTCAACTCCGCGGGGACACCGGCGTCCCCGAGCCGCTCCTCTTCTGCAGTTTCAGCTTGCGCGGGCTTACTACATTGGTAAACATGGCGTATTTGGTATCTGTGGCTTCATTAGGTTGTTTTGCTAATTCAGTATCGATTTTATTTTGTTTCTCATTTATTTTTGCACAAGAATATACGGAATATCTACAGTCCGAAGCGTGATCGTTTTCCCCGTTTCAACCGAGGGAGACGTTCCCTCGGTTTTATTTTGAAGTTAGTGTACGACACGGATGTTGAAGGGAGGGTGCTGGACATTGATGTATTATAATGGACAGTGTAAATAAAGATTTAGCTGATTCAATCGTAAATGTGTACAAGATGAAGAAGAAGAAGACTCGTAAATATAATCGCGCGAACAGCTGGCCCCCGGTGAGGATAGTAAGTGAGCCACGCTGAGCGGGCCGGACTCAGCAGAGACACTCAGCCACCCGTTCAAACACTGGGGCACACTGTGCAGAGCAGGAAGCAGGGGGGCGGGGGCAGCTGGCCGCAGCCGCTGGCCCCCGGTGAGGATAGTAAGTGAGCCACGCTGAGCGGGCCGGACTCAGCAGAGACACTCAGCCACCCGTTCAAACACTGGGGCACACTGTGCAGAGCAGGAAGCAGGGGGGCGGGGGCAGCTGGCCGCAGCCGCTGGCCCCCGGTGAGGATAGTAAGTGAGCCACGCTGAGCGGGCCGGACTCAGCAGAGACACTCAGCCACCCGTTCAAACACTGGGGCACACTGTGCAGAGCAGGAAGCAGGGGGGCGGGGGCAGCTGGCCGCAGCCGCTGGCCCCCGGTGAGGATAGTAAGTGAGCCACGCTGAGCGGGCCGGACTCAGCAGAGACACTCAGCCACCCGTTCAAACACTGGGGCACACTGTGCAGAGCAGGAAGCAGGGGGGCGGGGGCAGCTGGCCGCAGCCGCTGGCCCCCGGTGAGGATAGTAAGTGAGCCACGCTGAGCGGGCCGGACTCAGCAGAGACACTCAGCCACCCGTTCAAACACTGGGGCACACTGTGCAGAGCAGGAAGCAGGGGGGCGGGGGCAGCTGGCCGCAGCCGCTGGCCCCCGGTGAGGATAGTAAGTGAGCCACGCTGAGCGGGCCGGACTCAGCAGAGACACTCAGCCACCCGTTCAAACACTGGGGCACACTGTGCAGAGCAGGAAGCAGGGGGGCGGGGGCAGCTGGCCGCAGCCGCTGGCCCCCGGTGAGGATAGTAAGTGAGCCACGCTGAGCGGGCCGGACTCAGCAGAGACACTCAGCCACCCGTTCAAACACTGGGGCACACTGTGCAGAGCAGGAAGCAGGGGGGCGGGGGCAGCTGGCCGCAGCCGCTGGCCCCCGGTGAGGATAGTAAGTGAGCCACGCTGAGCGGGCCGGACTCAGCAGAGACACTCAGCCACCCGTTCAAACACTGGGGCACACTGTGCAGAGCAGGAAGCAGGGGGGCGGGGGCAGCTGGCCGCAGCCGCTGGCCCCCGGTGAGGATAGTAAGTGAGCCACGCTGAGCGGGCCGGACTCAGCAGAGACACTCAGCCACCCGTTCAAACACTGGGGCACACTGTGCAGAGCAGGAAGCAGGGGGGCGGGGGCAGCTGGCCGCAGCCGCTGGCCCCCGGTGAGGATAGTAAGTGAGCCACGCTGAGCGGGCCGGACTCAGCAGAGACACTCAGCCACCCGTTCAAACACTGGGGCACACTGTGCAGAGCAGGAAGCAGGGGGGCGGGGGCAGCTGGCCGCAGCCGCTGGCCCCCGGTGAGGATAGTAAGTGAGCCACGCTGAGCGGGCCGGACTCAGCAGAGACACTCAGCCACCCGTTCAAACACTGGGGCACACTGTGCAGAGCAGGAAGCAGGGGGGCGGGGGCAGCTGGCCGCAGCCGCTGGCCCCCGGTGAGGATAGTAAGTGAGCCACGCTGAGCGGGCCGGACTCAGCAGAGACACTCAGCCACCCGTTCAAACACTGGGGCACACTGTGCAGAGCAGGAAGCAGGGGGGCGGGGGCAGCTGGCCGCAGCCGCTGGCCCCCGGTGAGGATAGTAAGTGAGCCACGCTGAGCGGGCCGGACTCAGCAGAGACACTCAGCCACCCGTTCAAACACTGGGGCACACTGTGCAGAGCAGGAAGCAGGGGGGCGGGGGCAGCTGGCCGCAGCCGCTGGCCCCCGGTGAGGATAGTAAGTGAGCCACGCTGAGCGGGCCGGACTCAGCAGAGACACTCAGCCACCCGTTCAAACACTGGGGCACACTGTGCAGAGCAGGAAGCAGGGGGGCGGGGGCAGCTGGCCGCAGCCGCTGGCCCCCGGTGAGGATAGTAAGTGAGCCACGCTGAGCGGGCCGGACTCAGCAGAGACACTCAGCCACCCGTTCAAACACTGGGGCACACTGTGCAGAGCAGGAAGCAGGGGGGCGGGGGCAGCTGGCCGCAGCCGCTGGCCCCCGGTGAGGATAGTAAGTGAGCCACGCTGAGCGGGCCGGACTCAGCAGAGACACTCAGCCACCCGTTCAAACACTGGGGCACACTGTGCAGAGCAGGAAGCAGGGGGGCGGGGGCAGCTGGCCGCAGCCGCTGGCCCCCGGTGAGGATAGTAAGTGAGCCACGCTGAGCGGGCCGGACTCAGCAGAGACACTCAGCCACCCGTTCAAACACTGGGGCACACTGTGCAGAGCAGGAAGCAGGGGGCGGGGGCAGCTGGCCGCAGCCGCTGGCCCCCGGTGAGGATAGTAAGTGAGCCACGCTGAGCGGGCCGGACTCAGCAGAGACACTCAGCCACCCGTTCAAACACTGGGGCACACTGTGCAGAGCAGGAAGCAGGGGGGCGGGGGCAGCTGGCCGCAGCCGCTGGCCCCCGGTGAGGATAGTAAGTGAGCCACGCTGAGCGGGCCGGACTCAGCAGAGACACTCAGCCACCCGTTCAAACACTGGGGCACACTGTGCAGAGCAGGAAGCAGGGGGGCGGGGGCAGCTGGCCGCAGCCGCTGGCCCCCGGTGAGGATAGTAAGTGAGCCACGCTGAGCGGGCCGGACTCAGCAGAGACACTCAGCCACCCGTTCAAACACTGGGGCACACTGTGCAGAGCAGGAAGCAGGGGGGCGGGGGCAGCTGGCCGCAGCCGCTGGCCCCCGGTGAGGATAGTAAGTGAGCCACGCTGAGCGGGCCGGACTCAGCAGAGACACTCAGCCACCCGTTCAAACACTGGGGCACACTGTGCAGAGCAGGAAGCAGGGGGGCGGGGGCAGCTGGCCGCAGCCGCTGGCCCCCGGTGAGGATAGTAAGTGAGCCACGCTGAGCGGGCCGGACTCAGCAGAGACACTCAGCCACCCGTTCAAACACTGGGGCACACTGTGCAGAGCAGGAAGCAGGGGGGCGGGGGCAGCTGGCCGCAGCCGCTGGCCCCCGGTGAGGATAGTAAGTGAGCCACGCTGAGCGGGCCGGACTCAGCAGAGACACTCAGCCACCCGTTCAAACACTGGGGCACACTGTGCAGAGCAGGAAGCAGGGGGGCGGGGGCAGCTGGCCGCAGCCGCTGGCCCCCGGTGAGGATAGTAAGTGAGCCACGCTGAGCGGGCCGGACTCAGCAGAGACACTCAGCCACCCGTTCAAACACTGGGGCACACTGTGCAGAGCAGGAAGCAGGGGGGCGGGGGCAGCTGGCCGCAGCCGCTGGCCCCCGGTGAGGATAGTAAGTGAGCCACGCTGAGCGGGCCGGACTCAGCAGAGACACTCAGCCACCCGTTCAAACACTGGGGCACACTGTGCAGAGCAGGAAGCAGGGGGGCGGGGGCAGCTGGCCGCAGCCGCTGGCCCCCGGTGAGGATAGTAAGTGAGCCACGCTGAGCGGGCCGGACTCAGCAGAGACACTCAGCCACCCGTTCAAACACTGGGGCACACTGTGCAGAGCAGGAAGCAGGGGGGCGGGGGCAGCTGGCCGCAGCCGCTGGCCCCCGGTGAGGATAGTAAGTGAGCCACGCTGAGCGGGCCGGACTCAGCAGAGACACTCAGCCACCCGTTCAAACACTGGGGCACACTGTGCAGAGCAGGAAGCAGGGGGGCGGGGGCAGCTGGCCGCAGCCGCTGGCCCCCGGTGAGGATAGTAAGTGAGCCACGCTGAGCGGGCCGGACTCAGCAGAGACACTCAGCCACCCGTTCAAACACTGGGGCACACTGTGCAGAGCAGGAAGCAGGGGGGCGGGGGCAGCTGGCCGCAGCCGCTGGCCCCCGGTGAGGATAGTAAGTGAGCCACGCTGAGCGGGCCGGACTCAGCAGAGACACTCAGCCACCCGTTCAAACACTGGGGCACACTGTGCAGAGCAGGAAGCAGGGGGGCGGGGGCAGCTGGCCGCAGCCGCTGGCCCCCGGTGAGGATAGTAAGTGAGCCACGCTGAGCGGGCCGGACTCAGCAGAGACACTCAGCCACCCGTTCAAACACTGGGGCACACTGTGCAGAGCAGGAAGCAGGGGGGCGGGGGCAGCTGGCCGCAGCCGCTGGCCCCCGGTGAGGATAGTAAGTGAGCCACGCTGAGCGGGCCGGACTCAGCAGAGACACTCAGCCACCCGTTCAAACACTGGGGCACACTGTGCAGAGCAGGAAGCAGGGGGGCGGGGGCAGCTGGCCGCAGCCGCTGGCCCCCGGTGAGGATAGTAAGTGAGCCACGCTGAGCGGGCCGGACTCAGCAGAGACACTCAGCCACCCGTTCAAACACTGGGGCACACTGTGCAGAGCAGGAAGCAGGGGGGCGGGGGCAGCTGGCCGCAGCCGCTGGCCCCCGGTGAGGATAGTAAGTGAGCCACGCTGAGCGGGCCGGACTCAGCAGAGACACTCAGCCACCCGTTCAAACACTGGGGCACACTGTGCAGAGCAGGAAGCAGGGGGGCGGGGGCAGCTGGCCGCAGCCGCTGGCCCCCGGTGAGGATAGTAAGTGAGCCACGCTGAGCGGGCCGGACTCAGCAGAGACACTCAGCCACCCGTTCAAACACTGGGGCACACTGTGCAGAGCAGGAAGCAGGGGGGCGGGGGCAGCTGGCCGCAGCCGCTGGCCCCCGGTGAGGATAGTAAGTGAGCCACGCTGAGCGGGCCGGACTCAGCAGAGACACTCAGCCACCCGTTCAAACACTGGGGCACACTGTGCAGAGCAGGAAGCAGGGGGGCGGGGGCAGCTGGCCGCAGCCGCTGGCCCCCGGTGAGGATAGTAAGTGAGCCACGCTGAGCGGGCCGGACTCAGCAGAGACACTCAGCCACCCGTTCAAACACTGGGGCACACTGTGCAGAGCAGGAAGCAGGGGGGCGGGGGCAGCTGGCCGCAGCCGCTGGCCCCCGGTGAGGATAGTAAGTGAGCCACGCTGAGCGGGCCGGACTCAGCAGAGACACTCAGCCACCCGTTCAAACACTGGGGCACACTGTGCAGAGCAGGAAGCAGGGGGGCGGGGGCAGCTGGCCGCAGCCGCTGGCCCCCGGTGAGGATAGTAAGTGAGCCACGCTGAGCGGGCCGGACTCAGCAGAGACACTCAGCCACCCGTTCAAACACTGGGGCACACTGTGCAGAGCAGGAAGCAGGGGGGCGGGGGCAGCTGGCCGCAGCCGCTGGCCCCCGGTGAGGATAGTAAGTGAGCCACGCTGAGCGGGCCGGACTCAGCAGAGACACTCAGCCACCCGTTCAAACACTGGGGCACACTGTGCAGAGCAGGAAGCAGGGGGGCGGGGGCAGCTGGCCGCAGCCGCTGGCCCCCGGTGAGGATAGTAAGTGAGCCACGCTGAGCGGGCCGGACTCAGCAGAGACACTCAGCCACCCGTTCAAACACTGGGGCACACTGTGCAGAGCAGGAAGCAGGGGGGCGGGGGCAGCTGGCCGCAGCCGCTGGCCCCCGGTGAGGATAGTAAGTGAGCCACGCTGAGCGGGCCGGACTCAGCAGAGACACTCAGCCACCCGTTCAAACACTGGGGCACACTGTGCAGAGCAGGAAGCAGGGGGGCGGGGGCAGCTGGCCGCAGCCGCTGGCCCCCGGTGAGGATAGTAAGTGAGCCACGCTGAGCGGGCCGGACTCAGCAGAGACACTCAGCCACCCGTTCAAACACTGGGGCACACTGTGCAGAGCAGGAAGCAGGGGGGCGGGGGCAGCTGGCCGCAGCCGCTGGCCCCCGGTGAGGATAGTAAGTGAGCCACGCTGAGCGGGCCGGACTCAGCAGAGACACTCAGCCACCCGTTCAAACACTGGGGCACACTGTGCAGAGCAGGAAGCAGGGGGGCGGGGGCAGCTGGCCGCAGCCGCTGGCCCCCGGTGAGGATAGTAAGTGAGCCACGCTGAGCGGGCCGGACTCAGCAGAGACACTCAGCCACCCGTTCAAACACTGGGGCACACTGTGCAGAGCAGGAAGCAGGGGGGCGGGGGCAGCTGGCCGCAGCCGCTGGCCCCCGGTGAGGATAGTAAGTGAGCCACGCTGAGCGGGCCGGACTCAGCAGAGACACTCAGCCACCCGTTCAAACACTGGGGCACACTGTGCAGAGCAGGAAGCAGGGGGGCGGGGGCAGCTGGCCGCAGCCGCTGGCCCCCGGTGAGGATAGTAAGTGAGCCACGCTGAGCGGGCCGGACTCAGCAGAGACACTCAGCCACCCGTTCAAACACTGGGGCACACTGTGCAGAGCAGGAAGCAGGGGGGCGGGGGCAGCTGGCCGCAGCCGCTGGCCCCCGGTGAGGATAGTAAGTGAGCCACGCTGAGCGGGCCGGACTCAGCAGAGACACTCAGCCACCCGTTCAAACACTGGGGCACACTGTGCAGAGCAGGAAGCAGGGGGGCGGGGGCAGCTGGCCGCAGCCGCTGGCCCCCGGTGAGGATAGTAAGTGAGCCACGCTGAGCGGGCCGGACTCAGCAGAGACACTCAGCCACCCGTTCAAACACTGGGGCACACTGTGCAGAGCAGGAAGCAGGGGGGCGGGGGCAGCTGGCCGCAGCCGCTGGCCCCCGGTGAGGATAGTAAGTGAGCCACGCTGAGCGGGCCGGACTCAGCAGAGACACTCAGCCACCCGTTCAAACACTGGGGCACACTGTGCAGAGCAGGAAGCAGGGGGGCGGGGGCAGCTGGCCGCAGCCGCTGGCCCCCGGTGAGGATAGTAAGTGAGCCACGCTGAGCGGGCCGGACTCAGCAGAGACACTCAGCCACCCGTTCAAACACTGGGGCACACTGTGCAGAGCAGGAAGCAGGGGGGCGGGGGCAGCTGGCCGCAGCCGCTGGCCCCCGGTGAGGATAGTAAGTGAGCCACGCTGAGCGGGCCGGACTCAGCAGAGACACTCAGCCACCCGTTCAAACACTGGGGCACACTGTGCAGAGCAGGAAGCAGGGGGGCGGGGGCAGCTGGCCGCAGCCGCTGGCCCCCGGTGAGGATAGTAAGTGAGCCACGCTGAGCGGGCCGGACTCAGCAGAGACACTCAGCCACCCGTTCAAACACTGGGGCACACTGTGCAGAGCAGGAAGCAGGGGGGCGGGGGCAGCTGGCCGCAGCCGCTGGCCCCCGGTGAGGATAGTAAGTGAGCCACGCTGAGCGGGCCGGACTCAGCAGAGACACTCAGCCACCCGTTCAAACACTGGGGCACACTGTGCAGAGCAGGAAGCAGGGGGGCGGGGGCAGCTGGCCGCAGCCGCTGGCCCCCGGTGAGGATAGTAAGTGAGCCACGCTGAGCGGGCCGGACTCAGCAGAGACACTCAGCCACCCGTTCAAACACTGGGGCACACTGTGCAGAGCAGGAAGCAGGGGGGCGGGGGCAGCTGGCCGCAGCCGCTGGCCCCCGGTGAGGATAGTAAGTGAGCCACGCTGAGCGGGCCGGACTCAGCAGAGACACTCAGCCACCCGTTCAAACACTGGGGCACACTGTGCAGAGCAGGAAGCAGGGGGGCGGGGGCAGCTGGCCGCAGCCGCTGGCCCCCGGTGAGGATAGTAAGTGAGCCACGCTGAGCGGGCCGGACTCAGCAGAGACACTCAGCCACCCGTTCAAACACTGGGGCACACTGTGCAGAGCAGGAAGCAGGGGGGCGGGGGCAGCTGGCCGCAGCCGCTGGCCCCCGGTGAGGATAGTAAGTGAGCCACGCTGAGCGGGCCGGACTCAGCAGAGACACTCAGCCACCCGTTCAAACACTGGGGCACACTGTGCAGAGCAGGAAGCAGGGGGGCGGGGGCAGCTGGCCGCAGCCGCTGGCCCCCGGTGAGGATAGTAAGTGAGCCACGCTGAGCGGGCCGGACTCAGCAGAGACACTCAGCCACCCGTTCAAACACTGGGGCACACTGTGCAGAGCAGGAAGCAGGGGGGCGGGGGCAGCTGGCCGCAGCCGCTGGCCCCCGGTGAGGATAGTAAGTGAGCCACGCTGAGCGGGCCGGACTCAGCAGAGACACTCAGCCACCCGTTCAAACACTGGGGCACACTGTGCAGAGCAGGAAGCAGGGGGGCGGGGGCAGCTGGCCGCAGCCGCTGGCCCCCGGTGAGGATAGTAAGTGAGCCACGCTGAGCGGGCCGGACTCAGCAGAGACACTCAGCCACCCGTTCAAACACTGGGGCACACTGTGCAGAGCAGGAAGCAGGGGGGCGGGGGCAGCTGGCCGCAGCCGCTGGCCCCCGGTGAGGATAGTAAGTGAGCCACGCTGAGCGGGCCGGACTCAGCAGAGACACTCAGCCACCCGTTCAAACACTGGGGCACACTGTGCAGAGCAGGAAGCAGGGGGGCGGGGGCAGCTGGCCGCAGCCGCTGGCCCCCGGTGAGGATAGTAAGTGAGCCACGCTGAGCGGGCCGGACTCAGCAGAGACACTCAGCCACCCGTTCAAACACTGGGGCACACTGTGCAGAGCAGGAAGCAGGGGGGCGGGGGCAGCTGGCCGCAGCCGCTGGCCCCCGGTGAGGATAGTAAGTGAGCCACGCTGAGCGGGCCGGACTCAGCAGAGACACTCAGCCACCCGTTCAAACACTGGGGCACACTGTGCAGAGCAGGAAGCAGGGGGGCGGGGGCAGCTGGCCGCAGCCGCTGGCCCCCGGTGAGGATAGTAAGTGAGCCACGCTGAGCGGGCCGGACTCAGCAGAGACACTCAGCCACCCGTTCAAACACTGGGGCACACTGTGCAGAGCAGGAAGCAGGGGGGCGGGGGCAGCTGGCCGCAGCCGCTGGCCCCCGGTGAGGATAGTAAGTGAGCCACGCTGAGCGGGCCGGACTCAGCAGAGACACTCAGCCACCCGTTCAAACACTGGGGCACACTGTGCAGAGCAGGAAGCAGGGGGGCGGGGGCAGCTGGCCGCAGCCGCTGGCCCCCGGTGAGGATAGTAAGTGAGCCACGCTGAGCGGGCCGGACTCAGCAGAGACACTCAGCCACCCGTTCAAACACTGGGGCACACTGTGCAGAGCAGGAAGCAGGGGGGCGGGGGCAGCTGGCCGCAGCCGCTGGCCCCCGGTGAGGATAGTAAGTGAGCCACGCTGAGCGGGCCGGACTCAGCAGAGACACTCAGCCACCCGTTCAAACACTGGGGCACACTGTGCAGAGCAGGAAGCAGGGGGGCGGGGGCAGCTGGCCGCAGCCGCTGGCCCCCGGTGAGGATAGTAAGTGAGCCACGCTGAGCGGGCCGGACTCAGCAGAGACACTCAGCCACCCGTTCAAACACTGGGGCACACTGTGCAGAGCAGGAAGCAGGGGGGCGGGGGCAGCTGGCCGCAGCCGCTGGCCCCCGGTGAGGATAGTAAGTGAGCCACGCTGAGCGGGCCGGACTCAGCAGAGACACTCAGCCACCCGTTCAAACACTGGGGCACACTGTGCAGAGCAGGAAGCAGGGGGGCGGGGGCAGCTGGCCGCAGCCGCTGGCCCCCGGTGAGGATAGTAAGTGAGCCACGCTGAGCGGGCCGGACTCAGCAGAGACACTCAGCCACCCGTTCAAACACTGGGGCACACTGTGCAGAGCAGGAAGCAGGGGGGCGGGGGCAGCTGGCCGCAGCCGCTGGCCCCCGGTGAGGATAGTAAGTGAGCCACGCTGAGCGGGCCGGACTCAGCAGAGACACTCAGCCACCCGTTCAAACACTGGGGCACACTGTGCAGAGCAGGAAGCAGGGGGGCGGGGGCAGCTGGCCGCAGCCGCTGGCCCCCGGTGAGGATAGTAAGTGAGCCACGCTGAGCGGGCCGGACTCAGCAGAGACACTCAGCCACCCGTTCAAACACTGGGGCACACTGTGCAGAGCAGGAAGCAGGGGGGCGGGGGCAGCTGGCCGCAGCCGCTGGCCCCCGGTGAGGATAGTAAGTGAGCCACGCTGAGCGGGCCGGACTCAGCAGAGACACTCAGCCACCCGTTCAAACACTGGGGCACACTGTGCAGAGCAGGAAGCAGGGGGGCGGGGGCAGCTGGCCGCAGCCGCTGGCCCCCGGTGAGGATAGTAAGTGAGCCACGCTGAGCGGGCCGGACTCAGCAGAGACACTCAGCCACCCGTTCAAACACTGGGGCACACTGTGCAGAGCAGGAAGCAGGGGGGCGGGGGCAGCTGGCCGCAGCCGCTGGCCCCCGGTGAGGATAGTAAGTGAGCCACGCTGAGCGGGCCGGACTCAGCAGAGACACTCAGCCACCCGTTCAAACACTGGGGCACACTGTGCAGAGCAGGAAGCAGGGGGGCGGGGGCAGCTGGCCGCAGCCGCTGGCCCCCGGTGAGGATAGTAAGTGAGCCACGCTGAGCGGGCCGGACTCAGCAGAGACACTCAGCCACCCGTTCAAACACTGGGGCACACTGTGCAGAGCAGGAAGCAGGGGGGCGGGGGCAGCTGGCCGCAGCCGCTGGCCCCCGGTGAGGATAGTAAGTGAGCCACGCTGAGCGGGCCGGACTCAGCAGAGACACTCAGCCACCCGTTCAAACACTGGGGCACACTGTGCAGAGCAGGAAGCAGGGGGGCGGGGGCAGCTGGCCGCAGCCGCTGGCCCCCGGTGAGGATAGTAAGTGAGCCACGCTGAGCGGGCCGGACTCAGCAGAGACACTCAGCCACCCGTTCAAACACTGGGGCACACTGTGCAGAGCAGGAAGCAGGGGGGCGGGGGCAGCTGGCCGCAGCCGCTGGCCCCCGGTGAGGATAGTAAGTGAGCCACGCTGAGCGGGCCGGACTCAGCAGAGACACTCAGCCACCCGTTCAAACACTGGGGCACACTGTGCAGAGCAGGAAGCAGGGGGGCGGGGGCAGCTGGCCGCAGCCGCTGGCCCCCGGTGAGGATAGTAAGTGAGCCACGCTGAGCGGGCCGGACTCAGCAGAGACACTCAGCCACCCGTTCAAACACTGGGGCACACTGTGCAGAGCAGGAAGCAGGGGGGCGGGGGCAGCTGGCCGCAGCCGCTGGCCCCCGGTGAGGATAGTAAGTGAGCCACGCTGAGCGGGCCGGACTCAGCAGAGACACTCAGCCACCCGTTCAAACACTGGGGCACACTGTGCAGAGCAGGAAGCAGGGGGGCGGGGGCAGCTGGCCGCAGCCGCTGGCCCCCGGTGAGGATAGTAAGTGAGCCACGCTGAGCGGGCCGGACTCAGCAGAGACACTCAGCCACCCGTTCAAACACTGGGGCACACTGTGCAGAGCAGGAAGCAGGGGGGCGGGGGCAGCTGGCCGCAGCCGCTGGCCCCCGGTGAGGATAGTAAGTGAGCCACGCTGAGCGGGCCGGACTCAGCAGAGACACTCAGCCACCCGTTCAAACACTGGGGCACACTGTGCAGAGCAGGAAGCAGGGGGGCGGGGGCAGCTGGCCGCAGCCGCTGGCCCCCGGTGAGGATAGTAAGTGAGCCACGCTGAGCGGGCCGGACTCAGCAGAGACACTCAGCCACCCGTTCAAACACTGGGGCACACTGTGCAGAGCAGGAAGCAGGGGGGCGGGGGCAGCTGGCCGCAGCCGCTGGCCCCCGGTGAGGATAGTAAGTGAGCCACGCTGAGCGGGCCGGACTCAGCAGAGACACTCAGCCACCCGTTCAAACACTGGGGCACACTGTGCAGAGCAGGAAGCAGGGGGGCGGGGGCAGCTGGCCGCAGCCGCTGGCCCCCGGTGAGGATAGTAAGTGAGCCACGCTGAGCGGGCCGGACTCAGCAGAGACACTCAGCCACCCGTTCAAACACTGGGGCACACTGTGCAGAGCAGGAAGCAGGGGGGCGGGGGCAGCTGGCCGCAGCCGCTGGCCCCCGGTGAGGATAGTAAGTGAGCCACGCTGAGCGGGCCGGACTCAGCAGAGACACTCAGCCACCCGTTCAAACACTGGGGCACACTGTGCAGAGCAGGAAGCAGGGGGGCGGGGGCAGCTGGCCGCAGCCGCTGGCCCCCGGTGAGGATAGTAAGTGAGCCACGCTGAGCGGGCCGGACTCAGCAGAGACACTCAGCCACCCGTTCAAACACTGGGGCACACTGTGCAGAGCAGGAAGCAGGGGGGCGGGGGCAGCTGGCCGCAGCCGCTGGCCCCCGGTGAGGATAGTAAGTGAGCCACGCTGAGCGGGCCGGACTCAGCAGAGACACTCAGCCACCCGTTCAAACACTGGGGCACACTGTGCAGAGCAGGAAGCAGGGGGGCGGGGGCAGCTGGCCGCAGCCGCTGGCCCCCGGTGAGGATAGTAAGTGAGCCACGCTGAGCGGGCCGGACTCAGCAGAGACACTCAGCCACCCGTTCAAACACTGGGGCACACTGTGCAGAGCAGGAAGCAGGGGGGCGGGGGCAGCTGGCCGCAGCCGCTGGCCCCCGGTGAGGATAGTAAGTGAGCCACGCTGAGCGGGCCGGACTCAGCAGAGACACTCAGCCACCCGTTCAAACACTGGGGCACACTGTGCAGAGCAGGAAGCAGGGGGGCGGGGGCAGCTGGCCGCAGCCGCTGGCCCCCGGTGAGGATAGTAAGTGAGCCACGCTGAGCGGGCCGGACTCAGCAGAGACACTCAGCCACCCGTTCAAACACTGGGGCACACTGTGCAGAGCAGGAAGCAGGGGGGCGGGGGCAGCTGGCCGCAGCCGCTGGCCCCCGGTGAGGATAGTAAGTGAGCCACGCTGAGCGGGCCGGACTCAGCAGAGACACTCAGCCACCCGTTCAAACACTGGGGCACACTGTGCAGAGCAGGAAGCAGGGGGGCGGGGGCAGCTGGCCGCAGCCGCTGGCCCCCGGTGAGGATAGTAAGTGAGCCACGCTGAGCGGGCCGGACTCAGCAGAGACACTCAGCCACCCGTTCAAACACTGGGGCACACTGTGCAGAGCAGGAAGCAGGGGGGCGGGGGCAGCTGGCCGCAGCCGCTGGCCCCCGGTGAGGATAGTAAGTGAGCCACGCTGAGCGGGCCGGACTCAGCAGAGACACTCAGCCACCCGTTCAAACACTGGGGCACACTGTGCAGAGCAGGAAGCAGGGGGGCGGGGGCAGCTGGCCGCAGCCGCTGGCCCCCGGTGAGGATAGTAAGTGAGCCACGCTGAGCGGGCCGGACTCAGCAGAGACACTCAGCCACCCGTTCAAACACTGGGGCACACTGTGCAGAGCAGGAAGCAGGGGGGCGGGGGCAGCTGGCCGCAGCCGCTGGCCCCCGGTGAGGATAGTAAGTGAGCCACGCTGAGCGGGCCGGACTCAGCAGAGACACTCAGCCACCCGTTCAAACACTGGGGCACACTGTGCAGAGCAGGAAGCAGGGGGGCGGGGGCAGCTGGCCGCAGCCGCTGGCCCCCGGTGAGGATAGTAAGTGAGCCACGCTGAGCGGGCCGGACTCAGCAGAGACACTCAGCCACCCGTTCAAACACTGGGGCACACTGTGCAGAGCAGGAAGCAGGGGGGCGGGGGCAGCTGGCCGCAGCCGCTGGCCCCCGGTGAGGATAGTAAGTGAGCCACGCTGAGCGGGCCGGACTCAGCAGAGACACTCAGCCACCCGTTCAAACACTGGGGCACACTGTGCAGAGCAGGAAGCAGGGGGGCGGGGGCAGCTGGCCGCAGCCGCTGGCCCCCGGTGAGGATAGTAAGTGAGCCACGCTGAGCGGGCCGGACTCAGCAGAGACACTCAGCCACCCGTTCAAACACTGGGGCACACTGTGCAGAGCAGGAAGCAGGGGGGCGGGGGCAGCTGGCCGCAGCCGCTGGCCCCCGGTGAGGATAGTAAGTGAGCCACGCTGAGCGGGCCGGACTCAGCAGAGACACTCAGCCACCCGTTCAAACACTGGGGCACACTGTGCAGAGCAGGAAGCAGGGGGGCGGGGGCAGCTGGCCGCAGCCGCTGGCCCCCGGTGAGGATAGTAAGTGAGCCACGCTGAGCGGGCCGGACTCAGCAGAGACACTCAGCCACCCGTTCAAACACTGGGGCACACTGTGCAGAGCAGGAAGCAGGGGGGCGGGGGCAGCTGGCCGCAGCCGCTGGCCCCCGGTGAGGATAGTAAGTGAGCCACGCTGAGCGGGCCGGACTCAGCAGAGACACTCAGCCACCCGTTCAAACACTGGGGCACACTGTGCAGAGCAGGAAGCAGGGGGGCGGGGGCAGCTGGCCGCAGCCGCTGGCCCCCGGTGAGGATAGTAAGTGAGCCACGCTGAGCGGGCCGGACTCAGCAGAGACACTCAGCCACCCGTTCAAACACTGGGGCACACTGTGCAGAGCAGGAAGCAGGGGGGCGGGGGCAGCTGGCCGCAGCCGCTGGCCCCCGGTGAGGATAGTAAGTGAGCCACGCTGAGCGGGCCGGACTCAGCAGAGACACTCAGCCACCCGTTCAAACACTGGGGCACACTGTGCAGAGCAGGAAGCAGGGGGGCGGGGGCAGCTGGCCGCAGCCGCTGGCCCCCGGTGAGGATAGTAAGTGAGCCACGCTGAGCGGGCCGGACTCAGCAGAGACACTCAGCCACCCGTTCAAACACTGGGGCACACTGTGCAGAGCAGGAAGCAGGGGGGCGGGGGCAGCTGGCCGCAGCCGCTGGCCCCCGGTGAGGATAGTAAGTGAGCCACGCTGAGCGGGCCGGACTCAGCAGAGACACTCAGCCACCCGTTCAAACACTGGGGCACACTGTGCAGAGCAGGAAGCAGGGGGGCGGGGGCAGCTGGCCGCAGCCGCTGGCCCCCGGTGAGGATAGTAAGTGAGCCACGCTGAGCGGGCCGGACTCAGCAGAGACACTCAGCCACCCGTTCAAACACTGGGGCACACTGTGCAGAGCAGGAAGCAGGGGGCGGGGGCAGCTGGCCGCAGCCGCTGGCCCCCGGTGAGGATAGTAAGTGAGCCACGCTGAGCGGGCCGGACTCAGCAGAGACACTCAGCCACCCGTTCAAACACTGGGGCACACTGTGCAGAGCAGGAAGCAGGGGGGCGGGGGCAGCTGGCCGCAGCCGCTGGCCCCCGGTGAGGATAGTAAGTGAGCCACGCTGAGCGGGCCGGACTCAGCAGAGACACTCAGCCACCCGTTCAAACACTGGGGCACACTGTGCAGAGCAGGAAGCAGGGGGGCGGGGGCAGCTGGCCGCAGCCGCTGGCCCCCGGTGAGGATAGTAAGTGAGCCACGCTGAGCGGGCCGGACTCAGCAGAGACACTCAGCCACCCGTTCAAACACTGGGGCACACTGTGCAGAGCAGGAAGCAGGGGGGCGGGGGCAGCTGGCCGCAGCCGCTGGCCCCCGGTGAGGATAGTAAGTGAGCCACGCTGAGCGGGCCGGACTCAGCAGAGACACTCAGCCACCCGTTCAAACACTGGGGCACACTGTGCAGAGCAGGAAGCAGGGGGGCGGGGGCAGCTGGCCGCAGCCGCTGGCCCCCGGTGAGGATAGTAAGTGAGCCACGCTGAGCGGGCCGGACTCAGCAGAGACACTCAGCCACCCGTTCAAACACTGGGGCACACTGTGCAGAGCAGGAAGCAGGGGGGCGGGGGCAGCTGGCCGCAGCCGCTGGCCCCCGGTGAGGATAGTAAGTGAGCCACGCTGAGCGGGCCGGACTCAGCAGAGACACTCAGCCACCCGTTCAAACACTGGGGCACACTGTGCAGAGCAGGAAGCAGGGGGGCGGGGGCAGCTGGCCGCAGCCGCTGGCCCCCGGTGAGGATAGTAAGTGAGCCACGCTGAGCGGGCCGGACTCAGCAGAGACACTCAGCCACCCGTTCAAACACTGGGGCACACTGTGCAGAGCAGGAAGCAGGGGGGCGGGGGCAGCTGGCCGCAGCCGCTGGCCCCCGGTGAGGATAGTAAGTGAGCCACGCTGAGCGGGCCGGACTCAGCAGAGACACTCAGCCACCCGTTCAAACACTGGGGCACACTGTGCAGAGCAGGAAGCAGGGGGGCGGGGGCAGCTGGCCGCAGCCGCTGGCCCCCGGTGAGGATAGTAAGTGAGCCACGCTGAGCGGGCCGGACTCAGCAGAGACACTCAGCCACCCGTTCAAACACTGGGGCACACTGTGCAGAGCAGGAAGCAGGGGGGCGGGGGCAGCTGGCCGCAGCCGCTGGCCCCCGGTGAGGATAGTAAGTGAGCCACGCTGAGCGGGCCGGACTCAGCAGAGACACTCAGCCACCCGTTCAAACACTGGGGCACACTGTGCAGAGCAGGAAGCAGGGGGGCGGGGGCAGCTGGCCGCAGCCGCTGGCCCCCGGTGAGGATAGTAAGTGAGCCACGCTGAGCGGGCCGGACTCAGCAGAGACACTCAGCCACCCGTTCAAACACTGGGGCACACTGTGCAGAGCAGGAAGCAGGGGGGCGGGGGCAGCTGGCCGCAGCCGCTGGCCCCCGGTGAGGATAGTAAGTGAGCCACGCTGAGCGGGCCGGACTCAGCAGAGACACTCAGCCACCCGTTCAAACACTGGGGCACACTGTGCAGAGCAGGAAGCAGGGGGGCGGGGGCAGCTGGCCGCAGCCGCTGGCCCCCGGTGAGGATAGTAAGTGAGCCACGCTGAGCGGGCCGGACTCAGCAGAGACACTCAGCCACCCGTTCAAACACTGGGGCACACTGTGCAGAGCAGGAAGCAGGGGGGCGGGGGCAGCTGGCCGCAGCCGCTGGCCCCCGGTGAGGATAGTAAGTGAGCCACGCTGAGCGGGCCGGACTCAGCAGAGACACTCAGCCACCCGTTCAAACACTGGGGCACACTGTGCAGAGCAGGAAGCAGGGGGGCGGGGGCAGCTGGCCGCAGCCGCTGGCCCCCGGTGAGGATAGTAAGTGAGCCACGCTGAGCGGGCCGGACTCAGCAGAGACACTCAGCCACCCGTTCAAACACTGGGGCACACTGTGCAGAGCAGGAAGCAGGGGGGCGGGGGCAGCTGGCCGCAGCCGCTGGCCCCCGGTGAGGATAGTAAGTGAGCCACGCTGAGCGGGCCGGACTCAGCAGAGACACTCAGCCACCCGTTCAAACACTGGGGCACACTGTGCAGAGCAGGAATCAGGGGGGCGGGGGCAGCTGGCCGCAGCCGCTGGCCCCCGGTGAGGATAGTAAGTGAGCCACGCTGAGCGGGCCGGACTCAGCAGAGACACTCAGCCACCCGTTCAAACACTGGGGCACACTGTGCAGAGCAGGAAGCAGGGGGGCGGGGGCAGCTGGCCGCAGCCGCTGGCCCCCGGTGAGGATAGTAAGTGAGCCACGCTGAGCGGGCCGGACTCAGCAGAGACACTCAGCCACCCGTTCAAACACTGGGGCACACTGTGCAGAGCAGGAAGCAGGGGGGCGGGGGCAGCTGGCCGCAGCCGCTGGCCCCCGGTGAGGATAGTAAGTGAGCCACGCTGAGCGGGCCGGACTCAGCAGAGACACTCAGCCACCCGTTCAAACACTGGGGCACACTGTGCAGAGCAGGAAGCAGGGGGGCGGGGGCAGCTGGCCGCAGCCGCTGGCCCCCGGTGAGGATAGTAAGTGAGCCACGCTGAGCGGGCCGGACTCAGCAGAGACACTCAGCCACCCGTTCAAACACTGGGGCACACTGTGCAGAGCAGGAAGCAGGGGGGCGGGGGCAGCTGGCCGCAGCCGCTGGCCCCCGGTGAGGATAGTAAGTGAGCCACGCTGAGCGGGCCGGACTCAGCAGAGACACTCAGCCACCCGTTCAAACACTGGGGCACACTGTGCAGAGCAGGAAGCAGGGGGGCGGGGGCAGCTGGCCGCAGCCGCTGGCCCCCGGTGAGGATAGTAAGTGAGCCACGCTGAGCGGGCCGGACTCAGCAGAGACACTCAGCCACCCGTTCAAACACTGGGGCACACTGTGCAGAGCAGGAATCAGGGGGGCGGGGGCAGCTGGCCGCAGCCGCTGGCCCCCGGTGAGGATAGTAAGTGAGCCACGCTGAGCGGGCCGGACTCAGCAGAGACACTCAGCCACCCGTTCAAACACTGGGGCACACTGTGCAGAGCAGGAAGCAGGGGGGCGGGGGCAGCTGGCCGCAGCCGCTGGCCCCCGGTGAGAATAGTAAGTGAGCCACGCTGAGCGGGCCGGACTCAGCAGAGACACTCAGCCACCCGTTCAAACACTGGGGCACACTGTGCAGAGCAGGAATCAGGGGGGCGGGGGCAGCTGGCCGCAGCCGCTGGCCCCCGGTGAGGATAGTAAGTGAGCCACGCTGAGCGGGCCGGACTCAGCAGAGACACTCAGCCACCCGTTCAAACACTGGGGCACACTGTGCAGAGCAGGAAGCAGGGGGGCGGGGGCAGCTGGCCGCAGCCGCTGGCCCCCGGTGAGGATAGTAAGTGAGCCACGCTGAGCGGGCCGGACTCAGCAGAGACACTCAGCCACCCGTTCAAACACTGGGGCACACTGTGCAGAGCAGGAAGCAGGGGGGCGGGGGCAGCTGGCCGCAGCCGCTGGCCCCCGGTGAGGATAGTAAGTGAGCCACGCTGAGCGGGCCGGACTCAGCAGAGACACTCAGCCACCCGTTCAAACACTGGGGCACACTGTGCAGAGCAGGAAGCAGGGGGGCGGGGGCAGCTGGCCGCAGCCGCTGGCCCCCGGTGAGGATAGTAAGTGAGCCACGCTGAGCGGGCCGGACTCAGCAGAGACACTCAGCCACCCGTTCAAACACTGGGGCACACTGTGCAGAGCAGGAAGCAGGGGGGCGGGGGCAGCTGGCCGCAGCCGCTGGCCCCCGGTGAGGATAGTAAGTGAGCCACGCTGAGCGGGCCGGACTCAGCAGAGACACTCAGCCACCCGTTCAAACACTGGGGCACACTGTGCAGAGCAGGAAGCAGGGGGGCGGGGGCAGCTGGCCGCAGCCGCTGGCCCCCGGTGAGAATAGTAAGTGAGCCACGCTGAGCGGGCCGGACTCAGCAGAGACACTCAGCCACCCGTTCAAACACTGGGGCACACTGTGCAGAGCAGGAATCAGGGGGGCGGGGGCAGCTGGCCGCAGCCGCTGGCCCCCGGTGAGGATAGTAAGTGAGCCACGCTGAGCGGGCCGGACTCAGCAGAGACACTCAGCCACCCGTTCAAACACTGGGGCACACTGTGCAGAGCAGGAATCAGGGGGGCGGGGGCAGCTGGCCGCAGCCGCTGGCCCCCGGTGAGGATAGTAAGTGAGCCACGCTGAGCGGGCCGGACTCAGCAGAGACACTCAGCCACCCGTTCAAACACTGGGGCACACTGTGCAGAGCAGGAAGCAGGGGGGCGGGGGCAGCTGGCCGCAGCCGCTGGCCCCCGGTGAGGATAGTAAGTGAGCCACGCTGAGCGGGCCGGACTCAGCAGAGACACTCAGCCACCCGTTCAAACACTGGGGCACACTGTGCAGAGCAGGAATCAGGGGGGCGGGGGCAGCTGGCCGCAGCCGCTGGCCCCCGGTGAGGATAGTAAGTGAGCCACGCTGAGCGGGCCGGACTCAGCAGAGACACTCAGCCACCCGTTCAAACACTGGGGCACACTGTGCAGAGCAGGAAGCAGGGGGGCGGGGGCAGCTGGCCGCAGCCGCTGGCCCCCGGTGAGGATAGTAAGTGAGCCACGCTGAGCGGGCCGGACTCAGCAGAGACACTCAGCCACCCGTTCAAACACTGGGGCACACTGTGCAGAGCAGGAAGCAGGGGGGCGGGGGCAGCTGGCCGCAGCCGCTGGCCCCCGGTGAGGATAGTAAGTGAGCCACGCTGAGCGGGCCGGACTCAGCAGAGACACTCAGCCACCCGTTCAAACACTGGGGCACACTGTGCAGAGCAGGAATCAGGGGGGCGGGGGCAGCTGGCCGCAGCCGCTGGCCCCCGGTGAGGATAGTAAGTGAGCCACGCTGAGCGGGCCGGACTCAGCAGAGACACTCAGCCACCCGTTCAAACACTGGGGCACACTGTGCAGAGCAGGAAGCAGGGGGGCGGGGGCAGCTGGCCGCAGCCGCTGGCCCCCGGTGAGGATAGTAAGTGAGCCACGCTGAGCGGGCCGGACTCAGCAGAGACACTCAGCCACCCGTTCAAACACTGGGGCACACTGTGCAGAGCAGGAATCAGGGGGGCGGGGGCAGCTGGCCGCAGCCGCTGGCCCCCGGTGAGAATAGTAAGTGAGCCACGCTGAGCGGGCCGGACTCAGCAGAGACACTCAGCCACCCGTTCAAACACTGGGGCACACTGTGCAGAGCAGGAATCAGGGGGGCGGGGGCAGCTGGCCGCAGCCGCTGGCCCCCGGTGAGGATAGTAAGTGAGCCACGCTGAGCGGGCCGGACTCAGCAGAGACACTCAGCCACCCGTTCAAACACTGGGGCACACTGTGCAGAGCAGGAATCAGGGGGGCGGGGCAGCTGGCCGCAGCCGCTGGCCCCCGGTGAGGATAGTAAGTGAGCCACGCTGAGCGGGCCGGACTCAGCAGAGACACTCAGCCACCCGTTCAAACACTGGGGCACACTGTGCAGAGCAGGAAGCAGGGGGGCGGGGGCAGCTGGCCGCAGCCGCTGGCCCCCGGTGAGGATAGTAAGTGAGCCACGCTGAGCGGGCCGGACTCAGCAGAGACACTCAGCCACCCGTTCAAACACTGGGGCACACTGTGCAGAGCAGGAATCAGGGGGGCGGGGGCAGCTGGCCGCAGCCGCTGGCCCCCGGTGAGGATAGTAAGTGAGCCACGCTGAGCGGGCCGGACTCAGCAGAGACACTCAGCCACCCGTTCAAACACTGGGGCACACTGTGCAGAGCAGGAATCAGGGGGGCGGGGGCAGCTGGCCGCAGCCGCTGGCCCCCGGTGAGAATAGTAAGTGAGCCACGCTGAGCGGGCCGGACTCAGCAGAGACACTCAGCCACCCGTTCAAACACTGGGGCACACTGTGCAGAGCAGGAAGCAGGGGGGCGGGGGCAGCTGGCCGCAGCCGCTGGCCCCCGGTGAGAATAGTAAGTGAGCCACGCTGAGCGGGCCGGACTCAGCAGAGACACTCAGCCACCCGTTCAAACACTGGGGCACACTGTGCAGAGCAGGAATCAGGGGGGCGGGGGCAGCTGGCCGCAGCCGCTGGCCCCCGGTGAGGATAGTAAGTGAGCCACGCTGAGCGGGCCGGACTCAGCAGAGACACTCAGCCACCCGTTCAAACACTGGGGCACACTGTGCAGAGCAGGAATCAGGGGGGCGGGGGCAGCTGGCCGCAGCCGCTGGCCCCCGGTGAGGATAGTAAGTGAGCCACGCTGAGCGGGCCGGACTCAGCAGAGACACTCAGCCACCCGTTCAAACACTGGGGCACACTGTGCAGAGCAGGAATCAGGGGGGCGGGGGCAGCTGGCCGCAGCCGCTGGCCCCCGGTGAGGATAGTAAGTGAGCCACGCTGAGCGGGCCGGACTCAGCAGAGACACTCAGCCACCCGTTCAAACACTGGGGCACACTGTGCAGAGCAGGAATCAGGGGGGCGGGGGCAGCTGGCCGCAGCCGCTGGCCCCCGGTGAGAATAGTAAGTGAGCCACGCTGAGCGGGCCGGACTCAGCAGAGACACTCAGCCACCCGTTCAAACACTGGGGCACACTGTGCAGAGCAGGAAGCAGGGGGGCGGGGGCAGCTGGCCGCAGCCGCTGGCCCCCGGTGAGAATAGTAAGTGAGCCACGCTGAGCGGGCCGGACTCAGCAGAGACACTCAGCCACCCGTTCAAACACTGGGGCACACTGTGCAGAGCAGGAATCAGGGGGGCGGGGGCAGCTGGCCGCAGCCGCTGGCCCCCGGTGAGGATAGTAAGTGAGCCACGCTGAGCGGGCCGGACTCAGCAGAGACACTCAGCCACCCGTTCAAACACTGGGGCACACTGTGCAGAGCAGGAATCAGGGGGGCGGGGGCAGCTGGCCGCAGCCGCTGGCCCCCGGTGAGGATAGTAAGTGAGCCACGCTGAGCGGGCCGGACTCAGCAGAGACACTCAGCCACCCGTTCAAACACTGGGGCACACTGTGCAGAGCAGGAAGCAGGGGGGCGGGGGCAGCTGGCCGCAGCCGCTGGCCCCCGGTGAGGATAGTAAGTGAGCCACGCTGAGCGGGCCGGACTCAGCAGAGACACTCAGCCACCCGTTCAAACACTGGGGCACACTGTGCAGAGCAGGAATCAGGGGGGCGGGGGCAGCTGGCCGCAGCCGCTGGCCCCCGGTGAGAATAGTAAGTGAGCCACGCTGAGCGGGCCGGACTCAGCAGAGACACTCAGCCACCCGTTCAAACACTGGGGCACACTGTGCAGAGCAGGAATCAGGGGGCGGGGGCAGCTGGCCGCAGCCGCTGGCCCCCGGTGAGAATAGTAAGTGAGCCACGCTGAGCGGGCCGGACTCAGCAGAGACACTCAGCCACCCGTTCAAACACTGGGGCACACTGTGCAGAGCAGGAATCAGGGGGGCGGGGGCAGCTGGCCGCAGCCGCTGGCCCCCGGTGAGAATAGTAAGTGAGCCACGCTGAGCGGGCCGGACTCAGCAGAGACACTCAGCCACCCGTTCAAACACTGGGGCACACTGTGCAGAGCAGGAATCAGGGGGGCGGGGGCAGCTGGCCGCAGCCGCTGGCCCCCGGTGAGAATAGTAAGTGAGCCACGCTGAGCGGGCCGGACTCAGCAGAGACACTCAGCCACCCGTTCAAACACTGGGGCACACTGTGCAGAGCAGGAATCAGGGGGGCGGGGGCAGCTGGCCGCAGCCGCTGGCCCCCGGTGAGAATAGTAAGTGAGCCACGCTGAGCGGGCCGGACTCAGCAGAGACACTCAGCCACCCGTTCAAACACTGGGGCACACTGTGCAGAGCAGGAATCAGGGGGGCGGGGGCAGCTGGCCGCAGCCGCTGGCCCCCGGTGAGAATAGTAAGTGAGCCACGCTGAGCGGGCCGGACTCAGCAGAGACACTCAGCCACCCGTTCAAACACTGGGGCACACTGTGCAGAGCAGGAATCAGGGGGGCGGGGGCAGCTGGCCGCAGCCGCTGGCCCCCGGTGAGAATAGTAAGTGAGCCACGCTGAGCGGGCCGGACTCAGCAGAGACACTCAGCCACCCGTTCAAACACTGGGGCACACTGTGCAGAGCAGGAATCAGGGGGGCGGGGGCAGCTGGCCGCAGCCGCTGGCCCCCGGTGAGAATAGTAAGTGAGCCACGCTGAGCGGGCCGGACTCAGCAGAGACACTCAGCCACCCGTTCAAACACTGGGGCACACTGTGCAGAGCAGGAATCAGGGGGGCGGGGGCAGCTGGCCGCAGCCGCTGGCCCCCGGTGAGAATAGTAAGTGAGCCACGCTGAGCGGGCCGGACTCAGCAGAGACACACAGCCACCCGTTCAAACACTGGGGCACACTGTGCAGAGCAGGAATCAGGGGGGCGGGGGCAGCTGGCCGCAGCCGCTGGCCCCCGGTGAGAATAGTAAGTGAGCCACGCTGAGCGGGCCGGACTCAGCAGAGACACACAGCCACCCGTTCAAACACTGGGGCACACTGTGCAGAGCAGGAATCAGGGGGGCGGGGGCAGCTGGCCGCAGCCGCTGGCCCCCGGTGAGAATAGTAAGTGAGCCACGCTGAGCGGGCCGGACTCAGCAGAGACACACAGCCACCCGTTCAAACACTGGGGCACACTGTGCAGAGCAGGAATCAGGGGGGCGGGGGCAGCTGGCCGCAGCCGCTGGCCCCCGGTGAGAATAGTAAGTGAGCCACGCTGAGCGGGCCGGACTCAGCAGAGACACACAGCCACCCGTTCAAACACTGGGGCACACTGTGCAGAGCAGGAATCAGGGGGGCGGGGGCAGCTGGCCGCAGCCGCTGGCCCCCGGTGAGAATAGTAAGTGAGCCACGCTGAGCGGGCCGGACTCAGCAGAGACACACAGCCACCCGTTCAAACACTGGGGCACACTGTGCAGAGCAGGAATCAGGGGGGCGGGGGCAGCTGGCCGCAGCCGCTGGCCCCCGGTGAGAATAGTAAGTGAGCCACGCTGAGCGGGCCGGACTCAGCAGAGACACACAGCCACCCGTTCAAACACTGGGGCACACTGTGCAGAGCAGGAATCAGGGGGGCGGGGGCAGCTGGCCGCAGCCGCTGGCCCCCGGTGAGAATAGTAAGTGAGCCACGCTGAGCGGGCCGGACTCAGCAGAGACACACAGCCACCCGTTCAAACACTGGGGCACACTGTGCAGAGCAGGAATCAGGGGGGCGGGGGCAGCTGGCCGCAGCCGCTGGCCCCCGGTGAGAATAGTAAGTGAGCCACGCTGAGCGGGCCGGACTCAGCAGAGACACACAGCCACCCGTTCAAACACTGGGGCACACTGTGCAGAGCAGGAATCAGGGGGGCGGGGGCAGCTGGCCGCAGCCGCTGGCCCCCGGTGAGAATAGTAAGTGAGCCACGCTGAGCGGGCCGGACTCAGCAGAGACACACAGCCACCCGTTCAAACACTGGGGCACACTGTGCAGAGCAGGAATCAGGGGGGCGGGGGCAGCTGGCCGCAGCCGCTGGCCCCCGGTGAGAATAGTAAGTGAGCCACGCTGAGCGGGCCGGACTCAGCAGAGACACACAGCCACCCGTTCAAACACTGGGGCACACTGTGCAGAGCAGGAATCAGGGGGGCGGGGGCAGCTGGCCGCAGCCGCTGGCCCCCGGTGAGAATAGTAAGTGAGCCACGCTGAGCGGGCCGGACTCAGCAGAGACACACAGCCACCCGTTCAAACACTGGGGCACACTGTGCAGAGCAGGAATCAGGGGGGCGGGGGCAGCTGGCCGCAGCCGCTGGCCCCCGGTGAGAATAGTAAGTGAGCCACGCTGAGCGGGCCGGACTCAGCAGAGACACACAGCCACCCGTTCAAACACTGGGGCACACTGTGCAGAGCAGGAATCAGGGGGGCGGGGGCAGCTGGCCGCAGCCGCTGGCCCCCGGTGAGAATAGTAAGTGAGCCACGCTGAGCGGGCCGGACTCAGCAGAGACACACAGCCACCCGTTCAAACACTGGGGCACACTGTGCAGAGCAGGAATCAGGGGGGCGGGGGCAGCTGGCCGCAGCCGCTGGCCCCCGGTGAGAATAGTAAGTGAGCCACGCTGAGCGGGCCGGACTCAGCAGAGACACACAGCCACCCGTTCAAACACTGGGGCACACTGTGCAGAGCAGGAATCAGGGGGGCGGGGGCAGCTGGCCGCAGCCGCTGGCCCCCGGTGAGAATAGTAAGTGAGCCACGCTGAGCGGGCCGGACTCAGCAGAGACACACAGCCACCCGTTCAAACACTGGGGCACACTGTGCAGAGCAGGAATCAGGGGGGCGGGGGCAGCTGGCCGCAGCCGCTGGCCCCCGGTGAGAATAGTAAGTGAGCCACGCTGAGCGGGCCGGACTCAGCAGAGACACACAGCCACCCGTTCAAACACTGGGGCACACTGTGCAGAGCAGGAATCAGGGGGGCGGGGGCAGCTGGCCGCAGCCGCTGGCCCCCGGTGAGAATAGTAAGTGAGCCACGCTGAGCGGGCCGGACTCAGCAGAGACACACAGCCACCCGTTCAAACACTGGGGCACACTGTGCAGAGCAGGAATCAGGGGGGCGGGGGCAGCTGGCCGCAGCCGCTGGCCCCCGGTGAGAATAGTAAGTGAGCCACGCTGAGCGGGCCGGACTCAGCAGAGACACACAGCCACCCGTTCAAACACTGGGGCACACTGTGCAGAGCAGGAATCAGGGGGGCGGGGGCAGCTGGCCGCAGCCGCTGGCCCCCGGTGAGAATAGTAAGTGAGCCACGCTGAGCGGGCCGGACTCAGCAGAGACACACAGCCACCCGTTCAAACACTGGGGCACACTGTGCAGAGCAGGAATCAGGGGGGCGGGGGCAGCTGGCCGCAGCCGCTGGCCCCCGGTGAGAATAGTAAGTGAGCCACGCTGAGCGGGCCGGACTCAGCAGAGACACACAGCCACCCGTTCAAACACTGGGGCACACTGTGCAGAGCAGGAATCAGGGGGGCGGGGGCAGCTGGCCGCAGCCGCTGGCCCCCGGTGAGAATAGTAAGTGAGCCACGCTGAGCGGGCCGGACTCAGCAGAGACACACAGCCACCCGTTCAAACACTGGGGCACACTGTGCAGAGCAGGAATCAGGGGGGCGGGGGCAGCTGGCCGCAGCCGCTGGCCCCCGGTGAGAATAGTAAGTGAGCCACGCTGAGCGGGCCGGACTCAGCAGAGACACACAGCCACCCGTTCAAACACTGGGGCACACTGTGCAGAGCAGGAATCAGGGGGGCGGGGGCAGCTGGCCGCAGCCGCTGGCCCCCGGTGAGAATAGTAAGTGAGCCACGCTGAGCGGGCCGGACTCAGCAGAGACACACAGCCACCCGTTCAAACACTGGGGCACACTGTGCAGAGCAGGAATCAGGGGGGCGGGGGCAGCTGGCCGCAGCCGCTGGCCCCCGGTGAGAATAGTAAGTGAGCCACGCTGAGCGGGCCGGACTCAGCAGAGACACACAGCCACCCGTTCAAACACTGGGGCACACTGTGCAGAGCAGGAATCAGGGGGGCGGGGGCAGCTGGCCGCAGCCGCTGGCCCCCGGTGAGAATAGTAAGTGAGCCACGCTGAGCGGGCCGGACTCAGCAGAGACACACAGCCACCCGTTCAAACACTGGGGCACACTGTGCAGAGCAGGAATCAGGGGGGCGGGGGCAGCTGGCCGCAGCCGCTGGCCCCCGGTGAGAATAGTAAGTGAGCCACGCTGAGCGGGCCGGACTCAGCAGAGACACACAGCCACCCGTTCAAACACTGGGGCACACTGTGCAGAGCAGGAATCAGGGGGGCGGGGGCAGCTGGCCGCAGCCGCTGGCCCCGGTGAGAATAGTAAGTGAGCCACGCTGAGCGGGCCGGACTCAGCAGAGACACACAGCCACCCGTTCAAACACTGGGGCACACTGTGCAGAGCAGGAATCAGGGGGGCGGGGGCAGCTGGCCGCAGCCGCTGGCCCCCGGTGAGAATAGTAAGTGAGCCACGCTGAGCGGGCCGGACTCAGCAGAGACACACAGCCACCCGTTCAAACACTGGGGCACACTGTGCAGAGCAGGAATCAGGGGGGCGGGGGCAGCTGGCCGCAGCCGCTGGCCCCCGGTGAGAATAGTAAGTGAGCCACGCTGAGCGGGCCGGACTCAGCAGAGACACACAGCCACCCGTTCAAACACTGGGGCACACTGTGCAGAGCAGGAATCAGGGGGGCGGGGGCAGCTGGCCGCAGCCGCTGGCCCCCGGTGAGAATAGTAAGTGAGCCACGCTGAGCGGGCCGGACTCAGCAGAGACACACAGCCACCCGTTCAAACACTGGGGCACACTGTGCAGAGCAGGAATCAGGGGGGCGGGGGCAGCTGGCCGCAGCCGCTGGCCCCCGGTGAGAATAGTAAGTGAGCCACGCTGAGCGGGCCGGACTCAGCAGAGACACACAGCCACCCGTTCAAACACTGGGGCACACTGTGCAGAGCAGGAATCAGGGGGGCGGGGGCAGCTGGCCGCAGCCGCTGGCCCCCGGTGAGAATAGTAAGTGAGCCACGCTGAGCGGGCCGGACTCAGCAGAGACACACAGCCACCCGTTCAAACACTGGGGCACACTGTGCAGAGCAGGAATCAGGGGGGCGGGGGCAGCTGGCCGCAGCCGCTGGCCCCCGGTGAGAATAGTAAGTGAGCCACGCTGAGCGGGCCGGACTCAGCAGAGACACACAGCCACCCGTTCAAACACTGGGGCACACTGTGCAGAGCAGGAATCAGGGGGGCGGGGCAGCTGGCCGCAGCCGCTGGCCCCCGGTGAGAATAGTAAGTGAGCCACGCTGAGCGGGCCGGACTCAGCAGAGACACACAGCCACCCGTTCAAACACTGGGGCACACTGTGCAGAGCAGGAATCAGGGGGGCGGGGGCAGCTGGCCGCAGCCGCTGGCCCCCGGTGAGAATAGTAAGTGAGCCACGCTGAGCGGGCCGGACTCAGCAGAGACACACAGCCACCCGTTCAAACACTGGGGCACACTGTGCAGAGCAGGAATCAGGGGGGCGGGGGCAGCTGGCCGCAGCCGCTGGCCCCCGGTGAGAATAGTAAGTGAGCCACGCTGAGCGGGCCGGACTCAGCAGAGACACACAGCCACCCGTTCAAACACTGGGGCACACTGTGCAGAGCAGGAATCAGGGGGGCGGGGGCAGCTGGCCGCAGCCGCTGGCCCCCGGTGAGAATAGTAAGTGAGCCACGCTGAGCGGGCCGGACTCAGCAGAGACACACAGCCACCCGTTCAAACACTGGGGCACACTGTGCAGAGCAGGAATCAGGGGGGCGGGGGCAGCTGGCCGCAGCCGCTGGCCCCCGGTGAGAATAGTAAGTGAGCCACGCTGAGCGGGCCGGACTCAGCAGAGACACACAGCCACCCGTTCAAACACTGGGGCACACTGTGCAGAGCAGGAATCAGGGGGGCGGGGGCAGCTGGCCGCAGCCGCTGGCCCCCGGTGAGAATAGTAAGTGAGCCACGCTGAGCGGGCCGGACTCAGCAGAGACACACAGCCACCCGTTCAAACACTGGGGCACACTGTGCAGAGCAGGAATCAGGGGGGCGGGGGCAGCTGGCCGCAGCCGCTGGCCCCCGGTGAGAATAGTAAGTGAGCCACGCTGAGCGGGCCGGACTCAGCAGAGACACACAGCCACCCGTTCAAACACTGGGGCACACTGTGCAGAGCAGGAATCAGGGGGGCGGGGGCAGCTGGCCGCAGCCGCTGGCCCCCGGTGAGAATAGTAAGTGAGCCACGCTGAGCGGGCCGGACTCAGCAGAGACACACAGCCACCCGTTCAAACACTGGGGCACACTGTGCAGAGCAGGAATCAGGGGGGCGGGGGCAGCTGGCCGCAGCCGCTGGCCCCCGGTGAGAATAGTAAGTGAGCCACGCTGAGCGGGCCGGACTCAGCAGAGACACACAGCCACCCGTTCAAACACTGGGGCACACTGTGCAGAGCAGGAATCAGGGGGGCGGGGGCAGCTGGCCGCAGCCGCTGGCCCCCGGTGAGAATAGTAAGTGAGCCACGCTGAGCGGGCCGGACTCAGCAGAGACACACAGCCACCCGTTCAAACACTGGGGCACACTGTGCAGAGCAGGAATCAGGGGGGCGGGGGCAGCTGGCCGCAGCCGCTGGCCCCCGGTGAGAATAGTAAGTGAGCCACGCTGAGCGGGCCGGACTCAGCAGAGACACACAGCCACCCGTTCAAACACTGGGGCACACTGTGCAGAGCAGGAATCAGGGGGGCGGGGGCAGCTGGCCGCAGCCGCTGGCCCCCGGTGAGAATAGTAAGTGAGCCACGCTGAGCGGGCCGGACTCAGCAGAGACACACAGCCACCCGTTCAAACACTGGGGCACACTGTGCAGAGCAGGAATCAGGGGGCGGGGGCAGCTGGCCGCAGCCGCTGGCCCCCGGTGAGAATAGTAAGTGAGCCACGCTGAGCGGGCCGGACTCAGCAGAGACACACAGCCACCCGTTCAAACACTGGGGCACACTGTGCAGAGCAGGAATCAGGGGGGCGGGGGCAGCTGGCCGCAGCCGCTGGCCCCCGGTGAGAATAGTAAGTGAGCCACGCTGAGCGGGCCGGACTCAGCAGAGACACACAGCCACCCGTTCAAACACTGGGGCACACTGTGCAGAGCAGGAATCAGGGGGGCGGGGGCAGCTGGCCGCAGCCGCTGGCCCCCGGTGAGAATAGTAAGTGAGCCACGCTGAGCGGGCCGGACTCAGCAGAGACACACAGCCACCCGTTCAAACACTGGGGCACACTGTGCAGAGCAGGAATCAGGGGGGCGGGGGCAGCTGGCCGCAGCCGCTGGCCCCCGGTGAGAATAGTAAGTGAGCCACGCTGAGCGGGCCGGACTCAGCAGAGACACACAGCCACCCGTTCAAACACTGGGGCACACTGTGCAGAGCAGGAATCAGGGGGCGGGGGCAGCTGGCCGCAGCCGCTGGCCCCCGGTGAGAATAGTAAGTGAGCCACGCTGAGCGGGCCGGACTCAGCAGAGACACACAGCCACCCGTTCAAACACTGGGGCACACTGTGCAGAGCAGGAATCAGGGGGGCGGGGGCAGCTGGCCGCAGCCGCTGGCCCCCGGTGAGAATAGTAAGTGAGCCACGCTGAGCGGGCCGGACTCAGCAGAGACACACAGCCACCCGTTCAAACACTGGGGCACACTGTGCAGAGCAGGAATCAGGGGGGCGGGGGCAGCTGGCCGCAGCCGCTGGCCCCCGGTGAGAATAGTAAGTGAGCCACGCTGAGCGGGCCGGACTCAGCAGAGACACACAGCCACCCGTTCAAACACTGGGGCACACTGTGCAGAGCAGGAATCAGGGGGGCGGGGCAGCTGGCCGCAGCCGCTGGCCCCCGGTGAGAATAGTAAGTGAGCCACGCTGAGCGGGCCGGACTCAGCAGAGACACACAGCCACCCGTTCAAACACTGGGGCACACTGTGCAGAGCAGGAATCAGGGGGGCGGGGCAGCTGGCCGCAGCCGCTGGCCCCCGGTGAGAATAGTAAGTGAGCCACGCTGAGCGGGCCGGACTCAGCAGAGACACACAGCCACCCGTTCAAACACTGGGGCACACTGTGCAGAGCAGGAATCAGGGGGGCGGGGGCAGCTGGCCGCAGCCGCTGGCCCCCGGTGAGAATAGTAAGTGAGCCACGCTGAGCGGGCCGGACTCAGCAGAGACACACAGCCACCCGTTCAAACACTGGGGCACACTGTGCAGAGCAGGAATCAGGGGGGCGGGGGCAGCTGGCCGCAGCCGCTGGCCCCCGGTGAGAATAGTAAGTGAGCCACGCTGAGCGGGCCGGACTCAGCAGAGACACACAGCCACCCGTTCAAACACTGGGGCACACTGTGCAGAGCAGGAATCAGGGGGGCGGGGGCAGCTGGCCGCAGCCGCTGGCCCCCGGTGAGAATAGTAAGTGAGCCACGCTGAGCGGGCCGGACTCAGCAGAGACACACAGCCACCCGTTCAAACACTGGGGCACACTGTGCAGAGCAGGAATCAGGGGGGCGGGGGCAGCTGGCCGCAGCCGCTGGCCCCCGGTGAGAATAGTAAGTGAGCCACGCTGAGCGGGCCGGACTCAGCAGAGACACACAGCCACCCGTTCAAACACTGGGGCACACTGTGCAGAGCAGGAATCAGGGGGGCGGGGGCAGCTGGCCGCAGCCGCTGGCCCCCGGTGAGAATAGTAAGTGAGCCACGCTGAGCGGGCCGGACTCAGCAGAGACACACAGCCACCCGTTCAAACACTGGGGCACACTGTGCAGAGCAGGAATCAGGGGGGCGGGGGCAGCTGGCCGCAGCCGCTGGCCCCCGGTGAGAATAGTAAGTGAGCCACGCTGAGCGGGCCGGACTCAGCAGAGACACACAGCCACCCGTTCAAACACTGGGGCACACTGTGCAGAGCAGGAATCAGGGGGGCGGGGGCAGCTGGCCGCAGCCGCTGGCCCCCGGTGAGAATAGTAAGTGAGCCACGCTGAGCGGGCCGGACTCAGCAGAGACACACAGCCACCCGTTCAAACACTGGGGCACACTGTGCAGAGCAGGAATCAGGGGGGCGGGGGCAGCTGGCCGCAGCCGCTGGCCCCCGGTGAGAATAGTAAGTGAGCCACGCTGAGCGGGCCGGACTCAGCAGAGACACACAGCCACCCGTTCAAACACTGGGGCACACTGTGCAGAGCAGGAATCAGGGGGCGGGGGCAGCTGGCCGCAGCCGCTGGCCCCCGGTGAGAATAGTAAGTGAGCCACGCTGAGCGGGCCGGACTCAGCAGAGACACACAGCCACCCGTTCAAACACTGGGGCACACTGTGCAGAGCAGGAATCAGGGGGCGGGGGCAGCTGGCCGCAGCCGCTGGCCCCCGGTGAGAATAGTAAGTGAGCCACGCTGAGCGGGCCGGACTCAGCAGAGACACACAGCCACCCGTTCAAACACTGGGGCACACTGTGCAGAGCAGGAATCAGGGGGGCGGGGGCAGCTGGCCGCAGCCGCTGGCCCCCGGTGAGAATAGTAAGTGAGCCACGCTGAGCGGGCCGGACTCAGCAGAGACACACAGCCACCCGTTCAAACACTGGGGCACACTGTGCAGAGCAGGAATCAGGGGGCGGGGGCAGCTGGCCGCAGCCGCTGGCCCCCGGTGAGAATAGTAAGTGAGCCACGCTGAGCGGGCCGGACTCAGCAGAGACACACAGCCACCCGTTCAAACACTGGGGCACACTGTGCAGAGCAGGAATCAGGGGGGCGGGGGCAGCTGGCCGCAGCCGCTGGCCCCCGGTGAGAATAGTAAGTGAGCCACGCTGAGCGGGCCGGACTCAGCAGAGACACACAGCCACCCGTTCAAACACTGGGGCACACTGTGCAGAGCAGGAATCAGGGGGGCGGGGGCAGCTGGCCGCAGCCGCTGGCCCCCGGTGAGAATAGTAAGTGAGCCACGCTGAGCGGGCCGGACTCAGCAGAGACACACAGCCACCCGTTCAAACACTGGGGCACACTGTGCAGAGCAGGAATCAGGGGGGCGGGGCAGCTGGCCGCAGCCGCTGGCCCCCGGTGAGAATAGTAAGTGAGCCACGCTGAGCGGGCCGGACTCAGCAGAGACACACAGCCACCCGTTCAAACACTGGGGCACACTGTGCAGAGCAGGAATCAGGGGGGCGGGGCAGCTGGCCGCAGCCGCTGGCCCCCGGTGAGAATAGTAAGTGAGCCACGCTGAGCGGGCCGGACTCAGCAGAGACACACAGCCACCCGTTCAAACACTGGGGCACACTGTGCAGAGCAGGAATCAGGGGGCGGGGGCAGCTGGCCGCAGCCGCTGGCCCCCGGTGAGAATAGTAAGTGAGCCACGCTGAGCGGGCCGGACTCAGCAGAGACACACAGCCACCCGTTCAAACACTGGGGCACACTGTGCAGAGCAGGAATCAGGGGGGCGGGGGCAGCTGGCCGCAGCCGCTGGCCCCGGTGAGAATAGTAAGTGAGCCACGCTGAGCGGGCCGGACTCAGCAGAGACACACAGCCACCCGTTCAAACACTGGGGCACACTGTGCAGAGCAGGAATCAGGGGGGCGGGGGCAGCTGGCCGCAGCCGCTGGCCCCCGGTGAGAATAGTAAGTGAGCCACGCTGAGCGGGCCGGACTCAGCAGAGACACACAGCCACCCGTTCAAACACTGGGGCACACTGTGCAGAGCAGGAATCAGGGGGGCGGGGGCAGCTGGCCGCAGCCGCTGGCCCCCGTGAGAATAGTAAGTGAGCCACGCTGAGCGGGCCGGACTCAGCAGAGACACACAGCCACCCGTTCAAACACTGGGGCACACTGTGCAGAGCAGGAATCAGGGGGGCGGGGGCAGCTGGCCGCAGCCGCTGGCCCCCGGTGAGAATAGTAAGTGAGCCACGCTGAGCGGGCCGGACTCAGCAGAGACACACAGCCACCCGTTCAAACACTGGGGCACACTGTGCAGAGCAGGAATCAGGGGGGCGGGGGCAGCTGGCCGCAGCCGCTGGCCCCCGGTGAGAATAGTAAGTGAGCCACGCTGAGCGGGCCGGACTCAGCAGAGACACACAGCCACCCGTTCAAACACTGGGGCACACTGTGCAGAGCAGGAATCAGGGGGGCGGGGGCAGCTGGCCGCAGCCGCTGGCCCCCGGTGAGAATAGTAAGTGAGCCACGCTGAGCGGGCCGGACTCAGCAGAGACACACAGCCACCCGTTCAAACACTGGGGCACACTGTGCAGAGCAGGAATCAGGGGGGCGGGGGCAGCTGGCCGCAGCCGCTGGCCCCCGGTGAGAATAGTAAGTGAGCCACGCTGAGCGGGCCGGACTCAGCAGAGACACACAGCCACCCGTTCAAACACTGGGGCACACTGTGCAGAGCAGGAATCAGGGGGGCGGGGGCAGCTGGCCGCAGCCGCTGGCCCCCGGTGAGAATAGTAAGTGAGCCACGCTGAGCGGGCCGGACTCAGCAGAGACACACAGCCACCCGTTCAAACACTGGGGCACACTGTGCAGAGCAGGAATCAGGGGGGCGGGGCAGCTGGCCGCAGCCGCTGGCCCCCGGTGAGAATAGTAAGTGAGCCACGCTGAGCGGGCCGGACTCAGCAGAGACACACAGCCACCCGTTCAAACACTGGGGCACACTGTGCAGAGCAGGAATCAGGGGGGCGGGGGCAGCTGGCCGCAGCCGCTGGCCCCCGGTGAGAATAGTAAGTGAGCCACGCTGAGCGGGCCGGACTCAGCAGAGACACACAGCCACCCGTTCAAACACTGGGGCACACTGTGCAGAGCAGGAATCAGGGGGGCGGGGGCAGCTGGCCGCAGCCGCTGGCCCCCGGTGAGAATAGTAAGTGAGCCACGCTGAGCGGGCCGGACTCAGCAGAGACACACAGCCACCCGTTCAAACACTGGGGCACACTGTGCAGAGCAGGAATCAGGGGGGCGGGGGCAGCTGGCCGCAGCCGCTGGCCCCCGGTGAGAATAGTAAGTGAGCCACGCTGAGCGGGCCGGACTCAGCAGAGACACACAGCCACCCGTTCAAACACTGGGGCACACTGTGCAGAGCAGGAATCAGGGGGGCGGGGGCAGCTGGCCGCAGCCGCTGGCCCCCGGTGAGAATAGTAAGTGAGCCACGCTGAGCGGGCCGGACTCAGCAGAGACACACAGCCACCCGTTCAAACACTGGGGCACACTGTGCAGAGCAGGAATCAGGGGGGCGGGGGCAGCTGGCCGCAGCCGCTGGCCCCGGTGAGAATAGTAAGTGAGCCACGCTGAGCGGGCCGGACTCAGCAGAGACACACAGCCACCCGTTCAAACACTGGGGCACACTGTGCAGAGCAGGAATCAGGGGGGCGGGGGCAGCTGGCCGCAGCCGCTGGCCCCCGGTGAGAATAGTAAGTGAGCCACGCTGAGCGGGCCGGACTCAGCAGAGACACACAGCCACCCGTTCAAACACTGGGGCACACTGTGCAGAGCAGGAATCAGGGGGGCGGGGGCAGCTGGCCGCAGCCGCTGGCCCCCGGTGAGAATAGTAAGTGAGCCACGCTGAGCGGGCCGGACTCAGCAGAGACACACAGCCACCCGTTCAAACACTGGGGCACACTGTGCAGAGCAGGAATCAGGGGGGCGGGGGCAGCTGGCCGCAGCCGCTGGCCCCCGGTGAGAATAGTAAGTGAGCCACGCTGAGCGGGCCGGACTCAGCAGAGACACACAGCCACCCGTTCAAACACTGGGGCACACTGTGCAGAGCAGGAATCAGGGGGGCGGGGGCAGCTGGCCGCAGCCGCTGGCCCCCGGTGAGAATAGTAAGTGAGCCACGCTGAGCGGGCCGGACTCAGCAGAGACACACAGCCACCCGTTCAAACACTGGGGCACACTGTGCAGAGCAGGAATCAGGGGGCGGGGCAGCTGGCCGCAGCCGCTGGCCCCCGGTGAGAATAGTAAGTGAGCCACGCTGAGCGGGCCGGACTCAGCAGAGACACACAGCCACCCGTTCAAACACTGGGGCACACTGTGCAGAGCAGGAATCAGGGGGGCGGGGGCAGCTGGCCGCAGCCGCTGGCCCCCGGTGAGAATAGTAAGTGAGCCACGCTGAGCGGGCCGGACTCAGCAGAGACACACAGCCACCCGTTCAAACACTGGGGCACACTGTGCAGAGCAGGAATCAGGGGGCGGGGGCAGCTGGCCGCAGCCGCTGGCCCCCGGTGAGAATAGTAAGTGAGCCACGCTGAGCGGGCCGGACTCAGCAGAGACACACAGCCACCCGTTCAAACACTGGGGCACACTGTGCAGAGCAGGAATCAGGGGGCGGGGGCAGCTGGCCGCAGCCGCTGGCCCCCGGTGAGAATAGTAAGTGAGCCACGCTGAGCGGGCCGGACTCAGCAGAGACACACAGCCACCCGTTCAAACACTGGGGCACACTGTGCAGAGCAGGAATCAGGGGGCGGGGGCAGCTGGCCGCAGCCGCTGGCCCCCGGTGAGAATAGTAAGTGAGCCACGCTGAGCGGGCCGGACTCAGCAGAGACACACAGCCACCCGTTCAAACACTGGGGCACACTGTGCAGAGCAGGAATCAGGGGGCGGGGGCAGCTGGCCGCAGCCGCTGGCCCCCGGTGAGAATAGTAAGTGAGCCACGCTGAGCGGGCCGGACTCAGCAGAGACACACAGCCACCCGTTCAAACACTGGGGCACACTGTGCAGAGCAGGAATCAGGGGGGCGGGGGCAGCTGGCCGCAGCCGCTGGCCCCCGGTGAGAATAGTAAGTGAGCCACGCTGAGCGGGCCGGACTCAGCAGAGACACACAGCCACCCGTTCAAACACTGGGGCACACTGTGCAGAGCAGGAATCAGGGGGGCGGGGCAGCTGGCCGCAGCCGCTGGCCCCCGGTGAGAATAGTAAGTGAGCCACGCTGAGCGGGCCGGACTCAGCAGAGACACACAGCCACCCGTTCAAACACTGGGGCACACTGTGCAGAGCAGGAATCAGGGGGGCGGGGGCAGCTGGCCGCAGCCGCTGGCCCCCGGTGAGAATAGTAAGTGAGCCACGCTGAGCGGGCCGGACTCAGCAGAGACACACAGCCACCCGTTCAAACACTGGGGCACACTGTGCAGAGCAGGAATCAGGGGGGCGGGGGCAGCTGGCCGCAGCCGCTGGCCCCCGGTGAGAATAGTAAGTGAGCCACGCTGAGCGGGCCGGACTCAGCAGAGACACACAGCCACCCGTTCAAACACTGGGGCACACTGTGCAGAGCAGGAATCAGGGGGGCGGGGGCAGCTGGCCGCAGCCGCTGGCCCCCGGTGAGAATAGTAAGTGAGCCACGCTGAGCGGGCCGGACTCAGCAGAGACACACAGCCACCCGTTCAAACACTGGGGCACACTGTGCAGAGCAGGAATCAGGGGGCGGGGGCAGCTGGCCGCAGCCGCTGGCCCCCGTGAGAATAGTAAGTGAGCCACGCTGAGCGGGCCGGACTCAGCAGAGACACACAGCCACCCGTTCAAACACTGGGGCACACTGTGCAGAGCAGGAATCAGGGGGGCGGGGGCAGCTGGCCGCAGCCGCTGGCCCCCGGTGAGAATAGTAAGTGAGCCACGCTGAGCGGGCCGGACTCAGCAGAGACACACAGCCACCCGTTCAAACACTGGGGCACACTGTGCAGAGCAGGAATCAGGGGGGCGGGGGCAGCTGGCCGCAGCCGCTGGCCCCCGGTGAGAATAGTAAGTGAGCCACGCTGAGCGGGCCGGACTCAGCAGAGACACACAGCCACCCGTTCAAACACTGGGGCACACTGTGCAGAGCAGGAATCAGGGGGGCGGGGGCAGCTGGCCGCAGCCGCTGGCCCCCGGTGAGAATAGTAAGTGAGCCACGCTGAGCGGGCCGGACTCAGCAGAGACACACAGCCACCCGTTCAAACACTGGGGCACACTGTGCAGAGCAGGAATCAGGGGGGCGGGGGCAGCTGGCCGCAGCCGCTGGCCCCCGGTGAGAATAGTAAGTGAGCCACGCTGAGCGGGCCGGACTCAGCAGAGACACACAGCCACCCGTTCAAACACTGGGGCACACTGTGCAGAGCAGGAATCAGGGGGCGGGGGCAGCTGGCCGCAGCCGCTGGCCCCCGGTGAGAATAGTAAGTGAGCCACGCTGAGCGGGCCGGACTCAGCAGAGACACACAGCCACCCGTTCAAACACTGGGGCACACTGTGCAGAGCAGGAATCAGGGGGGCGGGGGCAGCTGGCCGCAGCCGCTGGCCCCGGTGAGAATAGTAAGTGAGCCACGCTGAGCGGGCCGGACTCAGCAGAGACACACAGCCACCCGTTCAAACACTGGGGCACACTGTGCAGAGCAGGAATCAGGGGGGCGGGGCAGCTGGCCGCAGCCGCTGGCCCCCGGTGAGAATAGTAAGTGAGCCACGCTGAGCGGGCCGGACTCAGCAGAGACACACAGCCACCCGTTCAAACACTGGGGCACACTGTGCAGAGCAGGAATCAGGGGGCGGGGGCAGCTGGCCGCAGCCGCTGGCCCCCGGTGAGAATAGTAAGTGAGCCACGCTGAGCGGGCCGGACTCAGCAGAGACACACAGCCACCCGTTCAAACACTGGGGCACACTGTGCAGAGCAGGAATCAGGGGGGCGGGGGCAGCTGGCCGCAGCCGCTGGCCCCCGGTGAGAATAGTAAGTGAGCCACGCTGAGCGGGCCGGACTCAGCAGAGACACACAGCCACCCGTTCAAACACTGGGGCACACTGTGCAGAGCAGGAATCAGGGGGGCGGGGGCAGCTGGCCGCAGCCGCTGGCCCCCGGTGAGAATAGTAAGTGAGCCACGCTGAGCGGGCCGGACTCAGCAGAGACACACAGCCACCCGTTCAAACACTGGGGCACACTGTGCAGAGCAGGAATCAGGGGGGCGGGGGCAGCTGGCCGCAGCCGCTGGCCCCCGGTGAGAATAGTAAGTGAGCCACGCTGAGCGGGCCGGACTCAGCAGAGACACACAGCCACCCGTTCAAACACTGGGGCACACTGTGCAGAGCAGGAATCAGGGGGGCGGGGGCAGCTGGCCGCAGCCGCTGGCCCCCGGTGAGAATAGTAAGTGAGCCACGCTGAGCGGGCCGGACTCAGCAGAGACACACAGCCACCCGTTCAAACACTGGGGCACACTGTGCAGAGCAGGAATCAGGGGGGCGGGGGCAGCTGGCCGCAGCCGCTGGCCCCGGTGAGAATAGTAAGTGAGCCACGCTGAGCGGGCCGGACTCAGCAGAGACACACAGCCACCCGTTCAAACACTGGGGCACACTGTGCAGAGCAGGAATCAGGGGGGCGGGGGCAGCTGGCCGCAGCCGCTGGCCCCCGGTGAGAATAGTAAGTGAGCCACGCTGAGCGGGCCGGACTCAGCAGAGACACACAGCCACCCGTTCAAACACTGGGGCACACTGTGCAGAGCAGGAATCAGGGGGGCGGGGCAGCTGGCCGCAGCCGCTGGCCCCCGGTGAGAATAGTAAGTGAGCCACGCTGAGCGGGCCGGACTCAGCAGAGACACACAGCCACCCGTTCAAACACTGGGGCACACTGTGCAGAGCAGGAATCAGGGGGCGGGGGCAGCTGGCCGCAGCCGCTGGCCCCCGGTGAGAATAGTAAGTGAGCCACGCTGAGCGGGCCGGACTCAGCAGAGACACACAGCCACCCGTTCAAACACTGGGGCACACTGTGCAGAGCAGGAATCAGGGGGGCGGGGCAGCTGGCCGCAGCCGCTGGCCCCCGGTGAGAATAGTAAGTGAGCCACGCTGAGCGGGCCGGACTCAGCAGAGACACACAGCCACCCGTTCAAACACTGGGGCACACTGTGCAGAGCAGGAATCAGGGGGCGGGGCAGCTGGCCGCAGCCGCTGGCCCCCGGTGAGAATAGTAAGTGAGCCACGCTGAGCGGGCCGGACTCAGCAGAGACACACAGCCACCCGTTCAAACACTGGGGCACACTGTGCAGAGCAGGAATCAGGGGGGCGGGGGCAGCTGGCCGCAGCCGCTGGCCCCCGGTGAGAATAGTAAGTGAGCCACGCTGAGCGGGCCGGACTCAGCAGAGACACACAGCCACCCGTTCAAACACTGGGGCACACTGTGCAGAGCAGGAATCAGGGGGCGGGGGCAGCTGGCCGCAGCCGCTGGCCCCCGGTGAGAATAGTAAGTGAGCCACGCTGAGCGGGCCGGACTCAGCAGAGACACACAGCCACCCGTTCAAACACTGGGGCACACTGTGCAGAGCAGGAATCAGGGGGGCGGGGGCAGCTGGCCGCAGCCGCTGGCCCCCGGTGAGAATAGTAAGTGAGCCACGCTGAGCGGGCCGGACTCAGCAGAGACACACAGCCACCCGTTCAAACACTGGGGCACACTGTGCAGAGCAGGAATCAGGGGGGCGGGGGCAGCTGGCCGCAGCCGCTGGCCCCCGGTGAGAATAGTAAGTGAGCCACGCTGAGCGGCCGGACTCAGCAGAGACACACAGCCACCCGTTCAAACACTGGGGCACACTGTGCAGAGCAGGAATCAGGGGGGCGGGGGCAGCTGGCCGCAGCCGCTGGCCCCGGTGAGAATAGTAAGTGAGCCACGCTGACGGGGCCGGACTCAGCAGAGACACACAGCCACCCGTTCAAACACTGGGGCACACTGTGCAGAGCAGGAATCAGGGGGGCGGGGGCAGCTGGCCGCAGCCGCTGGCCCCCGGTGAGAATAGTAAGTGAGCCACGCTGAGCGGGCCGGACTCAGCAGAGACACACAGCCACCCGTTCAAACACTGGGGCACACTGTGCAGAGCAGGAATCAGGGGGGCGGGGGCAGCTGGCCGCAGCCGCTGGCCCCCGGTGAGAATAGTAAGTGAGCCACGCTGAGCGGGCCGGACTCAGCAGAGACACACAGCCACCCGTTCAAACACTGGGGCACACTGTGCAGAGCAGGAATCAGGGGGGCGGGGGCAGCTGGCCGCAGCCGCTGGCCCCCGGTGAGAATAGTAAGTGAGCCACGCTGAGCGGGCCGGACTCAGCAGAGACACACAGCCACCCGTTCAAACACTGGGGCACACTGTGCAGAGCAGGAATCAGGGGGGGGGGGGCAGCTGGCCGCAGCCGCTGGCCCCCGGTGAGAATAGTAAGTGAGCCACGCTGAGCGGGCCGGACTCAGCAGAGACACACAGCCACCCGTTCAAACACTGGGGCACACTGTGCAGAGCAGGAATCAGGGGGGCGGGGCAGCTGGCCGCAGCCGCTGGCCCCGGTGAGAATAGTAAGTGAGCCACGCTGAGCGGGCCGGACTCAGCAGAGACACACAGCCACCCGTTCAAACACTGGGGCACACTGTGCAGAGCAGGAATCAGGGGGCGGGGGCAGCTGGCCGCAGCCGCTGGCCCCGGTGAGAATAGTAAGTGAGCCACGCTGAGCGGGCCGGACTCAGCAGAGACACACAGCCACCCGTTCAAACACTGGGGCACACTGTGCAGAGCAGGAATCAGGGGGGCGGGGGCAGCTGGCCGCAGCCGCTGGCCCCGGTGAGAATAGTAAGTGAGCCACGCTGAGCGGCCGGACTCAGCAGAGACACACAGCCACCCGTTCAAACACTGGGGCACACTGTGCAGAGCAGGAATCAGGGGGCGGGGCAGCTGGCCGCAGCCGCTGGCCCCCGGTGAGAATAGTAAGTGAGCCACGCTGAGCGGGCCGGACTCAGCAGAGACACACAGCCACCCGTTCAAACACTGGGGCACACTGTGCAGAGCAGGAATCAGGGGGGCGGGGGCAGCTGGCCCGCAGCCGCTGGCCCCCGGTGAGAATAGTAAGTGAGCCACGCTGAGCGGGCCGGACTCAGCAGAGACACACAGCCACCCGTTCAAACACTGGGGCACACTGTGCAGAGCAGGAATCAGGGGGGCGGGGCAGCTGGCCGCAGCCGCTGGCCCCGGTGAGAATAGTAAGTGAGCCACGCTGAGCGGGCCGGACTCAGCAGAGACACACAGCCACCCGTTCAAACACTGGGGCACACTGTGCAGAGCAGGAATCAGGGGGGCGGGGGCAGCTGGCCGCAGCCGCTGGCCCCCGGTGAGAATAGTAAGTGAGCCACGCTGAGCGGGCCGGACTCAGCAGAGACACACAGCCACCCGTTCAAACACTGGGGCACACTGTGCAGAGCAGGAATCAGGGGGGGGGGGCAGCTGGCCGCAGCCGCTGGCCCCCGGTGAGAATAGTAAGTGAGCCACGCTGAGCGGGCCGGACTCAGCAGAGACACACAGCCACCCGTTCAAACACTGGGGCACACTGTGCAGAGCAGGAATCAGGGGGGCGGGGGCAGCTGGCCGCAGCCGCTGGCCCCCGGTGAGAATAGTAAGTGAGCCACGCTGAGCGGGCCGGACTCAGCAGAGACACACAGCCACCCGTTCAAACACTGGGGCACACTGTGCAGAGCAGGAATCAGGGGGGCGGGGGCAGCTGGCCGCAGCCGCTGGCCCCCGGTGAGAATAGTAAGTGAGCCACGCTGAGCGGGCCGGACTCAGCAGAGACACACAGCCACCCGTTCAAACACTGGGGCACACTGTGCAGAGCAGGAATCAGGGGGCGGGGGCAGCTGGCCGCAGCCGCTGGCCCCCGGTGAGAATAGTAAGTGAGCCACGCTGAGCGGGCCGGACTCAGCAGAGACACACAGCCACCCGTTCAAACACTGGGGCACACTGTGCAGAGCAGGAATCAGGGGGCGGGGGCAGCTGGCCGCAGCCGCTGGCCCCCGGTGAGAATAGTAAGTGAGCCACGCTGAGCGGGCCGGACTCAGCAGAGACACACAGCCACCCGTTCAAACACTGGGGCACACTGTGCAGAGCAGGAATCAGGGGGGCGGGGGCAGCTGGCCGCAGCCGCTGGCCCCCGGTGAGAATAGTAAGTGAGCCACGCTGAGCGGGCCGGACTCAGCAGAGACACACAGCCACCCGTTCAAACACTGGGGCACACTGTGCAGAGCAGGAATCAGGGGGGCGGGGGCAGCTGGCCGCAGCCGCTGGCCCCCGGTGAGAATAGTAAGTGAGCCACGCTGAGCGGGCCGGACTCAGCAGAGACACACAGCCACCCGTTCAAACACTGGGGCACACTGTGCAGAGCAGGAATCAGGGGGGCGGGGGCAGCTGGCCGCAGCCGCTGGCCCCCGGTGAGAATAGTAAGTGAGCCACGCTGAGCGGGCCGGACTCAGCAGAGACACACAGCCACCCGTTCAAACACTGGGGCACACTGTGCAGAGCAGGAATCAGGGGGGCGGGGGCAGCTGGCCGCAGCCGCTGGCCCCCGGTGAGAATAGTAAGTGAGCCACGCTGAGCGGGCCGGACTCAGCAGAGACACACAGCCACCCGTTCAAACACTGGGGCACACTGTGCAGAGCAGGAATCAGGGGGGCGGGGGCAGCTGGCCGCAGCCGCTGGCCCCCGGTGAGAATAGTAAGTGAGCCACGCTGAGCGGGCCGGACTCAGCAGAGACACACAGCCACCCGTTCAAACACTGGGGCACACTGTGCAGAGCAGGAATCAGGGGGGCGGGGCAGCTGGCCGCAGCCGCTGGCCCCCGGTGAGAATAGTAAGTGAGCCACGCTGAGCGGGCCGGACTCAGCAGAGACACACAGCCACCCGTTCAAACACTGGGGCACACTGTGCAGAGCAGGAATCAGGGGGCGGGGGCAGCTGGCCGCAGCCGCTGGCCCCGGTGAGAATAGTAAGTGAGCCACGCTGAGCGGGCCGGACTCAGCAGAGACACACAGCCACCCGTTCAAACACTGGGGCACACTGTGCAGAGCAGGAATCAGGGGGGCGGGGGCAGCTGGCCGCAGCCGCTGGCCCCCGGTGAGAATAGTAAGTGAGCCACGCTGAGCGGGCCGGACTCAGCAGAGACACACAGCCACCCGTTCAAACACTGGGGCACACTGTGCAGAGCAGGAATCAGGGGGGCGGGGGCAGCTGGCCGCAGCCGCTGGCCCCCGGTGAGAATAGTAAGTGAGCCACGCTGAGCGGGCCGGACTCAGCAGAGACACACAGCCACCCGTTCAAACACTGGGGCACACTGTGCAGAGCAGGAATCAGGGGGGCGGGGGCAGCTGGCCGCAGCCGCTGGCCCCCGGAGAATAGTAAGTGAGCCACGCTGAGCGGGCCGGACTCAGCAGAGACACACAGCCACCCGTTCAAACACTGGGGCACACTGTGCAGAGCAGGAATCAGGGGGGCGGGGCAGCTGGCCGCAGCCGCTGGCCCCCGGTGAGAATAGTAAGTGAGCCACGCTGAGCGGGCCGGACTCAGCAGAGACACACAGCCACCGTTCAAACACTGGGGCACACTGTGCAGAGCAGGAATCAGGGGGCGGGGGCAGCTGGCCGCAGCCGCTGGCCCCCGGTGAGAATAGTAAGTGAGCCACGCTGAGCGGGCCGGACTCAGCAGAGACACACAGCCACCCGTTCAAACACTGGGGCACACTGTGCAGAGCAGGAATCAGGGGGGCGGGGCAGCTGGCCGCAGCCGCTGGCCCCCGTGAGAATAGTAAGTGAGCCACGCTGAGCGGGCCGGACTCAGCAGACACACAGCCACCCGTTCAAACACTGGGGCACACTGTGCAGAGCAGGAATCAGGGGGCGGGGGCAGCTGGCCGCAGCCGCTGGCCCCCGGTGAGAATAGTAAGTGAGCCACGCTGAGCGGGCCGGACTCAGCAGAGACACACAGCCACCCGTTCAAACACTGGGGCACACTGTGCAGAGCAGGAATCAGGGGGGGGGGGCAGCTGGCCGCAGCCGCTGGCCCCCGGTGAGAATAGTAAGTGAGCCACGCTGAGCGGGCCGGACTCAGCAGAGACACACAGCCACCCGTTCAAACACTGGGGCACACTGTGCAGAGCAGGAATCAGGGGGGCGGGGGCAGCTGGCCGCAGCCGCTGGCCCCCGGTGAGAATAGTAAGTGAGCCACGCTGAGCGGGCCGGACTCAGCAGAGACACACAGCCACCCGTTCAAACACTGGGGCACACTGTGCAGAGCAGGAATCAGGGGGGCGGGGCAGCTGGCCGCAGCCGCTGGCCCCCGGTGAGAATAGTAAGTGAGCCACGCTGAGCGGGCCGGACTCAGCAGAGACACACAGCCACCCGTTCAAACACTGGGGCACACTGTGCAGAGCAGGAATCAGGGGGGCGGGGCAGCTGGCCGCAGCCGCTGGCCCCCGGTGAGAATAGTAAGTGAGCCACGCTGAGCGGGCCGGACTCAGCAGAGACACACAGCCACCCGTTCAAACACTGGGCACACTGTGCAGAGCAGGAATCAGGGGGCGGGGGCAGCTGGCCGCAGCCGCTGGCCCCCGGTGAGAATAGTAAGTGAGCCACGCTGAGCGGGCCGGACTCAGCAGAGACACACAGCCACCCGTTCAAACACTGGGGCACACTGTGCAGAGCAGGAATCAGGGGGGCGGGGGCAGCTGGCCGCAGCCGCTGGCCCCCGGTGAGAATAGTAAGTGAGCCACGCTGAGCGGGCCGGACTCAGCAGAGACACACAGCCACCCGTTCAAACACTGGGGCACACTGTGCAGAGCAGGAATCAGGGGGCGGGGGCAGCTGGCCGCAGCCGCTGGCCCCCGGTGAGAATAGTAAGTGAGCCACGCTGAGCGGGCCGGACTCAGCAGAGACACACAGCCACCCGTTCAAACACTGGGGCACACTGTGCAGAGCAGGAATCAGGGGGGCGGGGGCAGCTGGCCGCAGCCGCTGGCCCCCGGTGAGAATAGTAAGTGAGCCACGCTGAGCGGGCCGGACTCAGCAGAGACACACAGCCACCCGTTCAAACACTGGGGCACACTGTGCAGAGCAGGAATCAGGGGGGCGGGGGCAGCTGGCCGCAGCCGCTGGCCCCCGGTGAGAATAGTAAGTGAGCCACGCTGAGCGGGCCGGACTCAGCAGAGACACACAGCCACCCGTTCAAACACTGGGGCACACTGTGCAGAGCAGGAATCAGGGGGGCGGGGGCAGCTGGCCGCAGCCGCTGGCCCCCGGTGAGAATAGTAAGTGAGCCACGCTGAGCGGGCCGGACTCAGCAGAGACACACAGCCACCCGTTCAAACACTGGGGCACACTGTGCAGAGCAGGAATCAGGGGGGCGGGGGCAGCTGGCCGCAGCCGCTGGCCCCCGGTGAGAATAGTAAGTGAGCCACGCTGAGCGGGCCGGACTCAGCAGAGACACACAGCCACCCGTTCAAACACTGGGGCACACTGTGCAGAGCAGGAATCAGGGGGGCGGGGGCAGCTGGCCGCAGCCGCTGGCCCCCGGTGAGAATAGTAAGTGAGCCACGCTGAGCGGGCCGGACTCAGCAGAGACACACAGCCACCCGTTCAAACACTGGGGCACACTGTGCAGAGCAGGAATCAGGGGGCGGGGGCAGCTGGCCGCAGCCGCTGGCCCCCGGTGAGAATAGTAAGTGAGCCACGCTGAGCGGGCCGGACTCAGCAGAGACACACAGCCACCCGTTCAAACACTGGGGCACACTGTGCAGAGCAGGAATCAGGGGGGCGGGGCAGCTGGCCGCAGCCGCTGGCCCCCGGTGAGAATAGTAAGTGAGCCACGCTGAGCGGGCCGGACTCAGCAGAGACACACAGCCACCCGTTCAAACACTGGGGCACACTGTGCAGAGCAGGAATCAGGGGGGCGGGGGCAGCTGGCCGCAGCCGCTGGCCCCCGGTGAGAATAGTAAGTGAGCCACGCTGAGCGGGCCGGACTCAGCAGAGACACACAGCCACCCGTTCAAACACTGGGGCACACTGTGCAGAGCAGGAATCAGGGGGGCGGGCAGCTGGCCGCAGCCGCTGGCCCCCGGTGAGAATAGTAAGTGAGCCACGCTGAGCGGGCCGGACTCAGCAGAGACACACAGCCACCCGTTCAAACACTGGGGCACACTGTGCAGAGCAGGAATCAGGGGGGCGGGGGCAGCTGGCCGCAGCCGCTGGCCCCCGGTGAGAATAGTAAGTGAGCCACGCTGAGCGGGCCGGACTCAGCAGAGACACACAGCCACCCGTTCAAACACTGGGGCACACTGTGCAGAGCAGGAATCAGGGGGGGGGGCAGCTGGCCGCAGCCGCTGGCCCCCGGTGAGAATAGTAAGTGAGCCACGCTGAGCGGGCCGGACTCAGCAGAGACACACAGCCACCCGTTCAAACACTGGGGCACACTGTGCAGAGCAGGAATCAGGGGGGCGGGGGCAGCTGGCCGCAGCCGCTGGCCCCCGGTGAGAATAGTAAGTGAGCCACGCTGAGCGGGCCGGACTCAGCAGAGACACACAGCCACCCGTTCAAACACTGGGGCACACTGTGCAGAGCAGGAATCAGGGGGGCGGGGGCAGCTGGCCGCAGCCGCTGGCCCCCGGTGAGAATAGTAAGTGAGCCACGCTGAGCGGGCCGGACTCAGCAGAGACACACAGCCACCCGTTCAAACACTGGGGCACACTGTGCAGAGCAGGAATCAGGGGGGCGGGGGCAGCTGGCCGCAGCCGCTGGCCCCCGGTGAGAATAGTAAGTGAGCCACGCTGAGCGGGCCGGACTCAGCAGAGACACACAGCCACCCGTTCAAACACTGGGGCACACTGTGCAGAGCAGGAATCAGGGGGGCGGGGGCAGCTGGCCGCAGCCGCTGGCCCCCGGTGAGAATAGTAAGTGAGCCACGCTGAGCGGGCCGGACTCAGCAGAGACACACAGCCACCCGTTCAAACACTGGGGCACACTGTGCAGAGCAGGAATCAGGGGGGCGGGGGCAGCTGGCCGCAGCCGCTGGCCCCCGGTGAGAATAGTAAGTGAGCCACGCTGAGCGGGCCGGACTCAGCAGAGACACACAGCCACCCGTTCAAACACTGGGGCACACTGTGCAGAGCAGGAATCAGGGGGCGGGGGCAGCTGGCCGCAGCCGCTGGCCCCCGGTGAGAATAGTAAGTGAGCCACGCTGACGGGCCGGACTCAGCAGAGACACACAGCCACCCGTTCAAACACTGGGGCACACTGTGCAGAGCAGGAATCAGGGGGGCGGGGGCAGCTGGCCGCAGCCGCTGGCCCCCGGTGAGAATAGTAAGTGAGCCACGCTGAGCGGGCCGGACTCAGCAGAGACACACAGCCACCCGTTCAAACACTGGGGCACACTGTGCAGAGCAGGAATCAGGGGGGCGGGGCAGCTGGCCGCAGCCGCTGGCCCCCGGTGAGAATAGTAAGTGAGCCACGCTGAGCGGGCCGGACTCAGCAGAGACACACAGCCACCCGTTCAAACACTGGGGCACACTGTGCAGAGCAGGAATCAGGGGGCGGGGGCAGCTGGCCGCAGCCGCTGGCCCCCGGTGAGAATAGTAAGTGAGCCACGCTGAGCGGGCCGGACTCAGCAGAGACACACAGCCACCCGTTCAAACACTGGGGCACACTGTGCAGAGCAGGAATCAGGGGGGCGGGGGCAGCTGGCCGCAGCCGCTGGCCCCCGGTGAGAATAGTAAGTGAGCCACGCTGAGCGGGCCGGACTCAGCAGAGACACACAGCCACCCGTTCAAACACTGGGGCACACTGTGCAGAGCAGGAATCAGGGGGCGGGGCAGCTGGCCGCAGCCGCTGGCCCCCGGTGAGAATAGTAAGTGAGCCACGCTGAGCGGGCCGGACTCAGCAGAGACACACAGCCACCCGTTCAAACACTGGGGCACACTGTGCAGAGCAGGAATCAGGGGGGCGGGGGCAGCTGGCCGCAGCCGCTGGCCCCCGGTGAGAATAGTAAGTGAGCCACGCTGAGCGGGCCGGACTCAGCAGAGACACACAGCCACCCGTTCAAACACTGGGGCACACTGTGCAGAGCAGGAATCAGGGGGGCGGGGGCAGCTGGCCGCAGCCGCTGGCCCCCGGTGAGAATAGTAAGTGAGCCACGCTGAGCGGGCCGGACTCAGCAGAGACACACAGCCACCCGTTCAAACACTGGGGCACACTGTGCAGAGCAGGAATCAGGGGGGCGGGGGCAGCTGGCCGCAGCCGCTGGCCCCCGGTGAGAATAGTAAGTGAGCCACGCTGAGCGGCCGGACTCAGCAGAGACACACAGCCACCCGTTCAAACACTGGGGCACACTGTGCAGAGCAGGAATCAGGGGGGCGGGGCAGCTGGCCGCAGCCGCTGGCCCCGGTGAGAATAGTAAGTGAGCCACGCTGAGCGGGCCGGACTCAGCAGAGACACACAGCCACCCGTTCAAACACTGGGGCACACTGTGCAGAGCAGGAATCAGGGGGCGGGGGCAGCTGGCCGCAGCCGCTGGCCCCCGGTGAGAATAGTAAGTGAGCCACGCTGAGCGGGCCGGACTCAGCAGAGACACACAGCCACCCGTTCAAACACTGGGGCACACTGTGCAGAGCAGGAATCAGGGGGGCGGGGGCAGCTGGCCGCAGCCGCTGGCCCCCGGTGAGAATAGTAAGTGAGCCACGCTGAGCGGGCCGGACTCAGCAGAGACACACAGCCACCCGTTCAAACACTGGGGCACACTGTGCAGAGCAGGAATCAGGGGGCGGGGGCAGCTGGCCGCAGCCGCTGGCCCCCGGTGAGAATAGTAAGTGAGCCACGCTGAGCGGGCCGGACTCAGCAGAGACACACAGCCACCCGTTCAAACACTGGGGCACACTGTGCAGAGCAGGAATCAGGGGGGCGGGGCAGCTGGCCGCAGCCGCTGGCCCCCGGTGAGAATAGTAAGTGAGCCACGCTGAGCGGGCCGGACTCAGCAGAGACACACGCCACCCGTTCAAACACTGGGGCACACTGTGCAGAGCAGGAATCAGGGGGGCGGGGGCAGCTGGCCGCAGCCGCTGGCCCCGGTGAGAATAGTAAGTGAGCCACGCTGAGCGGCCCGGACTCAGCAGAGACACACAGCCACCCGTTCAAACACTGGGGCACACTGTGCAGAGCAGGAATCAGGGGGCGGGGCAGCTGGCCGCAGCCGCTGGCCCCCGTGAGAATAGTAAGTGAGCCACGCTGAGCGGGCCGGACTCAGCAGAGACACACCCACCCGTTCAAACACTGGGGCACACTGTGCAGAGCAGGAATCAGGGGGGCGGGGGCAGCTGGCCGCAGCCGCTGGCCCCCGTGAGAATAGTAAGTGAGCCACGCTGAGCGGCCGGACTCAGCAGAGACACACAGCCACCCGTTCAAACACTGGGGCACACTGTGCAGAGCAGGAATCAGGGGGGCGGGGCAGCTGGCCGCAGCCGCTGGCCCCCGGTGAGAATAGTAAGTGAGCCACGCTGAGCGGGCCGGACTCAGCAGAGACACACAGCCACCCGTTCAAACACTGGGGCACACTGTGCAGAGCAGGAATCAGGGGGGGGGGCAGCTGGCCGCAGCCGCTGGCCCCCGGTGAGAATAGTAAGTGAGCCACGCTGAGCGGGCCGGACTCAGCAGAGACACACAGCCACCCGTTCAAACACTGGGGCACACTGTGCAGAGCAGGAATCAGGGGGGCGGGGGCAGCTGGCCGCAGCCGCTGGCCCCCGGTGAGAATAGTAAGTGAGCCACGCTGAGCGGGCCGGACTCAGCAGAGACACACAGCCACCCGTTCAAACACTGGGGCACACTGTGCAGAGCAGGAATCAGGGGGGCGGGGGCAGCTGGCCGCAGCCGCTGGCCCCCGGTGAGAATAGTAAGTGAGCCACGCTGAGCGGGCCGGACTCAGCAGAGACACACAGCCACCCGTTCAAACACTGGGGCACACTGTGCAGAGCAGGAATCAGGGGGCGGGGGCAGCTGGCCGCAGCCGCTGGCCCCCGTGAGAATAGTAAGTGAGCCACGCTGAGCGGGCCGGACTCAGCAGAGACACACAGCCACCCCGTTCAAACACTGGGGCACACTGTGCAGAGCAGGAATCAGGGGGGCGGGGGCAGCTGGCCGCAGCCGCTGGCCCCCGGTGAGAATAGTAAGTGAGCCACGCTGAGCGGGCCGGACTCAGCAGAGACACACAGCCACCCGTTCAAACACTGGGGCACACTGTGCAGAGCAGGAATCAGGGGGGCGGGGGCAGCTGGCCGCAGCCGCTGGCCCCCGGTGAGAATAGTAAGTGAGCCACGCTGAGCGGGCCGGACTCAGCAGAGACACACAGCCACCCGTTCAAACACTGGGGCACACTGTGCAGAGCAGGAATCAGGGGGGGGGGCAGCTGGCCGCAGCCGCTGGCCCCCGGTGAGAATAGTAAGTGAGCCACGCTGAGCGGGCCGGACTCAGCAGAGACACACAGCCACCCGTTCAAACACTGGGGCACACTGTGCAGAGCAGGAATCAGGGGGGCGGGGGCAGCTGGCCGCAGCCGCTGGCCCCCGGTGAGAATAGTAAGTGAGCCACGCTGAGCGGGCCGGACTCAGCAGAGACACACAGCCACCCGTTCAAACACTGGGGCACACTGTGCAGAGCAGGAATCAGGGGGGCGGGGGCAGCTGGCCGCAGCCGCTGGCCCCCGGTGAGAATAGTAAGTGAGCCACGCTGAGCGGGCCGGACTCAGCAGAGACACACAGCCACCCGTTCAAACACTGGGGCACACTGTGCAGAGCAGGAATCAGGGGGCGGGGGCAGCTGGCCGCAGCCGCTGGCCCCCGGTGAGAATAGTAAGTGAGCCACGCTGAGCGGGCCGGACTCAGCAGAGACACACAGCCACCCGTTCAAACACTGGGGCACACTGTGCAGAGCAGGAATCAGGGGGGCGGGGGCAGCTGGCCGCAGCCGCTGGCCCCCGGTGAGAATAGTAAGTGAGCCACGCTGAGCGGGCCGGACTCAGCAGAGACACACAGCCACCCGTTCAAACACTGGGGCACACTGTGCAGAGCAGGAATCAGGGGGCGGGGCAGCTGGCCGCAGCCGCTGGCCCCCGGTGAGAATAGTAAGTGAGCCACGCTGAGCGGGCCGGACTCAGCAGAGACACACAGCCACCCGTTCAAACACTGGGGCACACTGTGCAGAGCAGGAATCAGGGGGGCGGGGGCAGCTGGCCGCAGCCGCTGGCCCCGGTGAGAATAGTAAGTGAGCCACGCTGAGCGGGCCGGACTCAGCAGAGACACACAGCCACCCGTTCAAACACTGGGGCACACTGTGCAGAGCAGGAATCAGGGGGGCGGGGGCAGCTGGCCGCAGCCGCTGGCCCCCGGTGAGAATAGTAAGTGAGCCACGCTGAGCGGGCCGGACTCAGCAGAGACACACAGCCACCCGTTCAAACACTGGGGCACACTGTGCAGAGCAGGAATCAGGGGGGCGGGGCAGCTGGCCGCAGCCGCTGGCCCCCGGTGAGAATAGTAAGTGAGCCACGCTGAGCGGGCCGGACTCAGCAGAGACACACAGCCACCCGTTCAAACACTGGGGCACACTGTGCAGAGCAGGAATCAGGGGGGCGGGGGCAGCTGGCCGCAGCCGCTGCCCCCGGTGAGAATAGTAAGTGAGCCACGCTGAGCGGGCCGGACTCAGCAGAGACACACAGCCACCCGTTCAAACACTGGGCACACTGTGCAGAGCAGGAATCAGGGGGCGGGGGCAGCTGGCCGCAGCCGCTGGCCCCCGGTGAGAATAGTAAGTGAGCCACGCTGAGCGGGCGGGACTCAGCAGAGACACACAGCCACCCGTTCAAACACTGGGGCACACTGTGCAGAGCAGGAATCAGGGGGGCGGGGCAGCTGGCCGCAGCCGCTGGCCCCGGTGAGAATAGTAAGTGAGCCACGCTGAGCGGGCCGGACTCAGCAGAGACACACAGCCACCCGTTCAAACACTGGGGCACACTGTGCAGAGCAGGAATCAGGGGGGCGGGGGCAGCTGGCCGCAGCCGCTGGCCCCCGGTGAGAATAGTAAGTGAGCCACGCTGAGCGGGCCGGACTCAGCAGAGACACACAGCCACCCGTTCAAACACTGGGGCACACTGTGCAGAGCAGGAATCAGGGGGGCGGGGGCAGCTGGCCGCAGCCGCTGGCCCCGGTGAGAATAGTAAGTGAGCCACGCTGAGCGGGCCGGACTCAGCAGAGACACACAGCCACCCGTTCAAACACTGGGGCACACTGTGCAGAGCAGGAATCAGGGGGGCGGGGCAGCTGGCCGCAGCCGCTGGCCCCCGGTGAGAATAGTAAGTGAGCCACGCTGAGCGGGCCGGACTCAGCAGAGACACACAGCCACCCGTTCAAACACTGGGGCACACTGTGCAGAGCAGGAATCAGGGGGCGGGGGCAGCTGGCCGCAGCCGCTGGCCCCGGTGAGAATAGTAAGTGAGCCACGCTGAGCGGGCCGGACTCAGCAGAGACACACAGCCACCCGTTCAAACACTGGGGCACACTGTGCAGAGCAGGAATCAGGGGGCGGGGGCAGCTGGCCGCAGCCGCTGGCCCCCGGTGAGAATAGTAAGTGAGCCACGCTGAGCGGGCCGGACTCAGCAGAGACACACAGCCACCCGTTCAAACACTGGCACACTGTGCAGAGCAGGAATCAGGGGGGCGGGGGCAGCTGGCCGCAGCCGCTGCCCCCGGTGAGAATAGTAAGTGAGCCACGCTGAGCGGGCCGGACTCAGCAGAGACACACAGCCACCCGTTCAAACACTGGGGCACACTGTGCAGAGCAGGAATCAGGGGGGCGGGGCAGCTGGCCGCAGCCGCTGGCCCCCGGTGAGAATAGTAAGTGAGCCACGCTGAGCGGGCCGGACTCAGCAGAGACACACAGCCACCCGTTCAAACACTGGGGCACACTGTGCAGAGCAGGAATCAGGGGGGCGGGGGCAGCTGGCCGCAGCCGCTGGCCCCCGTTGAGAATAGTAAGTGAGCCACGCTGAGCGGGCCGGACTCAGCAGAGACACACAGCCACCCGTTCAAACACTGGGGCACACTGTGCAGAGCAGGAATCAGGGGGGCGGGGCCAGCTGGCCGCAGCCGCTGGCCCCCGGTGAGAATAGTAAGTGAGCCACGCTGAGCGGGCCGGACTCAGCAGAGACACACACAGCCACCCGTTCAAACACTGGGGCACACTGTGCAGAGCAGGAATCAGGGGGCGGGGGCAGCTGGCCGCAGCCGCTGGCCCCCGTGAGAATAGTAAGTGAGCCACGCTGAGCGGGCCGGACTCAGCAGAGACACACAGCCACCCGTTCAAACACTGGGGCACACTGTGCAGAGCAGGAATCAGGGGGCGGGGCAGCTGGCCGCAGCCGCTGGCCCCCGGTGAGAATAGTAAGTGAGCCACGCTGAGCGGCCGGACTCAGCAGAGACACACAGCCACCCGTTCAAACACTGGGGCACACTGTGCAGAGCAGGAATCAGGGGGGCGGGGGCAGCTGGCCGCAGCCGCTGGCCCCGGTGAGAATAGTAAGTGAGCCACGCTGAGCGGGCCGGACTCAGCAGAGACACACAGCCACCCGTTCAAACACTGGGGCACACTGTGCAGAGCAGGAATCAGGGGGGCGGGGCAGCTGGCCGCACCGCTGGCCCCCTGTGAGAATAGTAAGTGAGCCACGCTGAGCGGGCCGGACTCAGCAGAGACACACAGCACCCGTTCAAACACTGGGGCACACTGTGCAGAGCAGGAATCAGGGGGGCGGGGGCAGCTGGCCGCAGCCGCTGGCCCCCGTGAGAATAGTAAGTGAGCCACGCTGAGCGGGCCGGACTCAGCAGAGACACACAGCCACCCGTTCAAACACTGGGGCACACTGTGCAGAGCAGGAATCAGGGGGGCGGGGGCAGCTGGCCGCAGCCGCTGGCCCGGTGAGAATAGTAAGTGAGCCACGCTGAGCGGGCCGGCTCAGCAGAGACACACAGCCACCCGTTCAAACACTGGGGCACACTGTGCAGAGCAGGAATCAGGGGGGCGGGGGCAGCTGGCCCGCAGCCGCTGGCCCCCGGTGAGAATAGTAAGTGAGCCACGCTGAGCGGGCCGGACTCAGCAGAGACACACAGCCACCCGTTCAAACACTGGGGCACACTGTGCAGAGCAGGAATCAGGGGGGCGGGGCAGCTGGCCGCAGCCGCTGGCCCCCGGTGAGAATAGTAAGTGAGCCACGCTGAGCGGGCCGGACTCAGCAGAGACAACACAGCCACCCGTTTCAAACACTGGGGCACACTGTGCAGAGCAGAATCAGGGGGGGCGGGGCAGCTGGCCGCAGCGCTGGCCCCGGTGAGAATAGTAAGTGAGCCGCTGATGAGCGGCCGGCTCAGCAGAGACACACAGCCACCCGTTCAAACACTGGGGCACACTGTGCAGAGCAGGAATCAGGGGGGCGGGGCAGCGCCGCAGCCCGCTGGCCCCCGGTGAGATAGTAAGTGAGCCACGCTGAGCCGGGCCGGACTCAGCAGAGACACACAGCACCCGTTCAAACACTGGGGCACACTGTGCAGAGCAGGAATCAGGGGGCGGGGGCAGCTGGCCGCAGCCGCTGGCCCCCGGTGAGAATAGTAAGTGAGCCACGCTGAGCGGGCCGGACTCAGCAGAGACACACAGCCACCCGTTCAAACACTGGGGCACACTGTGCAGAGCAGGAATCAGGGGGGCGGGGGCAGCTGGCCGCAGCCGCTGGCCCCCGGTGAGAATAGTAAGTGAGCCACGCTGAGCGGGCCGGACTCAGCAGAGACACACAGCACCCGTTCAAACACTGGGGCACACTGTGCAGAGCAGGAATCAGGGGGCGGGCAGCTGGCCGCAGCCGCTGGCCCCCGGTGAGAATAGTAAGTGAGCCCACGCTGAGCGGGCCGGACTCAGCAGAGACACACAGCCACCCGTTCAAACACTGGGGCACACTGTGCAGAGCAGAATCAGGGGGCGGGGGCAGCTGGCCGCAGCCTGCGCTGGCCCCCGGTGAGAATAGTAAGTGAGCCACGCTGAGCGGCCGGACTCAGCAGAGACACACAGCCACCCGTTCAAACACTGGGGCACACTGTGCAGAGCAGGAATCAGGGGGCGGGGGGCAGCTGGCCGCAGCCGCTGGCCCCCGTGAGAATAGTAAGTGAGCCACGCTGAGCGGGCCGGACTCAGCAGAGACACACAGCCACCCGTTCAAACACTGGGGCACACTGTGCAGAGCAGGAATCAGGGGGGCGGGGGCAGCTGGCCGCAGCCGCTGGCCCCCGGTGAGAATAGTAAGTGCCACGCTGAGCGGCCGGACTCAGCAGAGACACACAGCCACCCGTTCAAACACTGGGCACACTGTGCAGAGCAGGAATCAGGGGGGGGGGCAGCTGGCCGCAGCCGCTGGCCCCCGGTGAGAATAGTAAGTGAGCCACGCTGAGCGGCCGGACTCAGCAGAGACACACAGCCACCCGTTCAAACACTGGGCACACTGTGCAGAGCAGGATCAGGGGGCGGGGGCAGCTGGCCGCAGCCGCTGGCCCCGTGAGAATAGTAAGTGAGCCACGCTGAGCGGAGCCGGACTCAGCAGAGCAACACAGCCACCGTTCAAACACTGGGGCACACTGTGCAGAGCAGGAATCAGGGGGCGGGGGCAGCTGGCCGCAGCCGCTGGCCCCCGGTGAGAATAGTAAGTGAGCCACGCTGAGCGGGCCGGACTCAGCAGAGACACACAGCCACCCGTTCAAACACTGGGGCACACTGTGCAGAGCAGGAATCAGGGGGGGGGGGCAGCTGGCCGCAGCCGCTGGCCCCCGGTGAGAATAGTAAGTGAGCCACGCTGAGCGTGCCGGACTCAGCAGAGACACACAGCCAGGCTAACCCAGAACCTCGGACAGGGGGACCCTCATCCGCGCATGCTCAGTCACACACACCCCCATATTAGTCAGCTGCGCAGCTGACCGCTGTGATAGCTACGGGGAGCGGACCGGACCGCGGAGACTACAGCCAGGCTAACCCTAACCTCAGATACTTTGTGCTATCTTCTTTAATTTGAATCAGGTGTTCACTGACAGTGTGCTTACAGCCTATACTGTCATTTACTTATATGGATAAAGCCACACAGACCATTTTTTTTTTTTTTAATTTATTTTTTTTAGGCGGACAGAAAATCTGAATTTTTTTGCTCACTTACTGGCCCACTGCTCTGTTCCGTAATTCTGAAGTGTTTTTGACACTTTCACAAGAACTCTATAGTGTCCCCTTTCTGGCAAGCCCTCATTCATGCATGTAGTCAAATTGTTGAGAAACTACAGCCATTATAATAATGAGGATGGAATTTTAAGCTTTTTTGCTTCAAAATAGGGTGGGAGTGGAAGAGGTTAACACACACGGGATTCTTCAATGGATA